>JADRCH010000138.1:6446010-6562299 GCA_019843965.1 Rhynchomys soricoides | reverse complement strand
GTGGCAGGTGTGAACTCACAGTGGTGGCAGGTGTGAACTCACAGTGGCAGGTGTGAACTCACAGTGGCAGCTGTGAACTTACAGTGGCAGCTGTGAACTCACAATGACTGTGACTGTGTGCACAAGACCTGCACAATATCAAGCCAGACAAAAATCCCTGTGCAGATGATGGAGGGGTTCACAAGGCCCACCTCAATTGGGAAACCATTGGTACTTAATGTCTGTTGGGAAGAGAGTCAATTTTCTTCAGAGATGCAGCCCCTAGGGGGTTACCCATACTCTAGTAGATTGTCCTGCACCCATGCACATACTAGAAAACTATGTAAACTCGGGGTGGGGACAGAGAGGGGGGCTGGGAGGAAACAGTAATGTGAGGGATACAGAAGGTGTTGGAATGGCGAGAATGGGGGGTAGATCAGAATACATCATATGAGTTGTGAAGTTCTCAAACATTAATCTACCTTGTCCAACAAAGTAGAATTATCAGTGTGTGGTAACTGCCAAAAAATGCCACGCATGCAAAGAAGAGAGAAAGATATGACTCATGGGAAAAAAATGAGAAAATAAAAACAATCCAAATCAACCAATACATGATTTAAATACTATGACTTGGGTGCTATAATATCTAGCTTATTCCAAACATTTAAAAAGGTAGAAAAAATACTGGCCATCCATGTGAAATAGAAATGAAGTCATGAAACACTGAGGAACAACTTGAGCTCCTGGAGTTGAAAACTACACTGGCTCAGAAAATAATTCTGGATAGACTTCAAAGCAGGCGAGACACCAGTTGAAACTCAGAGAAGCAGCTCTGTGAGGAGGCTCATAGTGTCTGCCAGCCCAGGGTGGGTTCCAGGAGAGCAACAGATAGGCTAAACAGCCCCAAGGACAGACAAGAAGAGACAGATACTGGAAGACAAAATGAAATGCTACATCGACAACCTTGAAGGAGAACTAAGGGATGCTGGGTAATCCGACGCTACAGTAAGGGGTGGCAGTAGCCGCCTTGCTGGAGACAGTAAAAACAAAAGAACAAGGATGGTCATTAAAGTGCTAACATCTAGTCAGTCTAAAACTACATCCTGAGTCTCACCTCTGGTGGTTTGGATACGCTTGGCTCGGAGAGCGGCACTGTTGGGAGCTGTGGCCTTGTTGGAGGAAGTGTGTCATTGTGGGCGTGGCCTTTGAGACCTTCCTCCTAGCCACCTTCAGAACAAGATGGAGAACTCTTAGCTCCTCCAGCACCATGCCTGCCTGGATGCTGCCATGATTCCCACCATAATAATAATGGACCAAATCTCTGAACCTGTAAACCAGCCCCAAATTATATTGTATCCGGGGCCGTGGACGTGGTGTCTCTTCACAGCAATCAATCAATCATGATGTCACCATGGTGTCCTGGTGTCTCTTTGCAACAATGAAACCCTAACTAAGACAATACCTTTTAAAGCAAACAAACAAACAAACAAACAAGGCTTTATCTGACCACCTCCACTTCCCAAGAGCATAAAGGAAACTGGATGAGAAGAAAACGGTGCTTGACTGAGAACTAGAGCTGCACTGGACAGCGATAGCAGCTGAGAAAACCAAGGTGTGCTGTGGTGGCTTTGATAAGCAGAATGTAGCACAGCGTGAGATGCCACTGCAGACCAGCGGGAGAGAAGTGCTGTGTGCGCGCGCTGCTGGGAACTTCCCAGTGTGGGGTTACGGTGGGGAGAGGGCTGTAGGAGGTGGAAGACTGTGGGGAGCACTGTCTGATAAACACGTGGCACCAACCGTATGCCCCGTGAAGGTAGCACCAAATGCACAAGTGGCTAGTGAATGCTCAAAGGACACAGAGGGGCTGAGGATGCAGCTCAGTTGGTAGAGGGCTTGCCTGTTGGATACGAAGCCTAGATTCCATCTCTAGAACTGTGGGAGAGGAAAAGGGAGATGGGAGAGGAGGAGGAGAGGTGAGGAAGGGAAAAGAGTAGATTATCCAAAGTAAAGGTGAAGAAGCAGGATAGAATAGGGAAAAGATGGGGCAGATAGGATAAATGAGAAGGTGATGAAATAGATCCAATCTATTGTGCTGTGATCACAGTGGGCACGGTGCAGGCACAGGGCACCGTGGGCCGGAGTGTTGCCACGCCTTCAGCTGGTGAGGCTTTCCTACATTTTAAAAGGGAACTATTAAGAAAGTCAACAAATTAAAATTGCCATGAAACACAGATAAGTTTTGTCCATGCAGGAGCCTCCTCCATGTCCACAAGCCTGTGCTTTGGGCGAGTGGGATCCTCATGTGTTCTCTAAAAATGCTTTGACATTAAGACTTGAACAGTGGCTCCTGTGTAACTCTGAAAAGTTCAGAAATTCTGGCTGTTCCTCTCCCCACAAACTCCCTCTTTAAACTTCAGATTTCCACTGGTGGGATTTCAAGACTGGGATGAGGTCCCTGAATGGGGTTCACTCAAGGAACCCTGCAGTGATCAAAGTGATGGCAGGGTCAGGGCTTTCGTCACATCCTTCCATAAGAGCAGGGTACCTCACACCAAAACTACGAGCTTTTGCTGCTTGATGCTGGGACCCCAGGCAGAAATGAAATAAAACACATTTGCTAAACTTTATAGATGTTTGCTGGAAACTAGTTTTGTTATTTAAAAACTTGAGGCAATGTCTCACAGACTGACCCCCACAACATTTCAGAATATTGGCATTGATCTTGGTTGCCCCCCCCAAACTTGATGGTAAGACACCATTTCTGAAGACACCCCATAGTTTAGTCATAGAATGAAGAGTAATCAAGCTGCAGTGTGGGCACTCCATCCCTACTCTCTGGCTTTCAGAGTGCTGGCTCTAAACACACCTCCAAGACAGAAAAGTTGTCATTAGTCTCACTCAGCTGCGAGTCCTATGATCTACAGGCCTGACAAGATATGCCCACTGGTACAATAACGACACAAAGGTTATGGGGAAAACCAGTCATTTTCTGATCAGTTTTAAAGCTGCTTCACATGGCAGAACTCACGCTTACCATTGTTAACATGGTCAAGAATCCAAGGCTAGGTAGGAAACAGCTCTAAGAGAGAACCTACAGTTACCATTCTTCTGAATGGAAATAGCAGTAAACCGACACCTAAAGATTTAGCATCCTCAGAGATAAGTGATCATAAACCTGATGAGAGATGTCTTGAGACATCTCCTGAGAGAGATGAGGCAGACGATTGACACAGAGTCCCACAACCGTTCAACCAGCAGAGAGTATGAAATTGCTGAGTGCTCAACCCTAAATGAGACATCTGTATCATATCCCATCTTCCCAAAGTTCAGGATCATTGAAGAAGTGGGGATGGAAAGAGTGTAACTACGAGAACCAGTGTCTTCTGGGCTGTCATATGAACTGACTGTGGCTGTATCAACATGCCCCAGACCCATACAAGATCAAGCCAGACACAAATCTCAACATGAAGTGAGGAGATCAGAAGCTTCCACACCTAGCTGAGAATATATTGTCAACTGATGACTTCTGGGAAGAAGGAAGTTTTCTTCAGGGCTGTCACCCTGGGAGTCTATCCATACCCTGGTAGACGGTTCTACACCAATGCATGTGCTAAGAGCAATAAGTGGACTCTGTAGGTTAAAAAAAATAAAGTCAACACCAGAGGGATAGTATCCAAAATAAAGAAAGAACTCAAGATACTAGACATCAACAAACCAAATCATCCAACTAAATGGAGTATGGATCTAAACAGAGAATTCTCAACAGTGGAATCTCAAATGGACAAGAAACACTTAAAGAAAGGTTCAGTGTCCTTAAGCCATCAGGGAAATTCAAATCAAAATGACTCTGAGATCCCATCTTACACCTGTCAGAATGGCTAAGATCAGAAACGCACGTGACAGCAGATGCTGGTGAAGGTGTGGAACATGAGGAACACTCCCGCACTGCTGGTGGGAGTGCAAACTTGTTTAGCCACTTTGGAAATCAATACAGTGCTTTCTTACAAAGTTGAGAACCAATCTACCTCAAGACCCAGCTATGCCATTCCTAGGCATATATCCAAAGGACTCTTTATCCCACCACAATGGCACTTGCTCAACCAGATTCGTATCAGCTTTATTTGTAATAGCCAGAAACCAGAACAACTTAGATGGCCTTCAACCAAAGAATGGATAAAGAAAATATGATATATATGCACAATGGAGTATTACTCGGTTGTTAAAAATAACAACATGAAATTTGCAGGCAAATAGGTGGAACTAGAAAAAATTATCCTAAGTGAAGTAATCCTGGCCCTATATATAAATATAGTTATGTACTCACATTGGATATTGGCTTAAAGTGAAGGATAACCATGCTATCCACAGATCCAGAGAGGCTAAGTAACAAGGAGGGCTCAAGTGGGAATGTATGAATCTCTCTGGGAAGGGAAAATAGAACTTATATCTTAGGTAGACAGAGGCAAGTGGGACAGAAACAGGAAGGATCAGGCTTGGGCAGGATGGAGGGAGAGAGTACTGGGAGAGACAACTGCCATTGGGGGTCATCTTTGGGGTGAGGTAGAAAACTAGTGCGATGGAAACCCCCGGGAGTCTATGAGGGTGACCCTAGCTAAGACCCCTAGCAATGGGGATAAGGATCCCTAACTAACCATCTCCTGTAACCAGGCAAGGCTTCCAGTGGAGGGATTGGGACACCAACCCAGCCTTAAAACCTTTGACCTACAATTTGTCCTACCTGCAAGATGTGCTGGGGTAAAGGTGGTGTAGAAATTGTGGAAGTGGCCAACCAATGACTGGTCCAACTTGAGACCCATGCCATGAGAGGGAGTCTACCCCTGACACTGCCTGGAGGGCCAGGAACCAGAGGCTAGATATCCCAGAGACCTGGGAGAAAATCAAACACGACTGGAAAGAAAAAAAAAAAGTCAATGAAATGATTCCTAATGATATCCTGCTCTCCTTGTAGACTAGAACTCAGCATAACCGTCATCAGAGGGGCTGCATCCAGCAACTGATAAGAGCAGATGCAGAGACCCACAGCTAAACCCTAGGTGGAGCTCAGGGAATCTGGAGGAAGAAAGGGAGAAAGGATTGTAGGAGTGAGAAGGACCAAAGACACCTCAAGAAAACCCACAAACTCCACGAAGCTGGGCTCACAGGGGCTCACTAAAATGGCAGTCATGAAACCTGCAGGGGTATGACCTAGGCCCTCTGCACATGTTTCGGTTGTGTAGCTTGGTCTTCTTGTGAGACTCCTAACAGTGAGAGCAGAGGCTATCCCTGACCCTTTGCCTGTTTTGGGGAACCCTTTTCCTCCGTCTGGATTGCCTTGTCCAGCCTCAGTATTTGAGAGTATGTGCCTAGTCTTATTGCAACAGGATATGCCATGTGTGGTTGACATCCCTGAGAGGGCTGCTCTTTTCTGAAGGAAAATGGAGGAGGAGTGGATCTGAAGGAGAAGAGAGGTGTCAAGGAGGGACTGGGAGGAGAGGGTGAGGGGAAACTGAGGTTAGAATGTCATATAAGACAGAAGGAAGTTTTTAGAAGTCAATACATGAAATTTGAAGGGAGTAGAGGTGGAAGCGGTAGGAGATGAGGTAGAGGGGAGGAAATGGAGGCGAATTTGATTAAAGTACATTAAATGCATGTATGAATTTCTCAATAATAAAAAAGAAAACATTCAAACCAGAGACTGGTGAGATGGCTCGATGTGCAAAGGTGCTCGTCACCAAACCTGATGGTCCGAGTTTGATCTCTAGAATCCACATGAAAAGAGAGGACCAGCTCTTGCAAGGTGCCTTGTGGTTTCCACACCCACATGCATGCATGCACACTATATATATATATATTTTAAACTCAGGCCATGTGTGGTAGCTCACTTCTGTAATCCCAACACTCGGGAAACTGAGGCAGAACTGGTATGAACTGAAGGACTTCCTGGACTAAAGAGTGAGCTACCAAGGAAATCTCAGCTATACTGTGAGACCCTGCATTTTAAAAAAGAGAAAAAATTTTTTAAAGGAAAGAAAAATTCAAGGTCCTCTGAAATCAGTGAGGCACCCCACCCCTCCCCCAAAAAAGGTTTCAAAAAGTCATTCTCCCTTTGTATCTTTTGAGACTTGCTACACTTTTCTCCTACTTTGTGCTGTTCTCTGATTGTCCATTTTCTGATTTCTGTTTCTGCCAAGATTCAAGGCATTTTAAGGGTCTTTAAGGCTGATGAATGTGCATGATTGCTGTCATTAATGTCTTTGTGTTCAAAACTCCATCTGCATCTCCAGGATCCTAGCAAGCTGCTAGAGATTGAAGGTCTGGAGTGTGAATTAGATGCGTTAAGACTGCAAAGCAAGCTCAACAAGTATCTCCGAGGAGCCGTCGAGGTAAAGCCTTAAGCCCAAGTTAGAGGTCCCCTGGACCAAAGCATCACTGGGGTCAGACCAGGTTTGAGGACACTGGGTGCAGGAAGCCAGAGGTCATCGGAGGAGGTGGCTGAGAACAGGATAAGTGAGGAGTTTGGGGAAAGGCTTAGAGTGTGAGTGTCACACAGCTCCTGAAAGTCCAGCCTCGAGCCTTTCTGCTGGGGAGGACCTATAACACAAACCAGAGGTGATTTTTCTTGGGTAGTGAATGAAATATGTAAGCCCTAGTAGGTAGACTCCAGTTAGAAATAAATGGACTCTGACTCCACTCGTGCAATAAACAAGATGAACTGCAGCCATGCTAAGCCTTTTACCTGAATGTCTTAGAAGGAGCCTACTACAGGATAGGAAGGCTCCTTGTGGCGTCCTTACAGGGATCAGATCCCTGGTCTGATGACCTGGGGATGGCTTACGTCTGACCCCATAATCTGCCATTTTCCCTGACTGCTATTCCCAGCCCTGGCTCTTCCAGGGGGTGTCCATGGTTAGCTTCCCATTTTAGCCTCACAACCCTCAGCCAGCCATTCATTGTGCCCTTTTCAGGAACAGCTACATATCATAAAGAGACTGGACAACATACTGCAGCGGGCCATTCGTCTGGGTAACCCCACGACCATCCAGGTTCTGTGTACTGCACAGTGGAACACCTGCCTTCCCCTGCTGCAGCACAACCTGAGGCACCACCTCCGGAAGCCGCTGACCAATATCGCTGAGATTCTGGAAAAGATTGATAGGTGAGCACCATTTATTCTGTATATGGGGAGAACTGGGATAGAGATTTTTAGTACTATAGAACCCAGGATGTGTGCACCCTCTTCCCACCATCGCCTGTGGGGTAGACTGGTACAAGAGCCCAGATTCACTTGTTCAGATGATACCTTCCAGTCACCTAGGCAACCTAGATATAGAATCTTTACAACATAAACAGTCCTCACTCTATCCACCCGTCAAAGTATGGTGGTGGGATTATCTGGATAGAGACTCGTAAATGTATTCTCAATGGCCATTGCAGATATGTGGTGGACAGGCTATCATCATAAGCCAGAAACCCCTTCTTCTAAGTGCACCACCCTTTTCTTACACCATACTGCAGGGTCTCTGTCATTCCGTATCTGCACAGATACGTGGTGTTGCTGATCCCTTGACTTCAGCTGCACTGTAGATGAGTATTTATATTAGGTGCTCTTCATTTCCCTTTGTGAGCAAGCATCTGTCCTGTGCTGTTGATGTTTGTCTCTGTTCTGTAGTCTGCCTGCTCAGGTCTTATATCTCTGCCAGTTTGACACAGAGGTCTGTAGGCATAAATTTTTTGCAACCTACTTTTAATGAGTTCCGTCTCTCCTCGAGCCCACCCCCCAGCAGAGGTAGTGGGATAGAAAAGTTGTTAGGAGGTGGGAGAAGTGGATCTGTTCAGCCATAGTTCTTTGGGAGCAAGTTTGATCTTCTTTGGCAGCCGTTCAGTCTCGCAGCAAACACCAAATACGACTCAGCAGCTACAGTCCAGTCCTCTAGGCAGGCAGACCCCAGGCACGAACCGGCAGCTACAGTCCAGTCCTCTAGGCAGGCAGACAGCAGGCATGAACACCAACCAGTCTGAGGCAAGACCATGGAAATTCCACAGGAACCTCACAAGCAGTTCCTGGGCGAGTTTCTCTCAATCGCGGTGTTATCACAAGTTGAGCTCGACAATGCTATGTAAGGTGAACCAATGCATGTGTGTTGTTAGTGAAGAATAGTGAGGCGGAGCAAACCAAAGCAATGCTCAGTGCTCATCTCCCACTGTCTGTGGGGTCATACATACACTCCTTCATCAAAGGTCCTTTCACCTGTGTCTGCTTCGGGGAAAACAGTCTTTCCCGTGTCTGCTTAAGCAAGATACCCTCTCACCTATGTGCCCCAGCAAACCATCATTTGGCATAACTAACTTTCTGAAGAACTAGAAGTTTCCACTTCAGAGGTCACACTGGCTTTATGAGTTAGTTGTGACCTCTGAAGTGGAAGTTAGGTGTCTTTCTAAAATCCCTTTCCAACGTTGCTGATACAGCTGCTTGTCTTGGTTCCTATAATCAACAGTGACATCATCCAGGCCCTGGGGGATGCTTGTCTAGTTGTGTATATCCTGGGAAGGTCTTCAGTCTGAGACAGTCCCTACATCTGGACTGAAATGAGTGAGTCCTTCCCGAGAGCACGGTGTCACCATGCTCAGGTGGTCATGTGGCTCATGCTATATATCCTGGTTTTCATCAATTGTAAAGATCCCAGGAAGAGGAGCACTGCATGTCCCAGCCAAGGTGTGAGGCTACCTCATTCTCTCCACCCTGGCAGATGGACTGTCCACTAAGGCTGTGTTCATGCCTAGCCTGGCAGTCTATGTTGTTTGATGCAGACCCCAACATGCCTGCTCCCCATGCCCACTGTTGCACAACATGTCTGCTGGTCCTTGCTTTGAAGTAAGCAGCCTGGACACTCACCAATATGCCGTTCCTCTCTCAATTTGGCCACTGCTCTATCTCTTGGAGGTAGCTGGATATTCTAGAACCCCCTCTTTCTTCTGTTAGCTTTCTTACTTCTATGTATCTCTTGGAGAAAGGCTCCCCTAAGACCACTGCGTGGCCATCTTTACCTCACACAACCTGCACGGGGCATTTAGTCCCCATCGTCCCTCTCTCCACCCACCGAGATTCCGGCTTTATGCCACCATGGTCCTGCCCCACAGCTAGCCTATGCCTATTGCCAGTGACCTTTTCATTCTAGGAAAACCTCAGCCTCTTATGTTCACCTCATTTTTGCAAATTCCAGGATCATCTCCTCTTCCATAGAGCAGAGTTCTCCAGCTGGGGGGCTGGGGTTGGGGGTGGCCATCCTGGAGAACAGGACATGGCTGGTGGGCACCCTCAGCTCTGCTGATCTGAACTGGTCCCACACCATCTCAGCTTCAGAGAATGTGTTTGTTATTGGATGCTGGATTGGCAGGTATGGCATTCTTTAAACACTAGGAAGGAGGGGCTTCTTTCTCCTGTCTCTGATGGGAAGTCTAGTGCAGTGTGGTTCTCTGTGTGCATCTTTTCCTAATTTCAAGCATGTCTCTTTAATTTTTAGCATTTTGGTTATATCATCTCAGGAGCCTCTTAAAATTTTCATATAATTCAAGAATGTTAAATGATGCTTTCATCAAATTTGAGGAATTTTTAGCTATTGTTTCTTTGAATACATTCCAATGTCTGGGATGCTAGCTATACACATGCAGAACACGGTGTGCTTCTTTTTTTTTTTTTTTTAAATTAATAAAAATTATTTTATTTTATTTTATTTTTATTTTTTGATCATGGTGTGCTTCTTGCAGCTCCTGGGTACTGTTTAGTTTTTAAATTCTTTTTGTCTTTTGATTCTACCAATCAGCCCATTTCTGTTTCCAGACTCATGATCTTCCTGGCTGTCAACTCTGCTTCTAGCCCAGTTCTGCTTCTGACCTCAGGGTGTCCATGCACTGGGCCAGGCCAGAATGGAAGAAACAAAACTTATCTGGGCCAGTTCATAGGAACTCATAGGAACTGCCTTGAGTGCTGGGGAGAAATAGCCTACAGCTCTCATTATTTGTGATAAGGGGTATACAAACCTTGGGGAGTGGATAGGAGTTTTTGGGGTGAGTGTACAGTATTGGGTGGTACTGATGTGCTGGGAATGATCTACTTACATGAAGAGGAATTTTAGGTGCTTGCTGGGCAAGTCCTTATAGGGAGCAATGAAGCTAAACCTGTAATATGGCCACTGGGCTATGTGACTACCTCAATGGTGGTGGAGGTTGGGTTGTAAGGCTGTGTGCCCTGGAGCATGCAGGCACAGAGAGAGCGATCCTTACTCCGGCCGGTTTTAAGATGAGACGTTGGACATGTTTGTCCCTCACTCTTGATCCAGGCCTGTTCCCCTAGCCACACAGCTCGCTTGCCCCACGCTCTGCCATCATACTTTGCTAGGATGGTCCTCTTTTCACTGACCACAGCTTTAAGATCAGTGTTTACTTGTTCCCACTATTTTCCGTTATTTGTGAGCAGTTTTGTGACATGTATATCTACTTGAAAAGATTTATCTGCAAACCCCCAAAGCCAGTCTATCTGGATCCCGACCTTGTGCTATATTCTTCCATCTCTTGGCAGGACACTGACTGTATTAAGCATTGCAGGTGGAATCCTATGAAGTCTTTGGGGTTTTGTTTGTTTAACACAGGGTTCTGCATAGCTTGTAGACAATGACGCCACGACTAGCCTTGAACTTGTTATATAAATCAGGTTAACCTCCAGCTTGCTATGATCCTCCTGTCTCTGCTTCCCAAGTACTGTACTCTGGTCATTTTAAAAGAAGTGTTGTCCCTGTTTCAGTGGCCAGTTCAATCTTGGTTGATAGCCTTAAAATCACATTGGCTGGTCCACCTCTGCTCTAGCATATCCCTGGAGGTCCAAGTGCTTCCCACACCCATCACGGGGAGAATCTTCCTATGATGCAGGCTCTCTTCAGGCTGAGCATTTTGTTTTTCTGGGGTAGAGGCATAAAGATCCCTGCTGTTCAGCAAGCCCATGCTCTGCCTGCTACCTGCTCCACTCAGGAAACACTGTGCCTACCTGCTTTGCCTCTCAGGGGCTCATGACCACTTCTCTCGTGAGTTTGCTTCCAGGGGACAAAGATTTCATGTTGTCCAGCATCAGTACCTAGGAGCATGTGCCCTCTTGTTAGATAGTTTTCAGATGCTGTGGATGACAGGCTGACTTATCATACTCGGAAGCAGAGGGAACTCTAGCCTTGGGCCAACTCTCTGGCTTGCTTTCAGGTCGTGGACTCAGGTGTTACACCTGTTGGTTGTGGTTTTCATTTCTGCCCCCTGTGGACTTCTCTCTATGAATGACCCCTTCTGTCTGCTCCTGACAAAATTCACATGCACCTCTCTTACTCCATCCACAGTAGGCACCATGGTGCACCAGGTTCCTGCTCCTTTGGGTAGCGGGGCTCCAACACCTTACACCACAGGCTCTCTCTGTTTCTCGACACAGCCTCATAGTATGTATGCTCCCCCTGAGGTAGTGGGAATATTATAATCACTTTTATTTCTCTATCTTAGCAGAAAGTCAGTGAGCCATGGGCCACTGGGGCATCTTTATCCAGCAGTCTGTAGGTGTTAGCTCTGCGTCCTGCAGGAGTGCTTGAGGTAGCCCCTCCATTACTACTGTACAACGCTTTTGTTCAGGGCTTCTCCAACCCTGGCTGTAATTAGCCATAATGTGGCTAAGCCTCCTGGGCAAATGTCCAGTGTATCCATCATGGAAAGACAATGGACTGCAGCATTGACTCCAGGAGAGTCCATTTCAGTGGACATCAGGGTAGCTGTGATATCTGGGTGACAACGGGGAGGCTGAGCATGCCCCGTGCTCACATCATAGTGGGAAGTACTACATGAACCTTTTTTTCTGTTGGACCGTAGGTTCAGTGAGCATGTCTCCAGTGGTCTAGAGCAACCATTACAATTTTTCTCTCCTTTTGTGAGGTTTCAAGACAAGATAGGAAAGTGGCTGGAAAGCAGAGTTCTGGACAGCCCTATCATTCCATACCTCTTGCTGGTGACTGGACAAAAGTCCCACAGGCTCACTAGCAGCCCACCATAGCTCCCTCTCATGTGCTGTTACCTCTAGTCTCATGATCCTGATGCGCTGCCAAGTCCACATGGAGATGGCATATATTGAGCAGGATGAGGACCGGGTGGAGCCTGCCATCGAGCATATGCAGAAGGCCATGCGCCTGGACAGCCTAGGTCTTTACAAGGATAAGATCAAAATAACTTTCCGCCGGCTGCAGCTGAGTACCATGCTGTACCAGTCTCCTGATCGTCCTGAAGACAAGGCCACTATGGCCATTGAACAGGTACAGACATAACCCATTGCGGAGTCAACCTTCTAATAAAAAGACCAAGGGGGAATCTTGGGTTAGAGAGAGCCTAAGGGAGCATTTAGACCCAAGCATGATGCCCAGGCTCAGCTATCCAAGGTCTGTATGGTATCCAGAAAGCTGTGGGAGCTGTGTGCCTGAGGATGAAACCATAGATGCCTTCAGAGTCTCAGCTGTCTCAGGGAAGGGGCTGCCTCAGATATCATGCACACCATCCTGTCTGTAGGCAAAGAAAGCCACACCGAAAGACAGTGCCCGGAAGAAGCGTGCAATCCTGGTGAACGCAGGCCTGGCTCTTGCCCCAGACACCTTCCAGATTGTGCTAGACAGTGAGAATGAAGCCAAAGGTAAGTGCTGCCCTTGAACTCACTGCCCTTAACCTTGTTGTGACGTGCCTTATTAGTCACTGGAAGCACTAGAGAGGGATTGTGTCTACAAGTGGCTACTAGTAGCAGAATACTATACCCAGGACTTAACCTCGCTGTTCTAGAGACTGGATATCTGTGATGGCAATGTGGTGGGCTAGCCTTTCTTGATACCACCTTCCTTGACTTATAGATGGTCATCTTTTCCTCCTGTCCTCACTGACTGTCCTACATGTCAACTTCAATATCCTCTTTATATAAGGATTCAGTCAGACTGAACAGGACCCTCCTCTGTCGAATGGTCTCTTCAACCTTATTATCTATTCAGACCACATCTCTTGAAAACAAGGCTTTATTCTGGAGTCCTGGGGGTAAGACTTGGAAACAGCCTATCTGGGCACCCAATTCAGCCTATAGTGCCATCTGAGGAATTAAGACAGCAGTTCCGGGGTGCTCTTTGGATCAAAGCTAAGTAGATTTCACTTACCTGCCCCACTTACTTTGTTTCCAGTGTAGAAAAGGGTAGTGCTATGCCCTAGTTGTAGCTGCTGAGCCCAGCTCTCAGGGACAAGGCAGCAACTCTGGCTAGACACAGGCAGTGCCACTGTTGCTAGAACAGGCAGGTCTTGGTTGGTGGGGGCACTCTCCTGGAGCTCTCCCCAGCACAGCACAGTTCTATTATAGGGACTTGAGCTTCAGAGATGACAGACTGAAGTTGAATTGGCTGTAGTCCATGTTGGGGGTCCAAGGCAAGAGACAAGATGAGGAGGATGGAGTCATGGCACTGTGCTAGGTTGATTGAAGCCTCTGAAATAGCCCTCAGGCCCATAAGTTGTCTTATGCCACCATCTGCTTTGGCATTTACACTGCTCTGGTTTTATTCTGGCCCTCATGAGTCTGAGCAGCTATCAGTCTGCTGACATCACATGGGCGGGTCTGTCTTATTTGGTTGGTTCGTTTTATTAGATGAACATAAACAGCTGTCCACACATCTGTATTTTCACCAGAGGACAGTGCCAAGCGGCTACCTGTAGAAGATTCTGAGACTTACTAAGGTAGGGGCTCCGGTAAGGAGGATACCCCAGCAAGTGGACACCTGTGTCCTATAGGGAAGCACAGAGGAGGCAGGACACCTCCTGAGAGGCAGTGAACACAGGCCCAAGCCCCAGCTTCCTATCCGGTGTCTACTGTGCCTGGCTCTGCACTGGGCGGCTGGCTCTCACTATGAAGCTGAGCTTTGGATAGGTATTCATCTTAGATCTGAAAAGGGATTCAAATCCTCCACATGAAAGAGACAGGACTGCTAGGCTCAGAAATGGACGGTGGTGCTGCCTGAGAGGACAGGATGTGGGGGCAGGTCAGAGACCTGGTGCTACTGAGCCCACATAGGCTATCTATATGTGTACATTTTTTTTGCAGGCTATTTTTTTAAACCGTTTTCTTGCCCACCACCCACCAGAGGCAGTGGAAGAGAAAAGTTATTAAGAGATGGGGGAAGTGGACCTGCTCAGAAATAGTTCTTTGGGGGTGAACTTGTTCTTCTTGGCCAGCAGTTCAGTCCCATAGCAAACACCAAGTACAACTTAGCAGCTGCAGACCAGTTCTAGGCAGGGAGACACCAGGGACTAACCAGCAGCTACAGTCCAGTCCTTCCAGCAAGCAGACACCAGGCAGCTGTAGTCCAATCCTGAAGAAACCGCAGTGCTCACCAAATGGCCCGAGGCAAGGCTGCAGAAGTGGCAAGCTGCTGCAGGAACCTCCTGTGGGGTCATATTTCTATTCCTTCATCACATATCTTTTCACATGTCCACTAGAGCAAAACATACTTTCATCTGTGCTGCTTCAGGAAAACACTCTTCCAGGTATCTGCTTTAGCAAGATAGATACCCTTTCACTTGTGCGCCTCAGCAGAACATCATTTGACTTAAACCAGAAGTTTCCACTTCACTCTGTCTGATGACTGAAGGCTCCACGCACTCCATAATAGCTCAACTTCATTGCTGGTCCAAAAGCACTGGTGATGCCCTGGTGATACACTGGTGATGATGCACTGATGATGATGCACTGGTGATGATGCACTGATGATGATGCACTGATAATGATGCACTGGTGATGATGTACTAGTCATGATGCACTGGTGATGATGCACTGGTGATACACTGGTGATTTTGCACTGATAATGATGCGCCGGTGATGATGGACTGGTGATGATGCACTGATGATGATGCACTGGTGATGATGCACTGGTGATGATGGACTAGTCATGATGCACTGGTGATGATGCACTGGTGATGGTGCACTGGTGATGATGGACTAGTCATGATGCACTGGTGATGATGCACTGGTGATGATGAACTAGTCATGATGCGCTGGTGATGGTGCACTAGTGATGATGGACTGGTCATGATGCACTGGTGATGATGCACTGGTGATAGGGCCTCTTCACATTCATAGATGAGCTCAGCTGCCCAAACCTCATTTGTAGACTATGGGCCTGTTTGCCTGGCTCAGCAGTGTTATTCTATATGCAACCCTGGCAGATCTTTTAATTTTGGCTGTCTTCTACTTTCAGTTTCCACTGGGAAAATCAAGGGCCGCTTCACCTACCTCTGTGCAAAAGCCCGACATCACATCCTCTGCACAGACAAAGCTGCTGGGCACCTGCGGCGTCTGGGATATGAGAATGACAAAGAGAGGTGGGCCAGCAAGGAGGATCTGTCAGATGAGACCTTCATCCAGGCACCAAGTTCATGGCTGCCTTGGACCCCGTGACAAATGACACAAGCTGCAGATGCTCCATAGGCAGCCCCTGTGCTGAGGATGTGGCTTCCTCCAGTGGTCACGCTGGCCAAGGCTACCACAGGAGTCCCCAACCCAGGGGTACCCACCCACACCAAATTAATTATGTGGGAGCATTTCTCATTGTTCAGTGACCAGGAGTGCCACTGGCAGTGAGGAGAGAGCTGTACATGACCTTGGGGACAGGCCTACCTCTGGCCTCTGGGCCTTACCCCAGGAATGATTTCAGCTCTGACACCTGAGCTCTGACCCCCTACATCACCCAACTATCCAGGGCTATCTCCCCAGACATATCCTCAGCCAGTTACACTTCCATGTCCCAAGCCATTGCTAGATACCTGGATGCTGTATGGTGGCTTTCCCCTTGAACAGCCCGTGCAGGTGTTCCTAATCTCACCTGTGTTTCCTTTTCACCACCTGGATCCTGATGAGCAGAATTGTGATTTGGGCAGAGCTGGCCAAGGTTGCCTGGCAGCAAGATGTGTGGGATGTCTGTCGCACGGCAACCCGCTTTTGCCTCCTGTATGACAATGTCAAGACAAAGAGGTCCACAAGGTTAAAACGAGGTACACATCCTTACCATGAGTCTCCTGGCATGTGAATAGGCTGAGCTTCAGACCTTCATGAGCCTCTGGTGGCTGTGGCACCACCAGTAGGTCCCACCAAGGAACATCAAGCAACACAGAGCCAGTGGCCACCTCTTGGAAGGGCCCTGGTCGTGTGTTTGGGTTTAGAAGAGCCTTTTCACAGATAGCAACATTTCTGAATACGTATTCAGTCAGGCCTCCATCTGTGAGCTTCATAGCCACAGGGTCAACCACCAAGGCCTGGAAATATCTGCAACAAGAAACAAGCATCTATGCTGAGCACACACACAGCCTGCTTCCTGACTTTTATCCCCTGAACATTGCCCTTTATCAGTGAGCCACACAGTGCACAGTCTGTAGTCACTGTCACAGATGACTTAAAGCTCAGGGCAGGGCAGTACAGATTCCACATGTGCATAACACTATTTCATAAAATGGGTCCCAGCAACACTGAGTAGCAGCTTTGCTTACAGCAGACCAGTAGTGGCAATGATCCGAAGGATACGTGTTTATACCAGCCCATGCTCTCCTTCTGGAAGGACTTGTCCCACAAAGAGCTAGGCAGGAACTGCTGTGGTTCTGATTGCTCAAAAAGAGTATCCCTTTCCCTGCTGCTGTTCCCCCAGGGAGGAAGAGAAAAGGTGTCGAGGGCTCCATGCATGACTGGGCTCCCTCTGAGGTGGTCCTGCAGAAGCAGATGGCCCCTGACTTGCTGAGGAAGATCGCAGAGGTGTCGTTCATCAGTGCTGAGGTGCGTCAGGAAGGTCTTGGCCATTGTAGCTGCCAGTGCTGATGTGGCAATTAACACACCAGAGAGATTTGCTGTAAGGGTACGCTTGCTACACACACACACACACACACACACACACACACACACACTCACACACACACACACCTGCATGGTAGAGAGAAAAATTAATTCAGTTCTTGAGGACTGCATGAAAAAAGTATGACTTGAGATGCATCATGGTGTGTGTTGGTGCACATTTTTTTTGTGGGAAATAATTTCTGAATTCTGGGTGTGAAGTCCTATTTGAGGATTAAACTTGGAGTTGGCTTAGGAAGCTTTTGAAGGAGATGAGATATCAGCTCTGTGACTCCATGGACCCAGCAGAGGCTTGGGCTGGATCTTGGTTCCCAGCTCTAATAGGCCTGGTCCCTTACAGACAGGGACACTGAGACCCAGTGCTGGCCCTGCCCAAAGCTAACAACATGTATTGTGGCCCAGCTGCATCCAAGGCTCTTGAGTGTGAGCCTTCTGTCTCCATGCCTGAGCCAATGCCTGAGGCACTGTTTTACCCTCACAATGGCTACAACAATTTCTTTGGTCTTACTCAGTGGACACAGGACAGAAGCTGAGGTACACACCTGTTTATTCTATTAAAGTGTTGGGACACAACATGACCAAAGATAAAACTGCCAGATGGCAGAGCAGAGACTTGATATGCAGGAGACCAGTGGCTGAGACTGACTAACTGGTTTACCAGCGTGGGGCTGGCCTGACCAATGTCCTTCCACCCGTCCCCCTACCAGGTAGGCGTTGTAGCCTTCTATATGGCAGAGCAAGTTTAGGAGGCTTCATGGAGATGGGCAGTCAGCTAGCTGCCACAGAAGAACATGAAGATTGTTCTGCTCTTGTGCAGAAGTATGATAATGGGCATGGGTTGTGCTTGGAAAATAAGCTCCTCTCTTGCTGAGACTCTGGAATTAGCAGGGTGCTGAGGCAGGTGGGATATGCAAATCCAGCACGTACTCCTTCTAACTTGTGTTTGGCTTTTTCAAAAGCAGAGTTTCAGGAAGGAGGCTTTGCTGTGTGATTTCCCCCAGTGCTGGGGTCTGCCTAGCTGTGACTTCTCTGACTGTGCTCTTCCTCACAGGCCACTGTCCACTTCCTGCGCTCGGAAGGTGTACAGCTGAACAACCAGGCCATTCCTCCTGAGGACTTGAGCCAACACCCAGCTGGCTATGTGCCTGAACCACCAGAGAGCAATTCAGAGTGGATCACATACAGGTGGGTGGGAGTCCTAGTCACCCTGTAGACCAGTGGCTCTCAACCTATAGGTCATGACCCCTTTTGGGGTCACATGTCAGATATTTATTTTATGATTCATAACAGTAGCAAAATTAGTTATGAAGTAACAATGAAAACAGTGTTATGCTTGGGGTCACCACAACATGAGGAACTGTATTAAATGGCCACAGCATTAGGAAGATTGAGAAACACTGCTGTTCACTAGGTGTTTAAGAATCTGCCTCATTTGCCCAGGCCCAATTGTAGATGAAGCGAGATATGCATGTTCTAGCCCAGGATGTTTGTATGCAGCCACAGCTGAGAGTGGCTTGGACAAAAACAGTCGTAAAAACAAAGAAAAGACTAGAGACTTTAGCAACTCACTAAAATGCCCACTTGGCCCCTGATGGGAAGAAGTTGCCCAGCCTGGGCTGATGGGAGAAAATCACCTCCACTGTGGTGAGCGGCTTCATGGGCCTGCTCTAGGTACCAACCACCCAGCAAGCGATGTGCACAGGAGCCACTCACAACTACAGAATGTCTAGGAGCCAGGAGGTGAAGGCAGATATAGGCCTGGCAGTAGGTAACCTGGGCGAGCACTAGGTCAGCTCTTCTCCTCAAACCAGGGAGCTATTAGAAGGGTCTGTAAGGTTCAAAGCATGAGAGGAGCAATGAGAGGAAGCGGCCAGTCTCTAGACAGGATGGAAAGACAGGATATAGCAATGGCTAGCTGGGCCCGGGTGTGACGGGGCAATTGGGGACAGTTGCTTGAGCAGAGCAGCACCAAGACAGTCCCTCTAGAGCGTGAATCCATGGCCTGTACAGGGATACTTGACCAGACTGAGAGACCTTGAAACCTGAGACCAGAGACCTGGAGTGGGGATGACCAGGAGAGCCCACATTCACTTCAGCAGTGGTGTATGGGGTAGGGAAGGAAGGGGGCTGGGCGTTGAGCTGACCACTGCATGGTATGTTGTTTCAGAACCTGGATAGAAAGCTTGTCACAGTATGCCATGAACAATTGGCTGCGTGCTGCAGAAATTGGGCAGGAGTTAGGGGAATCCTGGATTGTGCAGAACGCCGTGGTCTATGTTTTGAACCACAACTGCCATCTCATCTTGGCTGGGAGGCAGAAAGAGCTGGTGGAGTCCCTATTCCACTTCCTGAACATCATCAAGATCACTGGATGCACAGGGTGGGTGCAGGCACTCATAAGTGTTTATGTTTGAGAGCCACAGCTGTGGGGTCACGTATGACCATTGTGAGAGCAAGGAGAGACAAGTTGGCATGGGCCAGGCCTGTGCAGAGGACATGCTCAGCCTGTACTGTGATGACATGACCTCCAAGGCCCAGAGAAATCACACCTGCCTTGCTGCCCTCAGCTGGCACTGCTCCAAGCCATTGCAAAGAGGCCAGCTTAGGCCCAGACACTCCGTGAAGTAGCTTTGTGGTCTTCACACCTTGGGCTGGGGGTGGGGAGAGAGTGGGATTTCATGACTAAATGGGTTTTTTGTTGTTGTTGTTGTTTTTAATCTAGACGAATGAGAAGTCAGAAATCTGAAAACATTTGTGTTGAGGTGGGTTTGAGGCTAGCCTGGTCTCCTAAGTGAGTTCAAGGCCAGTCAGGGCAACATAGTGAGAACCTGCCAAGAAGGAAAGGAAGGAAGGAAGGAAGGGAGGGAGGGACAGAAAGCAAGCAAGCTGATGCTTAGCAGTACTCACCTATGGTCTATGTTCTAAAGCACACCCACCATCTCCTCTTGGTCTGAAGACAGAGGAAGCCTCAGGGGTGCTGTGAGGTTCTGAACAGGCTGAACACTGTCCTGCCCTGGCTGTCACAGCTCTCATGTCACCCTCCAGGGACTCGGTCATGCTGGTCATGCTCTGTAACACCCTTGCTAGAGGCCTGATCATCAGCTGGATTCCCACCCAGACACCTGAAAAGTTGAAAAAGAGTGTGCGTCCTGCCTTGGTTCATGGTCCACTGGAGCCTTCTGCTTTATCTGAGATCAGAGCAGCTGTGGAGGTAACTACACTCTGCAACCCAGAGGAACTTGATGCCTGATGCAGGGAGCCAGGGGGAAGGCCAGAGGGAGGAGGGCTCAAGGTCTCAGATTTGCCTTGTGGTAAAGATGCACTTGTTTTAGGTCTGTGAATTCGCACTGAATCTCACTAATGGGAATGTGCCGGAAGACATCGTCCCTGTCAATGTACGGCAGCACCTCATCTCCACCTGGGTAAAGGCCAAGCAGCTACTGCAGCAGCAGATTGGTCAGCGGCTAGGCACCGATGAACAGGTAGGTGCTGAGGACACTAGGACCCATAGACTACTTTTTCCAGTGTTCTCATTATGGCCACAGTTGCTGGGGAGGGAACTATTTCTACCTAATAATATCGGAGGTTGCTCTCTACCATCACCAAAATCACTGCTCTTTCGAGTTAAGGCAAAAAGTCTCCTCCAGATCTGTGCTCTGGGCCTGGAGGAGGGGGGTTGTTGCCCACTCCCACTGCCACTCATTGACAGAGTCATCTCCTTGGCATCCCACCTTCCCCTCCCCCAAACACAAAGGACTATGGGAGCAAGGTCTGAGAAGAAGGGAAGTATGAACTCAAGTATCCCCACCATGTCCCAGACTCTGCAGCAAGTAAATCGCTATGAGGAGCTGTGGGGGAGGGCTGGAGTGGGGGAGGGGTCAGAAGGGACATTTGTGCTGGGGCCAGGCAGAAGGGGTTGATGAGACATCAAGTACTAGCGACCAGGACTCAGCAGCTTTCTCTCTCTAGAAAGCACTCTTTAGTAGCCAGACAACACTGTCTTCAAGGCCCAGGAGTGTATAGACTTCATACCTTGCTACTTAAAAGAATAATGTAGAGGTTGACTTTACCAAAATAACCTAGGAGATCAACATTCCAAATACCGTGATCTGGCTGTCCTTGAGACCAATGCTGCACAGGGTTAGGTTATCTCAAAAGTGGCTCAGGTCTCCACTGTTTTCCTTCCCTGTTCCCTGGGCATCTGGACACTCAAACCCATCTATCTTTCCAGAGTACCAATGAAGACATCAGCTCCGTGACCAGGGTCCTAGTTGCCCTTGAGATGTACTCATGCAACGGGTTGGGCCTCATGGACTTCACTGTGCCCCCGCTAGCTCAGGTGGGTTTCCCCAGGTATCCCAGGAGGCAACTCAACATCTCCCATCCAGGAAAGATGAGGAAGCTGAGGCTTGGGATCCTGCCTGAGGCAGTTAGAACTCAAATCCACGTCCGTACTACAGTTCCTGCTGTATCCTGACAGCTGCCTTCTCTCAAAGCGCATGTCCAGCCTTTGTAGGAAACCATCCTTTATACTAGTGTGAGGAGGATGCTTCTCTGAGTGGTCTGTGGCCCTCTTCATCCCAAGACCTCAGCATAGACAGAAACATAAGAGAGGTCAGGCATACCTTGTCCTAGGTCTAGAGGTAGCCTGGTGTGATGGGAAAACAGTGAAGATGAAGCAGCTGAGATCAGTAGCAAATTTTGCATTGCAGCTAAGCTTCACAGATGGTTGGTCTATCTAGAACTGCATGTACTTAGTAATCCATGTCTGCATGCATGCTTAGCCATGTGCAGATAACACAGGATCGATGGAGCTCATTGGGCTGGCAGCATGGTCATTGTTGAAGGCCACAGACCACTAGGCAGTCATGGTCACTAATGAGATATCCTTCTCCCCTGCTTCGTGCGCTGGTAAGGTGGTGAAAATGGCCTCCGAGTGCAACTGGTCAGACCATCTGGTGGAGCTGCAGACCCTGACACGCCTCACCCATTTCGCCTATATGGCTCACGACCATGAGGTCACCATGGCATGTTCTCAGAATGCCACACAGATGGGCGTCAAGTACCTGAGGTCGTTTGAACCGTAAGTGACTTCCACAATGATGTCCTAGAAGCATACAGTAACATCCCCAGAGAAGCAGAGCAAGGAGTGTGTTCTCTGTGCCAGAGCAGGGGCCAGAGGCTCAGCCCTGCTGACCAAGGGATGGTTGGCAGGATACTGGAGGTCCTTCATCTGCTTCTGGCTGTGTGCTCTGGAACAAAACAGTGAACCGGGCCCATGAAGCTCCATGGCAATGAGGACTCAGAGCCACATAGGCCTCAGTTAGGAGGTCTATACAACAGCTGTCTGTGTATACCACTAGCTAAGAGTGGATGGTTCTCCTAGTTGAGACTGCTGTGATAAAATACCACAGCTAGAGAGGCCTAAGAAATGGGGATTTCTTGTTCATGGTGGAGAAGTGGGTGTTCAAGTTCAGTTGATGTCTAGTGAATGTCTCTGCCTAGTTCAAAGATCGCCACTTCACATGACGGAAGAGGCAAGAAGCTCCTTTATGTTCCTTTATGGAGCAGACCTCCCATCCTGAGGCTCCAACATTACACTGCACTGCCTCATTTCCCAGAAGCCTTTCTACTGATAACCATCGCCTGGGAAGTTAGATTTCAGCATATGACTTTAGGGGATATAGGTGGTTCTCAGTTCAACCATGTTCCAACCCTGGTGCAGACAGCTTCACCAAAGTGACTTTGGAAGAAACAAGATGCATTATACTGAAGTATAATGTCACTGGAGGACATGGGCAGGCCATCACCTTGCTTGTTGGACAGGAGACAGAATCTCTGTCAGGTCTCCCATAGCAACTGCTGGAAACTCCAGGTCACTGGTGGTGTTAGTTGCTTTTCTCATTGCTGTGTACTGACGAGAAGCAACTCGGGACTGAAAGATTAATTTTGGCTCATGATTTCAGGGTGCAGTCCACTTACCATAGCTCTGCAGGGAAGGTGGGCAAGGGGAAGTGCATGAGGTGACTCCAGACTTAGAAGTCACACCCCATAGGGTTAGACCAGAGCTGGGAGAAGTGGTCATGTTCAAGCCTGTGCAAGATTCACTTCTATCACTCAAAAGTTATCCTTAGGAGAAAAAGAACTGAGCATCCCTGCAGAAAGGATTGTTGCATGCAGTTTGTTCTACCTCACAGAGCCAGCGCCTGCTTGGGCACAGGAGGAGAGCTGGGCACAGCACCAGGCCAGGCTAGTACACTCTTCCATCAGTGAGACTAAATCAAATCTAATTCATAAAGGAAATCCCTGTAATAAATAAAGCAAAGATGCCCAAGCATACAAACAACAACAAGAAACCTGGAGGGCTCAATGCTGAGTTCCTCAAGAAGGCTTCTGAGAATCTTTTATAGACCATTGTTGCCCCCTGCTGGTGTCTGTTGTTGTTGCACCCTGCTGGCTGCAGCGTGTCTCTCTCTCTCTCTCTCTCTCTCTCTCTCTCTCTCTTTCTCTCTCTCTCTCTCTCTCTCTCTCGAGTTGTGTGGCCCTCTATAACAAAGATCAAAATTTCCAAATGTTGCTTCCCAAGCTAGGCTCTCAACCTTCTTTACACCAGCCTACCACCTATAAAGGGGATTTCAGTGACCACACAGCCTCAGTTTATCTTCAGACCACAAATTCCCACCATACAGCAGGTCCTTGCAGGCTAAAGGTCAGGTGCACCTTCCTCTACTGGCTCCTCGGAGCATATATGGTTGTTTCTCCAGCAAGCAGGTGCCTGTCTTCATAGAGCCCCAGGACCCAGAAGAAATGTTCTCAGAACAAATTTATCACTCACAGAATAAAATCTGTGTGGCTGGGCTAAGCAGCCGGAGCATGCCCTCCACCTCCCGCCCACTCTCACCCCACCCCTACCCCATGCTGTATGTACCCAGACCACAGCCCCACTGGATTTTGGAAACAGGGAAGTGTGTGAGGAGCTGTGTCGCTGCTCTGAGATGGTACTGCAGGCCATGGGCCTCTCTAAGTGCAGAGCACAGACCATCTGGGACAAGACTTTCTTTTGAGCCTAGGAAACAGAGTCTGGCTGAACCCAACAGATGGTTCTGCTGGCCCACTGATGCATGGGAAGCCACCAGAAACTAGCAGCTAAAAGCCAGTTAAGTAGTCTGTCTCATGGTTCTGTGGGTTCACTGGACTCTGTCAGTTCTGATTAGGGGTCTCTCATAAGGGTAATTGAGAACCCATCAGCCAGGCACCCACAGAGCTGATTCCCACATCCCCAGAAGTCCTCTGTGCATGGGCATCTCCAGGAACTGCCATGCACCTTGCTGTGTAGTATCTCTGTGAATGGAAGACCATCCCCTCAGTGAGTGTCCCAAACACCCAGGCCAGACGTAGGCATCTCAATTCACTGGTAAGGATGGCCTCAGAAAGCCAGAAGAAGAATCACTTGCCCTGCATCGTCAGTTGGGTGAGTCCCTAAAGCATAGAATAAAGTAGAAATGCGCATCCATCTTTGAATGCATTTGCAGGGCAGTGGGTTAAAGGATACCATTTGCAGTGAGTGGAGCTCAGTATGCGTCACTTCCCACCTCTCCCCTAAATCACTCTGTATCCTCTCCAGGACAAATGCCAAGCTTGCAGCAGAAATGCTGTGTATGGTGTCCTGCATCCAGGGCCGTAGCATCATGGAAAACTTGAAAGGCAGGAAGCAGCTACGGCTAGCAGCAGCGAAGGCCTTTGTAGAAAGTGCCAGGTATGCACCTGGGGGATGGGCTGGCTTGGCTAGGTATAGGTGGAAGATGGTGTAGTGCCACCATGGTGCCATGGGACATTACTGAGTTCCAAGGAAGGAATCATGTAGTACCCATCAGCCTCTGCCTACATCCTGTCATTCAGCTGAGCTCACAGACGCCAGGGCATCAATAAGAAGTACTGGGAGAAACTCAATAGAGCTGTGTGCTAAGTGGGTACAAAAGATATCTGGAGGGTCCCTAAGCATCCAGGGGATTAAGAAGCAGGGGGCAGGTGGACACAGCAAGGGCCAGGTTAAGAGAGCCCATCATTGCCCTGTGATGTGGTCAGCACCTGAGGAGCCAAGGATGTGGTACACAAGGCTTGCACTACCATGGTGCCTGGCATACAGTGCCACCCTGATTCTGCTCCTCCTCTACAAGGCACAGAAACTCCTGGGAAAGGATGTACCAGGGGAAAAGTGCAGGAGTGGCTGAGCAGCCCGAGCAGCCTATTGGGTTTTTCAGATGAGGCATGTCATTTCAGGTTTGGGGGCCTGGCAAACAGCAATTCCCTGGTGATGATGGCCGCCCGACACTACTGGAACACATGGCTCCCACTTCTGTCCTCAGCGGCCAACAGGAAGAAGGCCAAGGCATCCCTCCGGAGAATCATCAACATCATCAACAAGACAGAGAACAAGAAGCAGGTGCCACAGGGACTAGTTAGGTTCCTAGGAGGCCTTTACCCTCAGGCCTGGCCAGACACACAGGAAAGGACAGCCTCACAGCATGGCTCCCACAGAGTATGGCTGCCTTGGGGCACGGCTTGACCGGGACACAACTCTCACTGAACACAGCCCCCATGGGACATGGCTCCCATAGGAGATGACCCTCCACAAGACATGGCCCACACTGGATATCTCCTCTACCAGATACCTGGTACACAACTTCTCCTGCTGGATAACACTGCATTCTCCAGGTCCCAGAAAGGCATGAGGTTCCTGGCCAACCGCAGTGGTAGCCTCTGACCTACCCTCCCCCCAGTCCAGAATTCCCTCTCATTTCCTCTTCTTTTTAAACAACTTTGAACCAGTCGCTTCCCCTATTCACGGTTTTGTATATCTCGTTCCCTATGCTGTTCGGAAATTAGTTGAGTCTTTTTCTGGAGAATTAAAGGTAGGTTATTGATTTGAGGTTGATTATTGTATTGGCAGGCTATCCACAGCTGTTAGCTTGCCTCTGAACCCTGCTTTCACTGTATCCCATAGGGGTTTTTTCCTAGTTTTTTTTTTTTTTTTGCATTGATTTTAACATGTTTCACATCCGTGGAACCAACCAGCTTATGTTAGGGGAATAGCCTGTGTATACAACGTGGGATGTGTAGTATCTGCGGGATATGTTATATGTGTGTATGTCATGCTGGCCTGCGATATGCAGATGGTTTGTATATATTGTGTGGTGTGTGATATGTTTTGTATGGAGTGGGGCGATATGGTGGAGTGTGTATGAGGTATAGTGTTTGGTATACACATACTATGTGGTGTGTGTGTGTGTGTGTGTGTGTGTGTGTGTGTGTGGTCTATACCTGAGATGGTATAGTAGTGTGGTATGGTATGGTGTGTCTGTTACAATTTGTTACGTGTGGTGCCATATCTGTGTGGTACGGTATGTATGTGGCTGTGCATTTTGCTGTGGTATGCATGGAATGGTGTGGTAGGATGCGTGCACAGTGCGGTGTGCTGTATATCGTATGAGAGCGTGTGGTGCAGGGTGGCGTGGTATGGCGTTGTTTATGTGTGGCACAGGAGGCTCTGGCATGTACAGGATGTGTATGGTATGGTCTACGTGTACTGTGGTATGTCATGATACGGCACCTGATGTGGTGTGCATGTTTGGTACTGTACTCCTGTGGCATGTGTGGTGCATGTGCCTAACTTTTGTGACTTGGTAGTTCTGAAATTTTGTGGCAATTCCTGTTTTTTTCTTTCCTCTTTGGTTATTTTGTTTTCTTTTTGTTTTTGACTGACACTAATGAGGACCAAGATGGAGGAACACGTCTGTCTCCTCTCACAGGTGCTGTCTGTTTGTTTTGTTTAAGGAGACAGAGAAAACACTGCCTCTGCACCAGTGGCCGACAGCTGACTTCCAGACTGGAGGGGCAGCACCTGAAATCCAGTTCCTCCCAGGTTGGTAGCTGTGGGGCCAGTGGGAAAGTAGGGCTCTGGGAGCTTGAGCATCTCCTGTTATATATCCTATGCCCTTACACAGGCACCTTAAATGGGACCATTGCCAAAGAGTATGTCTGCTTCTCACTTTGATGTTTTCCCTTAAGATCCTATAAAAACCTATTCTGTACAGAAAGCACTCAGGCCTGGTCCTCCATCCTACCAAAGTGGAGAGCCTTCACCTAAGACCCCGGCTATGCTGATAGATGTGTCTTGTCTTCTCCTTAATTATGTTTCTACCATTGAAAAGAGGTGGAGGTGCACTCCTTTGCAAAACAGGGACAGGAAAAGACCACTCTGACCTCAGAACAACAGAGATTTCAATTTTTCAAAAAGAATACATTTTCTTCTCATAAGATTCCCTGTCAATCAAGAGTCCTGTGTGTATTTAGCACTTCAGAATAGATTAGCAGACCCTGTCTTGAGCGTGTTAGTCTTTTCACAGGTAAAATTGATTTAAAATTAAGAACAAATGCATGGCCATATGAAAGAAAACAGAGTACTGAAACTCCAGAGTTTCAAATATTGACAGACATTGAAAAAAAAAAAATACAGATAACATACTCTGAGAGGCAGGCCTCGCTCAGACCCCAAGAGATGTGGTGACCAGTTGAGTCAGCTTGTTAAATATGGTGCCAGACAGAAGCTGGAAGTCAAACTGCACTCACCCCTGGAAACTATTATTGGGTAGGTCAAGAGTCCACGGCTTCAAAAATTCCCATTCTTGGTGCTGAAGGGGTAACTCAGCTGTCAAGAACATTTGATGTCTTCCAGAGAAGCCAGGTTCGATTCCCAGCACCCACTCAGTTGTTCACAACCATCTGTAACTCCAGTTCCAGGGGGTCTGATACTCCCTTCTGGCCTCCATGAGCATGGCCACACACGGAGTACACAGACATAAATCTTTTTAAAAACAAACAAAAATCTCATGCCCATAAAATGAAAACCCAAAACAAACCCCTCCCACTCTGGACCGGATGTGGTATCACACACCTTTAATCCCAGCACTTAGGAAGTAGAAGCAAGCAGGTCGCTGTGAGTCAGAGGCCGGCCTGGTCTACATAGTTCCAGAGCTATATAGTGAAACTTTCTCTCAAACACACAAACAGCAGCAACAAAACCACCTTCCATTCCAGACGAAAAGCATCAGAAAGGAAAGTCAGGCAAGCAGAAACTCTGTAAAAGGAGGTACACTTTCAGACAGATTTAAAAAAAAAAAAAAAAAAGTAACTGATGAGAAAGACAGAGAATGAAGGAGTTACACTGTGGGAAATCCTCAAGTCCAGTGTGGCTAGAACTAGTCAAATGAGGATGGCCCTCAGGCTCAGGGCTCAGCTCTCCCAAGCCTTGCTCCCTCTCCCCAGTATGCACCTCCAGGCCTGGATCTGAGCCTCTGTATGTAAGGACAGTAGTGTAAAGAAGTTCACTGTCCCTGCTGCTGGATGGCAGCGAGGTTTGACAAGCAGGGTCTCTGCCCTAAGTCTCTTACCCACTGATTGGTGAAACATCAAAATGGACCTAGAGGCTAGGCTACATAGAATTATGGATGAGCATGCACAGAGCATCCCCCCATTCCAGTGAGCTGCCGGGTTCAGATAATACACTCAAATACTGAAGGAACTATGAGGTCCCCGAGTACCCGAGGCTAGCCAGTTTTTCAAGCCTATCTTGGATTAGAAGAAAGCTGGCAAAGCCACCAACCTGAGCAGTACCTCATGGTGTCATCTCTCAGCCAACATGTGGCAAGAGCCTTGGGCACGTTCACTCCTCGAACAGCATCCCCAATGCTAGGACAGCCAGTTCAGTCGTTTACCCAGCATCCCCTATGCTAGGACAGTCAGTTCAGTCCTTGACCAGCATCCCCTATGCTAGGACAGTCAGTTCAGTCCTTCACCAGCATCTCCTATACTAGGACAGTCAGTTCAGTCCTTGACCAGCATCCCCTATGCTAGGACAGTCAGTTCAGTCGTTGACCAGCATCCCCTATGCTAGGACAGTCAGTTCAGTCCTTGACCAGCATCTCCTATGCTAGGACAGCCAGTTCAGTCCTTGACCAGCATCCTCCATGCTAGGACAGTCAGTTCAGTCCTTAACCAGCATCTCCTATGCTAGGACAGTCAGTTCAGTCCTTGATCTAGCATCCTCCATGCTAGGACAGTCAGTTCAGTCCTTGACCCAGCATTCCCTATGCTAGGACAGTCAGCATGAGAACAATGGCAAAAAGAAAATCAGGACCCCTGCCAACCATGGCCAGCAAGACTTGTCTCCGTGTCCAGTGCCAGGATTGGTCCTGGAGATAGGCCTACAGCCTTCCCTGAATGTTACCAGGATGAGCAGAGGGAAGAATGGATTTTTATTTCCTCATGGTCATGTTTGTTTTTAGATTCAAAGAAAAGTAACAGGCTTTCTAAGAACGGACTCACAGAGGACTAAGGACTCTAATCCAACCCCCTGACCCTCAGACCATGTGCTGGGCAGCCGAGAGACTCCACAAGAGTTGGAGGTCCTCAAAGCCAGTGTACAGAGAGTGGTGGTGACCAGAAGGGACACTTAGAGCAGGTTCCCTCAGACAGAGGAGTGCCTAAGCCATGGTGGGCTTGGGCAGGGGCCACACTGATCTGCCACCAGTCCCACATGGCAACTACTGATGCCTGTGTATGAATGGAAGACTATGACATGGGTTGTGTGAGGGCACCACGTCAGTTGGCAAGGAGCTGGCTGCCCGGCCCCCTTGAGACCCCATCTCTTCTTTACCCCAGGGGCTGAGGATGACCTCACACTCCGTACTGCACTCTATACTCTGCTCTTCAATAGCCATGCTGACCGGAATGACTGGGAGATGGGTCTTAAGGTGTTGGATGAAGCTGTGCAAGTACTGCCAAGGACAGCCCACCGCCTGTGAGTGCCCTCGCCCTGAGCACCCCAGGATGCTCTCCACACTGCCTCAGCTGGACGTGCCCATTGTCTCTTTCCACCGAAGGACTTCACCTCCCCAATAAGAGCCAGATATGTAGCACCAAACCCTAGCCCGGTCCCTGTCTGGTCCCATCCCTGTCAACAGGAACGTAGGCAATGGCTTTTCTGTATGTCATGTGTATGCTTAATGGCTTAGCATCCCAGCGTTGACCCATCTTTTCCTGTTCTTCAGCTTGATTTTCAAACATATGGTCATTGTGAAGGCCAAACTTGGGCAGAACTTCACCATGGAAATTCAGAAGTTCAAGGATGAGAAGGAAAGCTATTTGGCAAACATGTGGTACCGCCTGGCCCAGAACTCAAGAAACATCTGTGGAGTGTTCACCTGCTATCAAAATGCTATCCAGGCACTGCAGGTCTGTGTAGTGTCCATGCTGGCGATGGTGGGTGGATCTGTGTCTTAGTTATAGAGATAATCATATGAAAGGCTTAAGAATCAGGGTCTTAGTGGGTCAGCTCAGAGGATGTCACTGTGTAGTAAGTCCTGGTTGAGGCTGGAGACTCCCTTCTGCTGATTTGCCCTTTAGCCACCATTGTAGAGTGTGGGGAGAACCTCAGGTAAATGTCTGGGCTCTCTGGAGCCTGTGGCTGCAGAGCAAGCAGGGATCTGCATGCAACAGGCTGGAACAGGTAGGTCTTGTTGTCCCCACTACCCAAAGGCCAAGACAGACATTCCATTCCAGGCATTTGTGGGGGAGGGGCTCTGGTTTCTGACTTGATGACAGTGGTTATGAGTGAGGCCCACAGAGGGCTCCTTGAAGTCCTGAATGTGGGACCAGTAGTATCCCAGGGTCCTCTGAATTGAAAGGTCTGAACTGTGAGGAGACACCTTGGAAGGCTGGTCTGTTTCACAAGCCCTAAGCACATCCCTGCTGTGAGGTCCTGGATGCTACAAAGGACCAGGGCAGCTCTTGGCAAAGGTGCGAGACTCATCTCAGGCCACAGGCTGTGGCTTCAGAGACCTGACCCTAGTGTATGTGACTAAATGGAGCCCCTGTATTTTGCTCTTGTAGACCAACTAACTGGTCATTCTCAGTTTTCCTGCTAGGTTTTAGGGTCAGGCAGTAAGTCACTCCCTGCCTTGCAGGGAGCACTGCTCAGCATCTTTCTTTATAACGGAGGCTTGGAGTAGTGTTAGAAAATGCAGGGGCCAGCAGGACAGGTAGATGCAAAGGGTGCAGACAACCTGGGGGACCTTACCAAACTCGTGTTTTCCTGCCTTCACCAGGGAAGCTGGAAGGGCATCCCCCTGAGAAGGGGAAACCACCAGGTTGTGCTAGAGGAATGGCAGAGAACTCAATACATTCAGCAGCTGCACACTGAAAGCATGTTGCTCTTCAGTGACCTCGAGTCTCGTCCTTGAGTTTTGTTTTTATTTACTTATTATTTAAATGTACTTATGTAGTGATATGTGCGTGGTGTGCAAATGTGTGTATGTGTGTTCATATGTGCAGATATGAGCATGCACGTGCCACAGCATGCCTGTCCAGGTCAGAGGACAACCTCATGTGTCAGTCCCCATCTTGTACCTTGTTTGAAGTGGTCCACTGTGTAGACCAGGGTCACCAATTCCCAAGCTTCTGGGCATTCTTTTGTCTTAGCCCCCCATCTTGCTGTAAGCATGCTAGCATTATGGAGGTAAAAGGGGCGTGACTCTAGGTCCTGAAAAGTGTGGGGTGACACCTTGAGGCTAGGCTGAGGAAGAGGCCTGGGAAGGGAGTACACATGCAGCAGCAGGTCAACACACTCAATCTCTGGCTTGCCTGGGCCTCTCATCTCTAAGGCTGACTTGCATTTTCCAATGGTCATAGGCCAAGTGTATACTGTGCCACATCTTTGACTGTAGTTTCCCTGACACCTCCTCCCACAGGCCCACAATGAGCCATATAAGCTGTTGATAGTTTAGACACAAGCTGTGGTGCATGGGGAGGGAGCTATGGGGCCCTTACTAGAGGACTTAACCCTGGAACCACCCATTCAAGGCTTCAGATTGGCCAGAGGCCTCGCAGGGAACCTTGCTCAGCTTCCCTTTCCATAATGGAGACTTGAAGTGGTGTTAGGAAATACAGAGGCCAGTAGGACAGATAGGATGCACTTGCAAAGGGTGCAGAGGACCTGCGGGACCTTGCCAAACTCCTGTTTTCCTGCCATACTTCTGTCCACAGCTGGAGCCCTCGGGGAGTCTTACTGGACATTCATAGCATCAAGTCTTGCTGCGATAGGCCTCCCCATGCTAATTCATGGCATGTTGACCTGATTAGTGTCATACTTCACAATGCTTTTCTGTTTTGTCCCAAAGAAGCCAGAGGACAACTGGCAGAAGGTAGACTATATCGTGGAGTTCAGTGAGTGGATGTATTACAAGCAGTTTCCTCTGGAAGATGTGTATGACCACCTGGATTGGGCAATTGAGATTCTGCTATCCATAAAACCCACTGAAGACTCCCTTGAGCCAGAGCCCAAGAAGGAAGGTAAGGGTGACCATGCTGGCTTCCCATGACCTACTATACTGTAGGCCCTACATGGCCCTACAGAAGGACATAGTAGGACTGTTGCTGGGCCACCAATGTCATCTGATGCAGACATACCTTCATTTTGGCTTATAGCAGTTAGGAGTGGGGAAAGGGAAAAAGTGGACAGTGCCAGCACTTGTGTGCCACGCAGATGAACATAGCACATTAAGCTAGCTAGGAAGAAAACAGAGCAGGTCAGCCTATGACCTACCATTCTGATTGGTATGAAGGCTTCAGGACATCAGCATGGTACTGAATAGGTACCAAGTCCAAGGCCATCAGCCATTTGCTTCCCAGAAAATGGGCCTCCTTGACTCCCAGACTTAGAGAAGTCTGGGACACAGGAAAGGCTGCATGGAAGGTAGCCCTGATGCACAAACTCCAGCCCCAGGCAGGCAGCAGCACATTACAGTGCCTCGTGATGGACGGGGGCTGGGTCAGTGTTGTAGGTCAAGAGGGGAGCTATCCCTAGGCCTGCAGGAGCCTAATTCAGTTCATGGTCCCAGACTCACTCCCACTATGCTATACAGGGCAGGCCTCCCCTGCCCAGTCTTCCACAGAGAATACAATGCCTTCAAATCTGGAGACAGTCTCCTTGGACCAGTTTCGAAGTGTGAGGCAGTTGGAGGCCCTGGCCCGTGTGCACATCCTGAGGGCCTTGATGGCATCCCCAAGAGCCTCTTCCTATGAAGATAACTGCTTGATGGCCTACAGCTTCTTCAAGCACATCTGGCAGGTAAGGGAAGGCTGGAGATATGGCGCTAAGCAGTGAAGGTCCCTACCAACCCTGTCAACTAACCCCTGGGAGCAGACTCTGAAGGGCTTGTTGTTGCCACCTCCTTTGGGAAATTATAATAGCATTTTTTATTTTTCCCAAAGAAGTCAGAGCCTTACCAGGTCCTCTGTAAAAAGCCTTTGAGAAGCATGCAGACAGTTTTTTTCCTGCATCATCCACCTTATTTCCTATGCTGAAAGACCTGTCTTTCAGCATCTCTCTGGGCCCTGCCACACTCGAGTTCTTGAAGCTCTTCAAAGAGAATGCTCCTTAAACCCGCCCTATCCACCACAAAAACCTGCAGTGACTGACCAAGCTTGCTCCATGCTGTGGGAGCTCCCAGGTTTGACCCTGGCTGAGCAGCACCCTCAGACCTAAGAGCTATCTCCAATTAGGTGCAGAAAGTGTGAGGGGGGGGGATACAGACTCTATTTTTAATGCTCCCAATTTATAATTTCCTCTCCCTCCCCCTCTCCCCCCAGATTTCCTTGACAGAAGGAGTAAAACTAATTCCCGAAAAGAATTTACAAGCAGCTAGTTCACAGTTGGTATTGACCAAAAAGGAGAAGGAGAAGGAAAAAGAGAAGGTCAAGGACATGAAGCAAGTGAGTGGTCCTCATGGTGTGCTCCTCGCTTGAGGCAGGAGCCTGAACCCCAACTCCATCACATTCACATTGGGGGAGGGGTGTCTTAGGATCTCCTCATTCCCCTGTTTTCCCTTCTGTAAGGCATGCTATCCCCATCCCAGGGCTATAGCCTCCAAACCCCATGCTAGAGGCTGGCAGCCTGTCCTCTCCATGTTGGGCCACAGAGGCATCCATCTCAGGACTCCATGGTTTACACACCCCACCCCCTGCAGATTTCAACCCCAGCCTCCAACAAGCCACCGGATGATATCCCCACCAGCATAGGAGAGTGGGCCTCCTACTCCTGTTCAGAGGACCTGCTGTGTGTGTTCAAGCAAGACAAGAGTGACTGCACTGTTAACTCATCAAGTTTCCAGAAGCCTGTGAGTAGATTGGAGCAGCCAGCCAGGTCTCTACCACAGGGCTGGCCCATCCAACCTCCCTCCCTTAAAGCTACAGCTGCCATTGCTATGGCACATGTCACCAAAGAGGGACCCAGGAGACGGGTAGGAGTTTCCTAGTGAGTGTGAGAAGGGAGCAGCTTCCCACCTTCAGCAACCACAGCTACAAAGCCCCCCTCTTCTCCACATCCTCTTTCTTCCAGACAGCTGCCAATGTCTCTAAGAAGGCCCCTCCCACTGCATCCATACCCACATACCCATGCTCAGACTGGTACTGCTTCTGCCTGCTAGCATAGCCCTGGTGAACAAGTCTTCACAAACTAGGCAGCTAGGACCATAAGAATCATGGTATCAGTAGAGACTCAGTCCCTCTGGATGCTTCTTACCACCACATCTCTACCACTAAGGCCACACAGTTCTCTCTAGCAAGTCCAGCTCTCGTAGATCCCTCCAAGATTACACACTTTGGCTATATCTTGGGCAGAGCCTCAATCTGGTTACAGAGTACAGTCCCTTTTGACACAAAGTCACATGTAAAAGTTCCATGTATTAGGACCCCGTGTCCTTGGGAGTCCACGATTCTGCCCACCTTCTTCTGCCTGGTTGGGGCTTCACGAGGTTGGAATTGTTTGGTATATTTCTCCTGGTCAGCGGGTTGATGGGGTTCCCCATGTTGTTTGGGGACAGCTATGTTAGACCCTTCTAATGCTGCAATGTCTACTGCAGTAATCAGGCCTTGGAGCTTGTGCACACCTGCTAATGGACATAGTGTTTGTGGTTCTTGCAAAGGAACCGTCCATGGACACTGGTGTCCACATTTCTGGACCACAATGCAGGGAACTTTCCAACAGTGGTGAACATTGCCAATTGGCAAATCGCACCGCAGGGATGCCGTGCTGACTTCCATCCCTGTCCCTGGTGAGAGAGCTCCTGCTGTCCTCATCCTTGCCATCCAGTGCTGGTATGCATGCACATTGGGTGCAGCTCCCACATTGGGTGCCCTGTTAGCATGTCCTCTGCCAGCACAGCACTGTCATTTAGCAATTTTCTCTTTTTCTTATGGAGTTGAAGAAGCGCACAGGCCTGTTCTGAGAGGGACACTGCCAGTTCTGTAAACAGCTGGTCACTCTGTGAACCCTTTCCTTCCCTGATGGGTTTTCCATGTAGAAATGTTAGCATCAGTGTTATGAAAATTAGGAATCTTTTCCTCTGTAACCAGTGCTTCCTCATGTCCTTTTTAAAAAAACACCCCTAGGTGTTAGCTGTTATTTTTCTAGGCACCAAGCTGGATGCATACACAAAGATCATCAGTTTTAATTAGAAAAATTAAACAGGGGCTGGAGAGATGGCTCAGAGATTAAGAGCACCTACTGCTCTTCCAGAGGTTGTGAGTTCAAATCCCAGCAACCACATGGTGTCTCATAACCATCCATAATGAGATCTGATGGCCTCTTCTGGTATGTCTGAAGACAGCTACAGGGTACTTAAATAATTAATAAATAAATAAATAAATAAATAAATCCTTGGGCTGGAGAGAGCAGGGCTGGAGCGAGAAGGGAGAAAGAAAAAAAAGAAATTAAACAGAACATGAAATTAATGAATTAATGGATGTGTCTCTTGTGTGGATCTTTAATCATCCTCTGGTGCTAACAACGGAAGCAAAACTTGTAATGATGGATAGGAAAGAGAGCGTTCCACAAATGTGTTAAAGATTTGCTGAGTGCTAGGCAAAGCGGGATGTATTAGTTAACTTTTCTTGCCACTATAACCAAAATGCCCAAGAAAAGCAACTTAAAGAAGAAAGCATTTATTTTGTCTCACAGTTGGAGGGTGTGGTCTATTCTGGTGGGGAAATCATGCAGAACTTGAGACAACTGCTCCCAATCCATCGGCATTCAGGAAGCAGAGAACAATGAACGGTCATACCAACCTAGCCTTCTCTTCACTATGCAGTTCAGGACCCCAGTCCACATTTAGTGTGGGTTTTCCCACCTCAGTTAACCTAGACAAGATAACCCTTTACAAAAGAAACCCAGAGTCTCTAAGCTAATCTAGGCTATCTCTCATAAGCAATGCCCAGAGACTTGTCTCTTAGGTGAGTCTAGATCGTATCAAGTTGACAGTCACTATTAACCATCATTCTAGGGGTCTAGTGTGCACCCCCTGCCTGTGACCACACCCATTTGCTCTGTGTTTACACAGACGTACAGTTTGTATTACATAGACCATTTGGCCAAAGCCCTGCAGAAGCTGTTCCTTCATGAGCTCAGCATCCCGATCCTGCAGCTGGGTGTGCTCATCGCAGATGCTGTGGTGGAGAGCAAGAGCCTTGCGGACCTCTATCACCTGCGGTTGGTATACCTCCTTGCCCTGCCGTGGTGAACATAACAATAATGTCTAAAACAATATAAAAATAAACTGTGCCGTAGACATTAATTCTGTAGCTAATTGTGTAAATAGTAAATCCCTAAGACACCCAGACACTGGAATGGTTTCTTTATTGTAAAGTTTTACCTGATCCTTAGAGGGTTCCTTGTTTTAAGGAGACAAACACTGAGGTATTATTTAAGGACCAAGGGACAGGAGGAGAAATGGAGGGGAGAGGGGTAAAGAGGACAGGGTGACAGGGTGACAGGGTGACAGGGCTCCCTCTGGGGAGGAGGAGCACACAGATAATGCTTGAGTGTGTTTGCCTGGCTCTGTCCAAATGAAGTGCTTTAAACAAAACTTCAGTTGGGTTTTTTGATGGAAGCTATGGCAGGGTTTGGCAGAGCCCAGCAGGGCACCTGACTATTACCTCTGATGGTGCCCCAAAAATGTACACATAGTGAATAAAACATGCAAGAGAAAATTATCACCTGAAGTTTTACAGAACCCCCGAGCAGGTTTAGCAAAAAATAAAACCACCTAAACACTGAAGTGCACTTTTTTAGTTTAGCTGCTCTGATCAAGTGCAACGAATCCAGCACCACTTCCTTTGGACAGCATCCTCTGAGACCATGCCTCCTCCTCTCCCACCCCAACCCCCAACCCTTCAGACTTTTACAGGTGTGCTCTGATCTGAGGTTGCACTATGCAGCGACTCATCATGAAGAAGTGATTGGACAGGCATACTTAGGAGACATGGAGCAGGCCAGGTGTGTGTGGCCTTGCGTGTGGGACCCCTCCTTCCAGCGAGGTACAATCCAGGGGTTGTAAAGGACAGCTCTGAGGAAACCCTAGGTTGGCTGTCTCTCCTCTCAGTTTCAGAACTATTGTGGCTGCTGGATCCTCAGTCTGGTGCCTGGAGGTGCCTGGGGGCAATTTCTACGGAGCAACATCTGGGAGGGCATTACATAGAGAAAGATGTGGGTCTCCTGCATGGTTTTCGTGACAGGTTTGGGGACTGCTGAGCTGGTGGGTGCTTCAACGGAGAAAAGAAGGGTAATGGGTCAAGATGGGAGAGGCTGTCCTTCCTCAGTCACAGCCTCCTCCCATGGGATGCCAGGAGTGATGGTGCTGAGGAGTGAGGCACATGTTTAGTTCTAGGTTCTTGGGTCAATCTCAAGCACCTGTGGTTGGCTGACAGTAGGCTATCCAACAGTTAAATTAGCTGATCACAGTTTCTGTAGCAATCCTTTTCGGATTTAGAGGCCACCTAAGAATACATAAGAATGCATACATAGTTCTATTATTGTTCATTCTGCCATGTGTCTCCCTCCCCCATATATAAATTATATGACTTTTGTGCAAACTTTAGAAAACAAAGAAGAGAATCAATGTCACTGTGGGCCCCATCCCTTCATAGTAATCCCCTTTGGGGTTTTGCTGCCCCACACCTGGTCAGTTATGAACATATAAGTCTGTTGCACGTGCTTGTTTTATTCTGTGGCCTTTGGCAACAAGTATCTGTCTACAAAATTCTTTGTCATGCTGTTAGCGCAACCATTTATATGTGCATCCCTGGACTGGCTGTGTGTGAGAGTGTTTGCTGAGTCCTCCCTGCCCTCAGATGGGTTCCAGAAATGCAGTTGCCAAAGCTGGGAGAGCCTCCCTCCTCTCCCTGTTCTTTGGTTTACTCAGAACACCTGCTATGCAGTATGGGTGGCACTGCAGATGGGTGGCACTGCAGGTGGGTGGCTCTGCAGGTGGGTGGCTCTGTGGGTGGGTGGCTCTGCTGGTGGGTGGCTCTGCAGGTGGGTGGCTCTGCAGGTGGGTGGCACTGCAGGTGGGTGGCACAGCAGGTGGGCAGTTCTACAGGTGGGTGGCTCTGCAGGTGGGTGGCACTGTAGGTGGGTTCTGGAGGAAGAAGGATGACTCACACTGACAAGAAGGGTTTGTGCCAATGATGATACCAGGGCTGGGGATCCAGAGAGGCTTCAGTTCCAAGTGCCTGTAGTCAGAGAGTCCTGGGCAGTTGGTGTGAGTAAGACCTAGGGTTCTGTGAAGTGTTAGCATTGGAGCAGAAATGTTAGATGCCCCGATGGCAAGAACCTTTGTGTGACCGAGAATTTGTCCATACTGGGCTAAACACTGTGGTGCGCTGGCCCACCTCCTAATGGACTACTGTGGATGTGGTGTGATGGGTGACTCGGGTCTGGGGTAGGTGGTGAGGGAGGAGGAAGACCCATGGGTGGGAGGAGCCACCCCACTGCTCTATAGGAAACCCTGCGCACTAAGCAGTTTTACCTTTCTGGAGAGGTTGCCAGAGGCAGGTCTGCTCTACATAAATTAAGGTTGAGAAGCTCGTTGAACCGCATAGCAGCTTGTCAGACAGTTGCAGAAAGAATAGGCTGCAGGGTTCAGTTCTGGGAACCAGACTGCTGCCCAGCTAGAGACTGTTTTGGTTTTCGCAGACATGTGTGAACCATGGCTTTTCTTGGCTGGGTTAACTTATATTTCTTTGACTATAAGTGAGACTGTCCATTGTTACCAGCCACCGCAAGTCTTCTGTTACATGATGCTATTTCACTTCAACTAGCTGCAGAAAAGATATTGCATTTAAAAAAGAGAAGAACGAGGAACCTGTGATGGAAGATAGCCTGTCAGCCTTGCATGAGCAGCTGACTACATCCCACTCTGCAGAGATGAAGCCACTGATAGCGCAAGACAAGGTAGGCTGGTACTGCCCCCAAGAGATCCAGAGAGCCCAGAGGTGGCATTGACTTAACCTGGCACTGCCACAGTGGAATCCATGACTCAGAGGTGACGCTGATCTAGCGTAGCTCAGCCAGATCACCCAGAGATGACATTAGCTTGGATTTCATGTAGGATTGCCCCAAAGTCAACAAGTCAGAGTGGGTTTATGAAGTGCTTACTGCAGACACTTACATATGGGAGACTCAGAGACCAGCTCATGTTTGTTCCCCCCCACCCCCAACCCCTGGATTTCCTCAGGGGAAGGAAAAAGTATATTAAAACAGGTCACCTGGGGCCTGAGTAGCAACTTAAAGAATCAGCTGGCTAGAGATGAGTATAGCTGATGAGTGTTTACCAGTGGTTAAGGGCCTGGGCTCAGGCCAGGAGTACAAAAAGGAGAGAGGCTCTCTATAGAGCAGAGTACATCTAAGAGGGTCTGGCTCAACTCTTGAAGCCCCTGCTGTCTCCTCACCAACTGGATGTCCCCTTTAGTCTGTGAACAGGGGAGATAGTAGCCATCACAGAGAACCTTGGTTCCTCAGAGTGCCATCCCTGTTTGTGAGCTCATTAGAGTCAGCACTAGGAGTGTGGTGGAACGTGCAGTTAATAGGACCTGAACTCTGAACAGCCAAGGATCAATCCTGCACTTTGCACAGCTTCGAGGACCCAATGACCCATCCACAATGGAGGTTGGGTATGCTGCTGGGCACACTGGGAAAGGAGACAAAAGCACAGCTATACACAAAGGCAGGCCTGCCAGCCTCAACGCTTCCCAGCTCAGTTCACAGAGGGGACGCTGGCCTGCCAAGCCAGGCAGCTCAGAAGCTGCTATAATCAGTAGTGGAAGTAAACAAGGAGAGACAAAGGTCCCAAAGGTTTGGGGTGTGTCATAAGCTAGACAAACAGAGGCTGAAGGCATCCTGGGGACATCCCTGTGGCTGTGTACCCTGTGGGACAAACACTGGGCACAAAGCATCTTATGGTCATGGTGTCTCCTAGATTTTGAAAATCAATGGAGAGACTGGCAAGGGCCTGGATGGAACATCTTACCCCCAGCTGTGGGTGCTCAAAGGGGAGGTCCTGTTGGAGTTGGAGCTGCACCAACCGGCCCGGCTGCTCCTGTCTGAGGCCCAACAGGCTTTCCAGGTAAGGTATCTCACATATTTCCACTGAAGCCATCTTGACCTGGACTGAACTCTTCAGATGTATCCTTTCCTCATCTGAGGACTTCAGGGGCATCTGTGGCTTCTCAGAGTCTCCACTGAGTTCCCCCAAAAGACTTGAGTTAGCATCCCTTCAAAGAGCACTGCTCAGAGCCCAGCTCTCTGTAGGCTTGGGAGCATTGGCTACTCTTCTCTGAGTAGCTGCCTACTAGAGGAACTTGCACCCAGACCTGGGATCCAGTGCCCACTCCCTCCCTAAGTTGGCCCTTTGTGTCTCAACCCTAGAAGTTACAAACTACACCTGGCAGGGCTTTTCTATCCTGGACTGTGTCCCCAGTGGACAGCTGACCTTGGACAGTGTGGATGGAAGAAGCTGTTTGTGTTGTCTGCTCTAATGATGCCATTCTTCCCAGTTCCAATCTTCATAGTTCCACCAGACCCCTTCAGACAGACTTAGAATTGCCTTCAGTGGGTCAATGAGGCCACGGCCCTGACACAACCAGCCTGTGGCTTGTTCTGAGCCATTCGAGGAAAAGATGAAGATCTATCAATGATGGGAAAATCAGTGACACCAGAAAGCTGTGAGCCCAGGCTCTGGCCCATTCAGTGAGAACAGGTATTCAGGTACCAGAGAGGGGACAGGTATGTAAGTAGTAGGATTGGGACAGAGATGTGCAGGTGCTGGGGTACAGCTGTGTAGATGTCAGGGATGAGACAAAGGTGCAGGTGCCAGAGGAATAGGGAGGGAGCAAGTATGTGGACAAAGTGAGCAGAGAGAAACCCTGCACAGGCTGGCTCCTGTGACTCTCAGGGCACACTTCCCACTCCTGAGGACTCCACTCCCATGTAGTGGTCATACCGCCCATCTACCCATCATGCACCATGCATCCCTCTTTTTAGGAGCTAGGTGATATCTGTGCAGAAGCACAGTGCCTGTTGCTTCTAGCAGAGCTGGCCAACAAGGAAAAGAACCATGGGCAGGCAATGCTCATGATTGAGAGGGCCCAGCAGCTAGGTGGAGCAGAGGAATTCTGGTACAGATCAACCCTGACTCTGGCTGAGGCGATCTTATCCTCCGAAGATGAAGGAAAAGAAATCTCAGTGAGTTGGGATGGCCAGTGGATAACATGGGGTGCATGTCAGGGGGTAGGGGTATGTGCTGAGGTCTGACCAGTGATGTGGTAACCTGTGATCACCATGCCCAGGTTTGCAGTCTGTTTCAGAAACTCATAGATACTTTCAGGACTCTCCAGAGCAAAAGGCCTAACCGAGTCTCCCTGCTAGAATTCTTCATCATGGAGCTAGAGGCCAGGTAATGGTGCCAGGTGTGCCACATCTGTGGCCATTTCTACTACACATTCTTTCTCATGCTACACATATCAAACCCAGGAAGGCTCAGAGCGAGCAGGACCATGAGTTTATTCCCTGCTCCCTGCAGCTCACCTGGCTTCCTTCCAGCCAGCCCACACTTGCACAGTGCCTTTCCTAGGGCTCCTGGAGCCTCTGAGCTTTGCCCCCTTGTGGAGAGCTATCAGGAAAGCCCTCTTCTTCCACACACATCACTCACAGACTTCAAGGCCCTTTTCCAGAGATAGTCTAAGCTCTCTGACCACAGACGCAGGGATCCTTGCCTTGTCTGGAAAGTGCTGTGAGCACTGTGACTCATTCGTTGGTCCTGACTTGAGTCTCATTTCAACAATGGTTTTCCATGGGCAAATCTGATACCTGGGTGGGGCTGTTAGATTGTGACTTTATTGATCCAGGGCCGTGGCTGCATTATGTCCATCTTGGTGGGGGCAGCGTTGGTACTTGATTCCCTGTCCCTGGGTGGGCCCTGGGCAGAAGGAGGGTCACTGTGCTCTTGGGCTTTTAAATCTAGTGGGCAAAGCTTCAAGCCTACAATCCTAAGGACACTCTTGTCTAGCAGGTGTGTGAAACTTCAAATCCAATTTGCCTGCAACCTGATTGACCAAGAATTTATCATGTTCCCATTTTTGTTGAGAGAACTAGAAGATAACCTGTTGGAAATTGAAGAAAACTTTATGTTTGGCGCCTTCCACAAAAATTATGTTGACTTAAAACTAGAGCATGCGAAGATAAAAAGGTGAGGGGTCACCATACACTCCCCCCAGGCCACTGGAGCTGCCTGAGGAGCTGCCTTCTGAGTAGGAGCTCTCCCAACTGGTCTCTGCTCTTCCTCAGCCTCAGATATGGCTAAGCCCATCTCCCTTCCCAATTCCCTCCCTGCTAACCCATCACTGCCATCCTGCAGGGTCCCCAGCTCCTGTCCCTGCTGCTACTACAGCTGTGCATCCCAATGAGCATGCAGCTCTCCTCCCACTCCAGCCCCCCAATGCTCCTCACAGTGCCTCTGCCTGCCCTAGATACCCACACATGATGCCTTTAGGAGTGATGATCAGTCAACACCTAGGTCATATCCATTACCTCAGGTGTGCTGTAGCAGCCACTGTGGGCCACCAAGAAGGCAGGAAAAGAGATCACTGAATCGGCAGGTGGAAACTGGGGCATTGCTTCATCAGACACCTTTCGTGTAGAGATCCCTTATAAATGAAATTTTGTACTGCACACACTGTGCTGTTCTAACAGTTCGGTATCTTGTTTTAAAATGTATTTAGAGGGTTGGGGAGATCTATCAGTTGGGAAAGCCACTCGCTTGCAAGTACAAGGACTTGGGTTCAATCTCCCAAACCCATGTAAAGAGGCCAGCTATTGTAGAGTACATCTGTAGTGCTGGCACAGGGGACACAGAGACAAGTGGATCTCTGGGGATTGCTGGCTAGACAGTCTAGCCTAGTTGGTGGGTTCTAGGCCAGAGAGAGATCCTGTCTCCAAAGAAAGGTGGACAGCATCTGAGGAACGGTGCCTGGGTTGATCTTTGACCTCCACATGTACATATGTGTACCTGTGCGCATAAATGAAGAACTCTGTAAGTGCATTGAAAATGAATACAAGGTATTGACAATACCTGCATGTGTAAAACATTTAACTGCAAAAATTTTAAGTACTGATAAAATGTATAGCATAATTATGTGAAAATTATGTGTTGTATATTAATCAGTATAACATGTACTAGTATATTATTCAGCTTTTGAATCTTTGTTCTAACCCTACTTTTATATTGTATAAAGGTTATGTGCTCAAAAGGAAAAAGATGAGGAACAAAGGACTGCCTACTATCTGGAAATGTACTCATTGACCCAGAAAGCTATAGCTGAGGAAGAAGAACTATTTCACAGAATCCAGGCAATACTGTCACTTCAAGATGTAAGTTTGGGCCTACACACCCCAGTCATTCTATGTACAGGACAGCACTGCCTGACAGATCTGATTTTAAAACAAAACCAGCCAGGCACAGTGTGGCACACCTGTAATCCTGGCACTTGGGAAACTGAGGCAGAAATATGCAGAGTTCCAGGCCAGCATGGGCTACCCAGTGAGACATAATCCTATAAAACCACACACACACACACACACACACACACACACACACTTCACTATATGTTTTCATACATACACAAATCAATATGCTTTTTCACAAAACTAATATAAAGAAGAGCTGGGAGCATAGTTCAGTCAGGAAGTTGTGTGTGTTCTCTGGGGCCACTGGGCCTCTGTCTTCCCCACCTTGGACTGCAGCACCCTCCTTGCCAGACCTGCCCAGAAGCTGGAAATACTCTTGTATCCTTTGAATCCATATGACAAAAAAGTAGATATGGTGGCTTGTGCTTATAACTCCAGCACCGAAAAGGAAATGGTGTGTTCCTGGGCTCACTAGCTAGGCATCTGGTACACTTGGCAAGGTCCAAACCAGCAAGAGACAGTGTCTCAAAAAACAAGGTAGATTGGTTCCTGAAGAACAACACCTGAGACTGTTCACTAGCCTCCACATGAATGGGTTCATGCATTTGTGCTGTGCATGCACACACACACACACACACACACACACACACACACACACAGAGCACCCACTATACTTAGGAGCTAGGATAGAATTATAGTAATGAGATTTATGCACCCACACAAAACTTTTTTTAAAAAACAGACAAAATACAAAACAAGGATTTTCCAAATGCCATACATCAACCATGCCAGTTAGTGATCTTCAAGCTTAAGTTCCAGCTGGCTGTGGCTGCAAAAATGGAGCTAGGTTAGGGCCAAGATGAAGACCTGAGTCAAGGATATTGGGTCCTGAGAGACTAGGGAGAAGGAGGCAAGATGGATCCCCAGGAAGAAGTGCTGCTCACAGATGTCTAGAGGACAGCCCAGAGTACCCATCTAAAGACTGGTCACCTGTTCATGACAGAATGAAACTGCCCAAGGATGGGGAAAAATCAACCTGGAACAATTATAGGAAGTCCATTGGTGCTGATTGACAGTCACAGGGTGGCAGGGAGAAGGTTCCATGACTTCAAGGTGATGGGCAGAGTGCACAGAGGGCCTGACCTCAGAATTTGGCATTGAGTGAGGAAGCGAGCCCAACTATGTGTTGTCTACAAGAAAGCAATTATGAACATGAAGACAAAGACAGATAGAATTAAAGTGAAATGCTGGAAGCAATATCCCATACTAATAGTGATCAAAAGATAGCTTGAATGTGGGTGTTAGCTTCAAGCAACCAGTCTTCCTAGCAAACATTACCAGGGATGACAATATTCATCTCATAGTGTATGTCAGCCAAGCGAGAAGAAAGGTAATTTAATGCAGTGTCATACTAAGAGAGTTCTAAAATACTTAAGAACCAAACACTGATCTTAAAAAACTGCTAAATCTATTAGAGCCAACAATTTTAGTATTCTACTTCTTTAATTATTAGTAGAACAAGTAAAACCAGAAGATTAAAATATTGTCAACCAATATGACGGAATAGACTTTTTAAAAACATTTCACTCAGCAATAATGGGATAACACTCTTACACAAATGTGGAATGTCTTCTGACATAGGCCATACTCTGCACCATAAGACAAGTCTCAGTAAATTTGATCATACAGAGGATGTATTAGTCCCCAAATGCAATTATATTGAGCATCAAAACCAGGAAGTAGAATAGAAAAGTTCACAGACACAGAAAACAGACAAGTGGCCTCTGGGGGACAAGGTGAAGTCAGGAATGGCTGCTAGCATATGGGTTCCTTTGAAGCATGATAACAGTGTTTGGGAGCTGAACCAACCACAACTGCACCACACTGCAGATTTATCATGTAACATTGTTTGGGAGCTGAACCAACCACGACTGCACCACACTGCAGACTTATCATGTGACATTGTTTGGGAGCTGAACCAACCTCGACTACACCATACTGCAGACTTATCATGTGCTGCTGAACTTTGCATGTTTTGATTTTTTAGATTTATTTATTTTCTTTTTTGTGTACGAGCGCTTTGCCTATAAGTATGTATGTGCACTATGTGCATGCCTGGTTGTCCACGTCAGTCAGAAGGGATGTCAGACCCCTTGGAACTGGAGTTACAGACGGTTGTGAGCCACCACATGGGTGCTGGGAATCAAACCTGGGACCTCTGCAAGAGCAGCCAGTGCTCTCAACCACTGAGCCACTTCTCCAGGTCTCATACTTCAAATGTGTTAATTATGTTATGTTGCTTTTACTCCAAATTAAGAAAGAAAACATTGTGTGTATGAAAACCCCAGAACGTTGGAATGTAAGTAGAACACAGCCACAGAAGAAGCCAAAGATAAATCGTTTTGAAATGAAGGGAGGGGAGAACATTGAGAAGTTTAAGATGTCACCAGTTGGTGCTTGGGGGAAGTCTGGTGCACTAAATACCTGAATAATAATGATAATGATAATAGGCCAGAAATCAATGAGCTCAGCCTTTTCCTTAAAAACAAAGAACAAACTGAATCCAAAATAAGTAGTAGAATAGAAATTAAAGATGGAATAAAAGAAAATCAATGAAATAAACTCACCCTCTCATCCAAAACAACCCCTAAGCCAAACAAAAGCCAATTTCCAAAACCTTGGGCATCAAGACAGCAATCTCTGAGCTGAATTGAAGCTGCCACAGTGCTTTCTCCTTAAAGGAGAAAGTCACTAAAGCCAAAGCTGGTTCTTTAAGATAGATCAGTTGGTAAACTGAGTCCGATTGCCCAGATGGTCTGTAAAGGATGTCAGTGCCAAATACTAGAAATGAGTGACCCAGCCCTGCCATGGTCCTCCTGTATTCAAAGGATAGTAAGAGACATGTGAATTTTACAAGTTAGGTGAAATAGACCCTCACCTGTAATGCCCATTTGGAAAGAAATAGCTCTATGGCACTCCAAATGAGGGAAGGTGAGTTTGTAGTTGAATACTTTACCACAACGCAAATGCAAAGCCCAGACTGATCTACTGCTGACTTCTACCAAAGAACTTTTTTAAAGATTTATTTTATTTATATGAGTACACTGTAGCAGTCTTCAGACACACCAGAAGAGGGCATCAGATTCCATTACAGATGGTTGTGAGCCACCATGTGGTTGCTGGGAATTGAACCCGGGATCTTTGGAAGAGCAGTCAGTGCTCTTAACCGCTGAGTCATCTCTCCAGCCCACCAAATACTTTTTTAAAAATACCACTTCCAAGAAGATTATTTTAGAAGGTTGAAAGGGAAGAAATAAGTGCTAATTTTTCAATGAGACCAGTATAATTTGAAAATAAGATAAGGCAGGGTGTAGTTATATACACCTTCAATCCCAGAATTCAGGATGAAGAAGCAAAAGGATCTCTGTGAGTTCCAGGCCAACCAGGTCTATATAGTGAGCTCCAAGACAGCCAAGGCTACACAGACCCTATCTCAAGAAAGAAACAAAAAGGTTAAAGATGCTACAAACAAACATTGCTGCACATGAACACAGCTAACATGGCACCATGCTTACTGGTGAAAGGCTTTGATTCTCCCCTCCCTAAGGACTAAGACAGTGGCATCTTACCACTTTTATTCAGAATCATTTTAGCGATTCTAGCCGATGCAATAAGCAAGAAAATAAATTAAAAGCATCTGGATTGAGAGAAGGAGCAAGCAAGGAAAATTCTTTTTCATAGCTAGCATGATTATGTAGACAATCATGTAATATACCAAAATAAAAACTACAAGCAAGCTAAATTAAAGTTAATGAGCAGGTTTAGTTGAGTTGCAGGATTATATAGTATATACATTATATTTCTATACAAAGAACAATTAATTATATATTGAAATAAAATGGTATCATTTATGACTCTTAAAAATCGAAAATTGAACACCAAAATATGAATGCTTGCAGTCCAAGGACAATAAAACATTGCCAAGAGTAATGAAAAAAGACATAATAATAATAATAATAATAATAATAATAATAATAATAATAATACATGAAAACAAAAATCTCTAAATATTGTTAAGATGCCAGTTCTTCCTAAACCATGATACTACCATGGGCTTTTTAATAGATGTCAACAATATTATTTTAAAATATGGAAGGTCTAAAATAGCCAAGACAATTTTGAAAAAGAAGACTAAAATTAGAAGCCCAGTGGTACCTGACTTTAAATCCTATTAAAGAGCTAAGCTACAGCAATCAAGACTGTGTGTGGTTAGCTGGAAAGTGGACAGACAGACCAATGGGACAAACCTGAGAATCCAGAAATAAAGAGATGCACAGAGTCTTCAACAGAGGCACAACTCTACCAATGGCCAAAACCTATACTAGAACACCTAGGAAAGTCCCTTAGTGATAACAGTCTTGGTAAAGAGATGTACCTAACACGCAATCCAAGAAAAAGATAGCTTGATAAATAGGTCTTCTCTTTAAAACATACTCTCAAGTGGACGGTGAAAAAGCACAGGCTGGTACTAAACATTTGCAAATTGTATTCCTTGATAGCAGCAATGTATCAGGAATGCACCAAGAGCTCTCAAAACTTACGGGTAAAATGTTAAGAATGAGCAAGTGATGTGAAGAGACATTTTCTCAAATGTGTGGAAAGCCAAACACATGAAAAGACAAACATCATATGGATGAGCTGTCACCATACTGTGATAAAGCAGACACGAGTCACATACCATATGCTGCCATTTATACAAAGCTGACTTACCGCACCACAAAGCAGCCAGTTGTCACTTGGGAGACAGGAAGGATGTCTTGAGCATGCTATGCCAGAAACAGGGAAAAACACACTTGTGTCTTTTTACAATGTAAGGATTTATTGAATAAAAACAAATTCACTAGGTTTAGGAGTTTTGACAATTTGCCAGATTATCCCGCCTACTTTAGTAATCTGGCCACAGCAAATGCAGGGTCTTGTTTTGCAGTCTTAATTACTAATGTTAGCTCTCATGTCGCACAGCACACAGTAAACACATATGTATGTACATATGTATGTGCACATATGTGGGTTACAGAATGAATACAAGTTAAAGAGGCTACAGCAGGGTTCTTTCTTGAGGTTTCAGAGGTGGGCCGGCTGAGAGAAATCCAAGCAAAGTCTATATTCATAAGGAAAAGAAGAAGCTGTTTCTGTAGAGGCAGGGCTGAGGAAGAGTCATCGTTGAGAACAAAAATGTAGTCAGCAGCAGAGGTAAGAGGACAGAGTCAGGTCAGAGCAGGAATGGCAGGCTCAGGTCTGAATGGACAGCTGCTGAGACACTGAATGGCAGAGACAGCTGCTGAATCAGCTATGTCAACAGTAGGGGACTGAGCAGGGCAGAAGCCCCAAGAACAGTTGGAGATTTGTCTCCTGTGAGTCCTTGATGCACCCACACCTGGTATCAGACGATAAACTGGTGGGGGATCATGCCACCACAGTGCTAGGTGCCGATCACTTTTCGGGAACTAGGTGAGGGAGTCATTCCCCTTCCTTGGTCTAATGGCCTGATAAGTTCTTAGGCCTGGGTTTCCTAATATGGGATATACCCATGTGCCTCCTATGGTCTCAGTTCACCCCAGTAATTGTATAGAATGACCCCTTTCTCCCAGGAATAATCCATTTATCAGTCTATGCTGTGTGGGTAGTACCAGACAGATGGAGGTGTTTGTGAGTCCAGCCAGGAGCCCAGTTATCCGCTACCCTTCAAATCTACTCATGAAATGGAGTCTCTTGGGACAAAGGCCCAGCCTGAAAAGTCACTGTTATATACAACATGGAGTAACTTAGAGCAAGGAACAGCCTGCTGTCAACACGGGCTCAAGAAAGGACACAGGGAAATCCAGAGTGTGAAGACCATGTTCCTTTTCTTGCATTGATGATGTTTGGCCTCTATCTATGGCTGTGTGAAAATGTACCCACTGTACACTTTGTGCTTGTCTGTGACATGTCAGTTGTGCCTTGTCAAAGTACTTGCCAATGGTTGGTCTCCTCAGGAAGAGTGTCTTGCGTTACCGCCTCCCAACTCTCTCAGTTACAGAACATCAACTCCCCGCTGATGAGGAGGCTGGCCCGCCTGAAGCTCAGCCTGGCAGAAACATGCCTGGACATGCTGCAGCTCGTGTGCAAGGAGGCCCTGGAGCTGCAGATGGAGCAGGGCTCCTTTGAGAAGCTACTTGCAGACTTCCTTCAGAACACCAGTGACTACTCATCCATTGGCTTGGTAATAGCAGACAGCCTTAGCTCATCTTCTCTCCTGGGGGCCTGTCAGTCACACTGAAAGCAGGGTGCCACATACCATGACAGCTCTTGGCCACTCCCACACCTTGGCACAGATAGGCATGGTCTGATCACCAAGAGGACTTAACTAGTAATGAAGGGGCTTCCTATGTAGCCTTAAAGCTCCCATTCCCAGGCCTTGAGGTTACTATGCAATTTACGATGAAGGGCTGATAACAGTCAATTGCATTATCTTAGAAAAAAAAAAAAAAGTAAGCCATGAACTGGGCATGCAGCTCAGACAACTTGCCTAGCACATCCTTCCCCATCCCCCACCCCACTGCACCCCATTTCCTCCCCGTGCTGCAAACAGAACAAGTTGAGTAACTGCTGAATACTTGTTTGGAAGAAACCCCTTCTCTCTCTCTCTCTTTCTCTCTCTCTCTCTCTCTCTCTCTCTCTCTCTCTCTCTCTTTCTCCTTCCTTCTTTTTTTCTTACTTCTTTTGGCAGTCCTAGGATAGAACCCTAGGCAAATGCTCCACCAGCTTAGCTGTACCTTCTATTTGACTGTGAGCTCTCCTTTATAAGAAGCTGCCTTGTATGATCCTTCCAATGTCTATGTCCTAGACACACCCCCTCATGCTACCACACAGGACTGCACAGAGAAAGGACACGTGTCAAAGTACCCTGCTAGGAAGTTATCTGAGATCTCTGGCTGACTGGGCAGTGGTCACATAAAACCCACTGGTGGTGACACACCTCCTTGTCTTCCCAAAGCAATGGTTCTTCCTGAAGCGGACCCTGCCTCACTTGGTGCTAACACAGCTGGAGAGTCTGCAGCCACTATGTATAGGCTGCACAGACATCCGTGCCCAGCTCCTGATCCTGGCTGGGAAGGCTCTCCATCTCCTGTCCGTGCAGACAGATCCAGTGTACCCTTCCTTCTGCTGGGATGAGGAACTCTTGGTAGGTGTCCCTACTACAGTCTGCTCCCCAATTCCTCCACCTCAGCTGTAGAGTTGGGGTGTAAGAAGTGTTTCACCAATTCAGCTAGGGAGGGCCTGGCCCTGACATCTCTCTTGTGTCTGGTTGTGCACAGGTCCCTGGGGACTTCGGAAAGTTTGTGTACTACCTAAAGTACGCTTACGCCCTGGGTGTTGACCTCCATGCTAAGATGCACCAGGATGGGTGTTGTCTGCCTCTCTGACCCCCTGCCATACCACACAGCCTTGGAAATCTCTAAGAAGGGAAAAGCACCACTTTCTCCTCTGCTCCTCCCAAGCCCACCCTCCTCTAGGGCGGGGGTTCTCTGACAGAAGCAGCTATCCAACTCAGATCTCTAGCAACAGCTCCTGCAAGCCTGTCTGTCCCTGTGTTCCCATCCTAAGAGCCTGAACAAAGCACTTCTACCCCAAGATGGTGCCAGCTTTAATGAACAAGCTGGAAGCCTAGCAGACAAGCTCCTGTAGGCCCCTCATAATCCACTGTAGCAAGCCACGCCTAGGACTTAAAACCCCGGGAAGCTCTCAGTCAGCTAGCTCTGGAGCCCTAGGCTTAGTTCCCAGGCTGTAGACAGCAGGAATCCAGGAAGACCTATGTTGGGTGAGTAGATGGAGCTGCAACCCTTGGTGAGCAAGTATTTGTAGCATCTGCACAGGTAGCAGACTCAGGGACTTTCCATCCAGAAGCACGAGCCCCTCCTGTCTGTCCTCAGTTAGGGTCTTTTCAAAACATTGAGGAACAGCTATCTCTAAACATGCAGTGACCCCCGTGTGGAGTTCAGGGGGCTCCAGGAAACACACCTGCTTCCTCTCAGGCCCTGCTGCTCCTGCCTACCTCCGTGTTTGTTCTTTTTCCATTTCCATAAGGTGTGGCTGTTACTGCTCAGAGCTTCCTGACACGGAAGCTCCCGGGCTCTCTTCTACCTTCCTTCTTGTTTTCCAGATGGGCTCTTTCCTCTTGGCCCATTTCCATGAAGCTTCCTAGGTTTAATGTGTAGAACTTTCATCCTCTTGAGTTTGTTTATGGATTTCCCAAACACACCACTGTGAGATTTCTTCCCTGGTTGTCTTGATAGCTCTAAGGATTTTTGGTCTGACTTTGAGGGTGCTGTATTGTGACAGACATCTTCTGTTCCTCAGTGCTAGCCTGTTCTTACAGATGATCTCTGTCCTTGGGGATCTGCTAAGGCTGCTGGTGGACAGGATCTGGTGGGTCTTGGTAGCACTGATACACTTGGGCAAAGTGTGAGAAGTGGCTTCCCCAGATGTCAGCTGGGCCAGGGTCCCCAGGCCATCTATGTACAGCTGGGTTTTCTCCCACTTTGTGTGCTGGCTGTTGAGAGATTGCCTTCCTCTTCCCACCACATTGGTAACACCTTTGACCCCACAAACACATGGCTCATAATTAATATTACATGATCACTTACAACTTGAAGGGCCCACTGATCCCTACCATCTTTCCCTTCCCTGGCATCTGTGTTTTGCCTGCCAACCAAGCAGGAATCCACAAATGCCGTCTATCATGTGGTGTGCCCTGTAGGTAGGTACTAAGCAGAACAGTCTGACATCACTTGAAACGGACACAGAGGAGAGGAGTGTAGAGACCTCCTCCAGGAACTCAGCAGTCTTCAAGGAAGCCCCCAAGGAGCAAATCCGGAAGGCTGAGGGTCTGAAGGTATGCAGCATTCCCTACCTGTCCCCTGGTGGCTTCTGCCTGAAGAGCCCACCTCAGCTTGAGCTTTGCACTGCCCACAGAAAAGGGTGGTGCTGGCCCAGAGGTTCTTGGCTCAGACATCGGAGGTATTGCTGCAGTGTATACAGACTTCCCTGAGCAGCAACCTTCTGGACATAGCAGCCACTGCCAGCATAGAGATGGTGGAATGCATTGGCATCCTGGATCCCATAACCACCTGCCAGTTCCTCACACTATCACAGGTAAAGACCTCCTCCGCCTGTCTCCAAAAGGGCCCTTGACTGTCATCCTAGGGGTGGGAGTGCCTTCGTACCAGCCCGCCATGTTGCTCTCCATTAGACAAGACAGGGGTGGCCCTGTGGTTGAAAGAAGAGATCCTTCCTGTTCTCTGAGCCTCAGGCCAAACTAGTCCTCAAGTAATGGAAGTCAGCCATGTACCTGTTCTTGTAGCTCGGTGAACACATGCTGTGCTCACCACTGCCTCCCCCCTCTCCAAACCCCAAACACACACACGGAGTCTCCATGGTGGGACATACTGAGACTCCAAACAAAGGGCTGCATAGTACTGATACCTGGTTCGACCGGGGTCCAGCAGAGGATGACTCACACAGACTCCTAGATGTCCACTCATGGCTCAGTTGCCCTCTGCTGCCCTTCTACATGGCACACACCACTCTTCTCTGCTCTCCAGAGCTGTTTAACCTCAGAGATGATGCGGAAGGTTTTGCTCACGGCCACGAACAACACCAGTAGCTCACAGTTGGCAGCCCTGCTGCAGCTCCACCAACGACTGAGGCAACAAGACAAGATGTCCACCAGCCTGTTTGCCAGTATAGAGCAGAAGCTGGCCACCACTTTCAGGGTAATGGGCAGGGGAGCCTGCACACATACTCCTGTGACCTATAGGCCTATGTGCTAGCTCACTGAGTGCTCAGAGGACAGTTTCTAAGTGATGCACACCCTCCCTCCTCTAGCTGTGCCATGCTAGAGGGCCTCTCCATCTCTCTGAATCTCATATACCGTGGGTACAGGCAGAAGAAGGTTGAAAGAATTGGAGCTCCTTTCCATCACTTGCCCCAAGGGAGCCAAGGTCTTGGTGAAGTCCGATGAAGAGCCAATGGCATGCTGCAGCAGGCAGCCATGACACTAGAGAAGTAGCTGAGGGATTACTGAGAATGTCCAGAGGTTTCTGAAACCCCAAATCCTGCCCACCCTGAGACACACTCCTCCAAGACCATACCTCCTTCGTGGGGGTCAAACTTTCAAATATATGAGCCTACAGGATGGACCATCCCCATTTAAACTCCTATAAACCTAACAGATCCCCAAGGACAGAGATCACCTATGAAGTCAGGCCAGCTAACAGCAAGAGAAGACAGTACAGCCGTATACTCACACAACAAAACACACTGAAGCAAGGGGAGCTTGCTTCTGCATGAACCTGAATGGTGAGGCTATCCGCATGTCTGAGGTGGCCAGCGGCTACACAGAAAAGCAAGTCACCACCAATAGAAGTCTGTTCACAGCCCCTATATGGTAAAACATGGCCTGTCTCTTTTACCTGACATATGGGTATGGCCATTGTGAAAAGTCCACTTGGTGCTTCGTGTAGGGTTTACGTGGTTCTCTATTTCTTATTCTTTGACAAAAATTTTCTAAGACATCATTTCATTTTTGCAAACCCAACAAAGCTCTGTCTTGAGGCCATGAGCATTCACAACTCACACAGGAGATCTCAGGGTACTCCCCAGGGCCCATGCTGGCTGCCTGCCATGGGCAATGATGAGCCTGAGGTTCAGGATTACTCTAGGATTACTCAGATTATCCATGTACAAGGCTCACAGGAAGCAGGAGAACTGGGGGATCTGGGTAAACTGACTCCAAACTAGGTCTGCAGCCTGCAGCCTGCAGCCTGCAGCCCCAGAGCTAAGTGGACGCCCTTAGCTAGGCTCGAGGAGGCAGTAAGGGCCTTGAAGAGATGCTGTTTAGGATTTCTGAGAACTGCATCCACAAGTAAACAGAGCTGGACAATTTAGAGGAGCCAGTGAATTTCTCATGCCTCTGCTGCCCCCTTGTGGTAGCAATGCATTCCACACCCAGCCCAAACCACCTGGGGGAGAGCTGTGTTCTGAGTGACTATCCCCTATCACACACAGGCATGGCAGAACCTTTGTGTCACAGATCAGCATTTCAACATCCTGAATGAGATCCCCCCCATGTTCCAGATTCTCTTTCTTCAGCATTCCCAAGACAGGTGAGGCTTTCCTCTCCTGCCATTGTAAATCTCCAACCTGTTGAGAAAGCCTGGCAAGGAGGCGTGGGCATAGCAAGCTTACCACACCTCAGCCCCTAGCCTGAGGCAGACTGGGCAATCTAGGAAGCATGCTGGGCAGACTCAGCCCACTTGACAGGCATGGGCACTTGTTCAATCCAGAGACATAAGAAACCCTCTCCCGACCCTCTCGGAAAAGAGCAGGATGGGTTTCCATGATGGTGGATGTACTGGGACGAAGGAAGACACTCTGTGACCTGTCCCCACACAGGATCTCTCTGTTAGATCTGGGTAGGCCTGCACTGCTGGACCTTTTGTAAGTTCAGTCTTACTCAGGTTGTATAGACTGATTCCTAGGCCTCTGTCTGCCAAAATAAACATTTAAGGGCACCTATTTGGATGCCAGCTGCAGACTGGCTTGCTAGGTTCCTGAGACCTATGTGCTTTGCTGTTCACCTCCTCTGGGAATGGGCCCATGACCTTTGCTCTGCCTGCAGGTCTTGTCTGTATGGTGCTGCCTTTGAGAGACCAAAGTCTATGCCTGCACCCAAGGGGAAACAAGTAGCAGTGGGAGGTGAGCTTGGGTGTAAGGAGGGCTCCTACCATTGACTCCGGATGGGTTACAGTGGGTGGGAGAAATCCTTGCCACACAGCAGGACTTCTCACTTACAGATACAGAAGGGGGAGGAGGGGAGGCTGAACCCAGGATACAAGAGAAAATAGAGGCCCCACACGCTTCTAAGGGATCCAGAGGAGCCTTGCCTCCTTAGAGTGCCCTGTCAATCACCACTGTGTTTGCCTCTGCCCAAACTTTCTGGGTTCCAGCCCTCATGTTGCCCATAGAGGGATGGGGAACTCCACGTGCCCAGAAGACCTACCCATCATGTGTCTCGCCTCCGAGACGGCAAGGTTAAATACCTTCACAAGGATCTCCACCTGTTCACACACCTCCATCAGCTCTGCTCTGAGCCCTGTAAAAGCCATGGGTGTATCTCTACAGGTCATTGCAAGGTAACTCGGGTGGCTGTGAGTCCAACTGCCATCACTGACATGTTGAACAGTATCCAGTGGTTCCGGAGGCACACACAGGTCCAGGTACACAGCAAAATTATGACCCTGAACCCAAGCATTTGAGGCCTGCGGCTCTAAGCCATAATGTAGTCTGCAGCCCATCCCAGGGAAAACCAAGACTCCAAGGTTGGGTTGGGCCGGGGTACTAGGCCCGCAACTCAAGAGGATGAAGGGAAAGCCCTGTGAAAGGTGGGGAGCTCTCCTGTGTCCTTGAATTGAATGTGACCCCAGAGGAGGGGGGTCTGACTACTACTTCTCTGCAGAGCATAGGGTTACCTGTCCTGGGCCTATCCCTATCAGCAGGTCACTCCATGGTGTCATCAGAGGACAGGGACAGGGCTGAGATGTCAGGATAGGTCCCAGAAACCACTAGGAGCATTGTGCTGGGAAGAACGAGAGCATGGCAGCACTCTATCTGGAAGGGCTGGAGCTTAATTATTTCCAGGGGGGTCTTCCCATTTGCTTCCCAATTGAGTGGAAGTCATATCCAGACACCACTGGACTACAGGCTGTGATTTGGGTTAATACAGAAATACAACATCTTTCCTGTCGAGGAGCAAGACCTGTGCACACATAGTCTCAGCAGCATCCTGGAGAGCACGGAGGAGTATCTGAAGCCCATCATCCCCCTGTTCACCTTCCCAGATACCAGGTATCAGTGTGTCATTTCCTCTGAAGGCTCCTGGGGGTGAGAGGCAGCCATCTTCCTCACACCAGGTGATGGGCAGCTGTCACCAGCTGAAGCTGGTACTAGAAGGAGCTAGAGCACATGGGGCTATGAGCCCCACAGTAACCGGAGTCTTCCTGGAGCCCATAGGCCAGACCAGCTGGGTATAGTTGAAGGCCAGCTCCAACCTCACATCTGTAGACAGGAAATTGCCCATGTGAGCTAAGTAGCCAGTTGTGATGGGCAGACACCCAGGGCTGGTTTCTGAGATTTCCCTCCATGTGGAAATTTGTCTCTGGGTGTGTGGCCCTACTAAGGACAGGCATACGCAAGTAGGTAGGAGCCCCACTGCTGCTGCTATTCCTGCCCCCACTGACCGCCCTTGTCTGAGTCTGATGTGAGAGAACTACCAAGTCCCAGGGCTCAGCCTCTGGCACTCATTTTGGGAGAAAAGAAGGCAGGTGACAGCAGAGGTGAGCATTCTTCAGCAGCATGAGGGCATCCTGAAGTCGCCCTCTGTTGATACTGTGTGTCAGATGTAGAGATGGCCCTCAGTGACAGATGGGTGTGGTAGCACATGACTTTAATCCCAACCCTCAGGAGGCAGGAAGGTCTCTGAGTTTGAGGCCAGCCTGGTCTACATAGAGAACTGTGAGACAGCGGGGGCTACATGGTGAGACTGTGTCTTTAAAAGGAGAAACAAAACCAAAAACGATGATCAGCAGGTGAGGACTAGGCTGAGTGACACTTCTCAACATCTTCAGTGTTTCCCTGTTTCCTAAAACCTGAACACAATCACTCTGAATTTCAGAAATCAGATGCCAACAGCTGTGGGTGATACAGGGAAAAATAAAGACAAAGAGAAGGAAAGGAAAGTATCTCTCCCTTCCGGTAAGTGGCAGGGACAGCCAGACCTGCAGGCCACTGCCGGTTCCTCAGGACCCTGTGGGGGTACTCACCCTCCCATCATGGAAAGCCCGGGTGGGTCAGGAGTCACAGGTTCCACGTTCAAACAACTCCTACCTGGACAACTCCTACACAGGACCCAAGGTTCCTCTCCCCGAGGTCGCCTAGAACACAATCACCCCAGGCTAGGTGGAAGGCCCCAAGAGAGTGGTTCTCAACCTTCCTAATGCTGTGACCTCACGTTGTGGTGGGTCCCCAACCCTAAAATTTTCATTGCTACTTCATAACTGTAATTTTGCTACTGTTATGAGTTGTAAACGTCTGTGTTTTCCAATGGTCTTAGGTGACCCCAGTGAACCGGTTGTCCAACCCCTGTGAAGGGGATTGGGACTCACAGGTTGAAAAACACTGCCCTAGAAGGTTCTGGGCACTGAGACTGGCAGCTCACTGAGAAGGATTATCAAACAGTGGGTCCATGCTGCCCTTTCTGGGCAAATTATCAGTTCCTGGCACACAGCGCCCATAAGCAAGAGCAGTGTGCTGTGCCCAGCTCTCACAATCCTGGCTAGATGACAGTCTGCTGGTGCTCCTAGGAAAGATGGGCATTGTTGCCCTGCCCTGGGGAGCTCACCGGAGGTAGCCATGGGAAAAGGCTCTGTCTCATCCACCTGGCACCCATATGTGGTCTCGTCTATGGTCTATGGGGTACTTTTGCACAACCCCTGGTGTTTTTACTCTGACTGAGAAGACTAGGAGGATGCTCCTGCTGTGTGACACCTGGTGGGAGGGTCAAGTGCGGGCCATCCTGTCTCTTGGCTACTTCTCTGATTTTACTAACGACTGACCCTTTTTTTTTTTTTTTTGACTTTTTTTTTTCATACTTTATTTACATTTCAAATGTTTCCCCCTTTCCAGATCTCCCCCCTGGAACCTCCCCACTTCCTTCCCCCTCCCCCTGCCACCATGGGGGCATTCACCCACCCACCCTCCCTGGCATTCTCCCATACTGGGGGATCTAACACCCTCAGGCCCAAGGGCCTCTGCTCCTGACTCCTTTAAAAGGCAGTTTCCTATGTTAAATTTTGTCTCCTTTTCCATTGCCACAAAGAATTGACAGATGGCAAAGGGGATGGCTGCTTGCTCCCTTCCCCCCTGCCCCACCCCCCAGGAAAAAAAAAAAAGCCCCAAGCTTCCTCCCAAGTTGAGCTAGTCAAGTTGCCATGAGCCAGACACAGCAAACACCCTGTGAACTGCAGATTGCGAATGTGTGAGGTCTAAATGGGGGGGCGGGGGGGTGGTTTAGAAGTACTGCAGCCACTGAAGAACTGAGTGCAGGTTTCATACTCCGTGGGCAGGCCAGCCAGTTCCTGTGGCCTCTCTCCTGAATTGAGTCTCTGCCCTGCACCGAACCCCCAGTACTGGAAATAGAGACAAAGAGTCACTGCTAGGTTTCAAGCAAACCTGTTCTCGTTTTGAAAATTAAGAAAATCCAGCTGACTCCTGATGGTGGTGGCACATGCCTTTGATTCCAGCACTCAGGAGGCGGAGGCAGGTGGATCTCTGTGAATTGGACACCAGCTTGGTTCCAGGACAGCTAGAGCTGCTCAGAGAAACCCAGTCTTGAGAAAAAAATAAAAAGTGAGAGAAAAAGAAAAGAGGGAGAGAGAGATGGAGAGAGAAAGAACAAATGAACAAACGAATGAGTGAATGAACGAATGAATTCAGTTAAAGTGCCTGTGGCCCCACCTCTGGATATCAGCATAACTGCATGCAGAGTGGCAGTACCTAGTCAGTCAGTGGCCCACATCCATGGTCACAGAGAGGCTGCCAGTGGGGTCATGACAGTGAGCCTTCCTTCCAGGGCTCTCTGAATGACTGACCATTTGAAAAGTCCTCTGGGGGGCATTTTCATCAGCCTGGATATACATAGCCTGATTCGGGAGTTAGGTATCTTGAGATGTGGCATCCTGTAAGGTGGACCACTACCTAGCGACTCTGTTCAGGTACACGTCTTAAACCACTACATAGGGGCTCTGTCCAAGTCTATGTCATAAACTTGATCTCACCATCAAAACCAGTGGCTGCCTCAGGGACCCTAGCATGTCACCAATGCAGCCATGCCTCTGCAAGCTGGGCTGGGGACATAGTCTCCCCTCACATCTCCATGCCCGGGACAGCAGTCACTAGGCTAGTCATCTAGCCACAAAGTCACGGCTTGGAATGATGAAGCTGAAGCCCCAGGTCTGTCCTGTCCTCAGAGCTGGTCTCTCCTTGTGTCTGAGCTGCTGTCATTTCCATTCCACAGGAGGGCCTGACCCTGAGTACATGATCCTGATTGTGGACAAGCCCCTCCTAGAGTTGCCCCTGGAAGGACTTTCCGTGTTCAATGAGGTCACCTCCCTGTCACGAGATTTTTCTCTCCAGATGCTGTGGAATCGTCTCCATAAGGAGGAGATAGGTGAGTAGTATCCTAGCCACAGTAGTGCTTAATTTTAAAATGGAAAAAATTAAATTACTCTTCAGATAAAATATTGTTAACTCCCATCAAAAAGTAATGAGCTAGGCACTGGGGGTGCAGGCAAGCTTGGAGTGCTTGACTAGCATGTACGCAGCATTGAAAATGATTGCCAAGTGGTTTCACACCTTCCTCATTTAAAATCACTTCCAGAATAGACACCTTGTGCTGTGACCAGAAAGCCTGCTTGAGCCCATGTTTCCTGGGTGCTGATACCACAGCAAAGAAGAATCCCACTGAGCAAAAGATCTGATGCTCAGAATCATTTGGCTAGAAGTTGAGGGTCAGAGAGACAAGGCGGGCCCTGAGTCAGGCACCTATGAGACTGCAGGAAGGTCCGGTCTATGAAAGTCCTCCATACTGCTCCAGGGGCATGCAGAGGTAGTACTGTTACTCTGCCCTAAACTCCCCAGCAGATGCTCACTCGATCCTCACTACCAGCCCAAATGTTTTGGATTCACAAATGAAAGACACACACACACACACACACACACACACACACAGAGCCTTCTATTTTAATATGCCTTAAACGACTCAATGGCTGGGCACTTCCAAACCTCCCCGCAGCTAACACGCTCTCCCCTCCAATATTCCTGAATTATTACTTACTAAAATCTATATTTTACCTTAGCCACCACGGACCCAGGCCTATAGCCCTGATGGGCCATGATCCCCAACTCTTACACGTTGTCAATGTCTAGGTCTCTCTGCCCTACACAATCCTGTCTCTAGCAAAATTTTTATATAGAGATTAACAAATTAGCTAATCTCTGTAGGAGTAGTCTGTGTCGGGCAGCATTCTTCTCTAAAGAACTGGAGGGAGGAAGCCATGGTGGACATTATCTTTACACAATACCAGCATCGCTGTTTCCCTCTGAGCCATGGAGTGTGGGGTGGACTCTTTCATTTTCCCATGGGTCTGACTCTACGATACTTGACATGGCCACACCCATGTCAACAGCATGCATTCACTAGGCCTTCCTCTGCTCCCCACAACTGAGCAGCCACTTGATGGTCATTTGAACACCCACTTGGATGGATGGAAACATGTCAGCACTGAGGATACTGTGTCAGGGAAAGACTCCAAAGAGGACACACAGCAGATGCCTTCATTTGGATAAAATACAAATTAATTTCCACTTAGAAAGCAAGGAATTAGTTACTTGGTGAGGATAAAGGCCTCCGGAAGTACAAGACTCAGATGTACCCGAGGGCCTTTGTGAAGGTCAGCTCTGACTCTGATAGAAGATCCATCAGAACCAAGCAGCCTACTAGTGTGTCCCCAAGAAGTGTCCTTGGCAAAGTGGATATGGCAGAGAGCCATGCCTGTGCCCCAAACCCTATTCCCTGTGGAAGTCCCACCCTGGAAGGTACAACAGGAGTGAAAGGCACAGGGTGGAGGAGGAGGAAGATGACCACAGTGGAGCATGGAGCTATTCACATGAAGCCAGAAAGACCTGCCCACTGGGGACAACAGCTCAGCATAGGCTCTAGATACAGGCTCTGAGTCTGTGCAGAGACCCTGCAACCAGCAGGGGTGCACAAATATCTGGTGAGTTCCTTATGTGGAATATGGTCAGAAATGGGTGCCTATAAGCCTTGGGGGCTGATCTTTCCTCAGAAGCTTTCCTTGGGCCTACAAAGCTTTGTGTTTTGACATGACAAAACTTAAAATCAATTGTTTTCACCGTGTCAGGTTCACAAAATTCAAAACTGAGCAACTGAGCAGCATCTAGTGCCTTTGCAGTTATATCAGTGTGCCTGCTGAGGCTTCATACCTGTCCTTGTCCTCCACAGAAGGCAGTGTGAAGAAAGAGGTCAAGAGCAAGGACTTAAAGAAGAAAACTCCAGGAAAGAAGGGCTTCAAGGTAGGTGGGTGGGAGCCCAGGGACCCCATGATCTTCTCAGCTTGTGTTTAGTCAGGCCCATCAGATCTACCGAGGCCCGGCTGGTGAGCCCAGGTGCTGACACCTCCATCTGTGTTGCAGAGCTCCATGATCCGGATCATCCCACAGGAATGCACCCTAATCGACTCAGACACCATCAAGTGTATCCTTTGATGATGGGTACTATGGCCCCCAGGATTCTGCTTTGTTTCCTGTTTGTCCTTGACTCAGACTCAGTTGTTGTAGACCCTTACGAGGAGGCCAGGGGCAAAGGTAAGAACATCACACAGGCTCCTGGCATGTAGGCCAAGGCCACCCAGGCCTGTGCCAGCTGCTCTCATGGCTGTATGGAAATCACCTCAAGTGGTTTGGGAGCCTTGGGTCTGAATACAAGCATTCTAAATACTTTGATTCATTGGGGCCTCCTCCTCCCATCAGTTCCCCCTCCCCCTGCCCCTTCCTTCTCTCTCTACTGTTTATCCTTCTAGCCAATTCCTCCAACTGAAGAAGAAAGGATTCCCACCTGTGCTTAACACTCACTCCTCCCTAGCTTAGGTCCCAGCCCAGTGGCACAGGAACCTATCCCCCATGCCTTGATGTGTTAGTCACAGCCTCTTTCAATTCTTCTGGCAGACTTACTGAGACCTGTGACAGTAACCCAGGAAATCTTGGAAAAGTACCGAGACTCATATGCTGCACGTTGGACAGGATACCTGGGAAACATCCACTTTCCAAGGTTGGGTCCTGGGTCTTCAAAAGCTGACTAGAGAGGCTGGTGCCCATGTATGACACCTTCCCTGCTGGCTAGGTCTGTCCTATAGAGCCCAGGGCACAGCACTAGGCAAAAGATACTTTGTAGTCCCAGGGTCACTCACCCACACATGATTTGCCCCAGGTAACCTCAGATCCCCTCAGGCCAAACCTCCCAAAGAAGGTACACTGCTAGGGTAGGGTCATACACTGGCCCCTATGGACATGCATTCTGTCATTCCTGTATTTTAGTGTAGATGGGCCTGGAGCAGAGGGAGCCAAGCCAATTGGTACAGGGGCATAGAGGTATAGGAGTGAGCCTGTGCAGGGCTAGGAGTGGAGCACAGAGGTCAGAGTTGGTGACAAAGACCACACCTAATCCCTGTCTCCTATATTGGAGGTACTATAGTACTTACCAGAGCCAACTCCACTGGCATGAGATGCATGTTTGTTCCTAGACTAGTTCATCCCTGAGGGTGGGGGTGGGGGTCCATCTAAGGCCAGCTGTACACGGGGTAAACAAAATAGAATAAAATAATTTGGGCCCCAAGGCAGAATAAAGGGTTTAGTGCAGGTGGCAGGGGACATTCCCTGCTGGAAGGAGGGGTTACTGGTGTATTTCCCTAGGCCAGATGTGGTGTGATCATGCCCACTGGCTGTTTTCACCCCGTGCAGCCAGGCTGACTGGGAGCAGGTACTGGACAGCTGCAGAGGCTTTTTCTTCTACGGGATGGAGACCTTCCTGTCCCACCTGAAAGCAGAAAGACTGGTAGCCATGGATCTGCAAGGTGAGGCCCCTCCCCCATCGGCAGCCCCAGCCAAGGCCTTCAGGCACATATGGGATCCTGGGGAGGAAAGCAGGGCCTGGAGGCTGCTTCTTGATCTGGAGTCCAGGGCAATGCTTCAGGAAGCCATAGCTCCCTCCCCTAACCTGTGCTCTATCACAGAAAACTGTCCCCACACTCTATTTCCAACAGTAGTATGGCAGCCACAGGGTCACTCACCCTCCTGGTTGCCCTCAGCACCTCCTTATATGCAGAGGACCCCCGTCCAGATCTCCAGACTCCCACAGATGAGCATCAGACGTGAAGTGTCACCAAAAAGGGCAGGCTAAAAGAACCCTGCAGAACCTTCCCAGTCTGAACGAGCTTTGCTCTTTCTGTGTGTATACTAACACCAGGCCCAGGGGGATCATGGAAGTGCTGTGCCCAGACATCCCAGGGACTAAAGGAGTTCAGAAGCCAAGTAGAGGGCACCACAAGTGGGAAGTGACCTAGGCTAAGTTCAGAGATCAGAGAAAGCAGTACCACATGATATGTTGAGTAGTGTGCTTACAGGCACCTTGTCAGGAGAGCCATGCTGACACAGCACCCATAACACGCAGCACACAGCAGGCTCAATGTTCAGACATTTGGAGTGTTGCCGTGTGCTGGTCTTTGTGGTCCACAGTCATCTCGGCCCCAAGCCATAGACCCTCTGGTGTGTCTGTGTTTCTCTAAGGTTCTTCAAGGTCCTTTTCCTGACCGTAGGAGGATGCTGTTGTACTGCTTAGAGCTAGCCACCATGCACAGTCAATGGATCCCAGAGATGTCCCTTCCTCCCTCGTGAGGCATATGGCCCCTTGCATAGTTATATAGAAACTGTCTAGTTGCTCTTTTCACACCAAGACACCTGTGGCCACCATGGCCACAGTCTATTTCCATGCTGACCTGGTCTATTTCATCAGCTATTAACCTTGGGCATGTCCCAGTCACACATGAGTGAATTAAGCAAAACCCCATCATCAGAAGCACAGATGGACATTTTGCCTATGGGAACAGTTGCCAAAGCACATCTTACCTCTGTGCCCATGCAGGTCCTGTAGATAGTCACACCAGGACCACACACTGCCACTTGTTACAGTGAACATTCCTGTCTAGGGTGGCCCACTCAGCCCAAAGTACTCGAGACCATCTTACATCCCAGAAACCCGTACATCTGCAGGAAGCTGAGGGATAATAAGCTTGGTCAGCTTCCAAGGCCCTCTAGTGTACATAGTTCCTTTGGCTAGCCCCTCCGTAGTTCCGTTGGCTAGCCCCTCTTTGGTAACAGCTTCTCATACCACCCCCACAGGTATACACCGAGGTTCCTTCTCTCTCTTGGCACCAGTACAGAATGTCAGAAGCTTCCATAAGTGATGGGGGAGTAGAGCTGTCTATGCTAGGAAGAATTAGAAGTGGCCCTGTTAGGCTTGCTCCCTGTTTCCTGTGTGTGATCAATGGGTACCTGAAAAGAACCCATTGAAAGTCCAAGCATCAGGTTGTTTGGTCAGAGTGCAGCTCCCATGGGGATCTGGTAATGGTGTTGGTGACTACTGAGGAGCCTTGCTGTGTCTTACAGAATGCCAGATGATGGTCCTGCTGGGCTTGACAAGGTCCTCTCACAGCCAGAGGCGGAAGATAGAGTCCTCAGAGGGCCAGAGGTACCTACTGACTTGTTGTGTGATGGGGAAGGGGGTGTTATGAGCAAGTGCCAATATAGATTACCCCAGGGACTGGTGGACTACTAGGGCTGGCTGGCCAGCATCTTCTACCTAATGGTACCAACTCCCACTGTGGGCTCCATGCTAGGCCTGGGAGCTGCCATTAAACGGATTTGACAATACTTAAAAATGCTATTTCCTGTTAAATAACATTTAACTTTTGTGGGTGAGATTCAGAACTATAAAAGCCCTGGCCCACGAATGCAGTCTAGCAGCTGGTGCAAGGGAGGAGGGAGGGAGCATCATCAGCCCCTTGTTGCCAGTTCATGTATCTCTACAGTGTATCACATCAGTCCTTGGAGAAGCCCATTGAGACTGCCATCCTTCTGAGTTTGGTAGGGGTTGAGAGCATTGTCAACAACCAGTGGCCCACACTGCTGAAGGACAACGCTCTGAGGGCCACCATCCTGTGGGACAGTGAGTGGGCACCCTGGCTATTCCAAAGTCTTTTTGGGCTTTTGCTAGAAGCCTTCCAAGGGTGTCTGTAGCCCACCTGAAGAGACTTTTCTCTCCCTCCTCCACCCCCAGACCTGTTAGCAATTGGCAAGCCACTTGGAAAAACAGTTCGTCTCATTCATAGGCTTCGCAATGAAACAGGTAGCCAAGGTAAGGTAGAGGCTGCCCACCCATTTGCTTATCTGTATAGGTCCCTGGGGTTACATGGTGTTCCATGGCCCTCGGGGATAGGGTGTCCCCACTTCAGGAGGGAGAAGGAGTGGGAGAGTAAAGGAAAGAGGGAGTGAAGGAGGGAGGAAAGAGGAAAGGGAAAGGGAAAGGAGGGAGGGAGGAGGGAGGGAAGTGCATGAGCCAGCAAGCACTGTCATTCTAGAGAAGCCAATGTAGTCTGCTCAGCCTCTGGGTGAGCTGGAGCTGAACAAGAACATAGAGGAGACTAGCCTTTAGCCCACCACAAATACACAGAGAGAAAGAGGGGGGAGGGGGAGGGGGGAGAAAGGGAAGGAAGAAGGGGAGGGAGGGAATGTGGAAGAGAAAGAGGGAGGGAGAGCAAGCAAAAGAGCTCAGCTGTACTCTCTTTGAAAAGATGGGGAGATCTGGGTGATCCCTGAGCTTTCCCTCTGCCCAGACGGATGACTTTGGGGAGTTGGCCACCTAGGCTACCCAGTCCATGAGCCCCATGGGGCCACCTGGTCTTCCTCAACCAAGACAAGAAAACCCTCAGGAAAAGGAACTTCCAGACTGAGGGTGATACTAGAGCCAGGAAGACCCTCCATCTTGTATCACCTGTCCTGTACAATTTCAGACAGCCTTCTAGCTTCAGGGGTTAAGCTCCACTCAGGGTCACAGGGTGTTGCCTGTTCTAGATGAGGCAAACTCCACCTACTCATCCTTCAGAACAAACCTTGTGCCAAGATGTGCCAACTGCAGTGAAGGAATTTGCAGATAAATTTCATATGTGGGTACTAGGGTAAAAAAATATCAGATGAAACTCTAGCTAATTGCATTCAGCAATATGCTAAAGCGAAAATGTACCATAACTCAGAAAGATTTATCCTGGGAGGATTTAAAATTGAGAAATCCAAAATACATTCAATACAACTCAGTAGGAGATTAACTTTTGAAAAATCATGTGCTTCCCCAGTGCCTGGAATGTAGTTGCCGGGGTGGGGGCAGGGAGTTGATTGTGTAAGTGAGTATGAGTGAATGAATGTGTGGCTGAATGAATGAATGAATGAATGAAGAGTAAATACATGGGTGGGTGAGTGAATGAATGAACTCATGTGTTCATGAGTAAACTAGTAAGTCGAGGGGTGAATTAAGCGGGTAAGTGATCAATTGAGCGGGTGAATGAGTGGGGGGTGAATGAATGAATGAACATGTGAGTTAGCAGAGTGAATGGATAAATTTGTGGTAGAGCAAGTGACTGAAGCCAAGTAAAGGAAGAGGGACCAGAGAGGTAGACAAAGGTGGTGCTGTCTGGCTCATTCCTAACAAACCAGAAAAAGGACTGGGTATGACGCCACCTAGCTCCTTCTGCTAGCTAACACAGAGTAGGCTAGCATGTTGTTTTGCCATAAATGGAGAAAGGGCCTCATGACCACTGCCATCAGTGTTGGTCCTCCAGTTCCTGGCAGCACAGAGGAGCCCAAGCTGAAGCAAGCAGAACGTGTGTTTGGAAGAAAGGAACCCAGTGATGCTGATACCTGTGGGTTATCCTGCCCAGGGCAGGGGTGCCTCCAGGCATCACAGAGGGAGTTACGAGGCCAGTCTCCAGCCTTAGGATGTCTCATGGAGTCTGGTGAAGGTAGACAGGTGGATAGGGGTCAGGCATGGTTCTATTTTGGCGCTGTCATTGACAACCCACTGACAGCCACGGAACCAGGCCTCCATAGTTTCCACACCTTGTCTACACCAAGAAACAGGAGGTAACAGGGCTGCTGTGGTCAGACTGCAAGGAGAACTCATGGGCCCCTGCAGCCAGAAGCACCAACCTGCTCCTCAGTGCTCCCCTCTCCCTGGCACCATGCCCTTGGGGAAGCTGGACATCCTGGCAGGACCCAGGCTACTGCCAGAGAGCTCTGGGATTCACAGGTTGTGTCTATGCTCCACAGATGAGGAATCCCAGGCTTCCAGGAATGATCAGTTCTCTGGGTTGCAGCCTCACCACCTTGAGTCACTCGCCACTGCCCTCAACTGGGTTCTGTATGGTCTGCCTCACCAAGCCATCGTGTGAGCTAAACCCTGGAGTCTTCGTGAAGCCACTATCCCTAGTTATACCCTTCCATGACTCCTCACTCTGGGCTCTTTCCCCACTTTCTGGGGCTCACCCCGGCCTCAACACAGTTTGATATCTGTCCTTCTGTCTGTAACGCATAATCCTGAGAAGACAGCTGTTGCTGGATATACCACCTAAGCTCTTGCTAATTCTTGTTAGCCTGCGAGTTTGTTTCTGGTTTTAGTATTTTAATAAACAACAAAACAGCGTGTGTGGTGTATTTTCTGGAAGTTCAGGCCAGGAGCTGGGGCTTCTGGCTAGGATCACCAGCACACTCTGGCTCCATCAAAGCTGACAGGAGCATGCTATCCTTGAGTGACCCCAGATCCACCATACCCACCCCACATTCTGGAGATGAATGTGGTCCTCCTGCCCCCTGTCTCCTGGCTGCTGTGTTAGAGCTCTTGGGGAGGAAAATGGACCCATCGCTTATGTGATCCTTCTGCAGTTCCAACCAGGCTTTTCCTAATATGGCAGTCAAGGGTGACCTACAAGGCCCTGGAGGCTCCTCTAAGCCATGGACTACAAAGTCCAGGTGTACATTCTCTTTGCCCATTCTGGCTCCCTGGCCAGGAAAGTGGGAGAGCAAAGAGAAATACACTGGGCAGAAGCTTGGAGTCTCAGTGTGCTCCATTAACTTCCCTGGCTGCCTGCTACCTCTGCTAAGGGGTCAGCGTGGGGCTATTTCCCAGTCTCTCTACTAGTGACACAACACTACAGAAAGACCAGAGGATCGTTTCATAGCCCAGGGAATGGCAATGGCCTTCTTGCTGATAGAATTCTGTGTCCCAAGATGCTACAGGCATCTGCCTGTGAGCAGCAGGGAGTATACCTCACGGGTCTCTGTTTTTCCTCTTACAAAGCCACGAGGATCCAGCCATAGGTCTACACACTGTGACCTTTATAAATCTCAGTCATTTCCCAAGCTGGGCCCCAAACACCCACTTTCTTACACCTTACAACAGGCACTGACTTTGGATACAGCTCTTGGGGGATGCTCAGATAATCTCAGTAGTGGGGCTTTTCCTATGTTCTGTGACCTGTGAAAGCAAGGGATGCAGAGCTACCAGTGTGTGGCAGCTATTTCCTGTCTTAAGCCTTGTGGGGCCCAGACCTGTCTCCATAGAACTAGAGCCAGATTGGTAGCCCTGGGGAAAATGTCACCTGAGGGAATGACAAGGTCTGAAAAAGGCATTCTTGACAGCCGAGTGCATTGTCAGAGGCCCAAGCCTGCTCAGTGCCCCTTTGTGCTACTGTCTTACTCAGAGTTTCTATTCCTGCACAAACATCATGACCAAGAAGCAAGTTGGGTAGGATAGGGTTTATTCAGCTTACACTTCCACATTGCTGCTCATCACCAAAGGAAGTCAGGACTGAAACTCAAGCAGGTCCAGAAGCAGGAGCTGATGCAGAGGCCATGGAGGGATGTTTCTTACTGGCTTGCTTCCCCTAGCTTGCTCATTTTGCTTTCTTATACAACCTGAGACTGCCAGCCCAGGGATGGTACCACCCACAAAGGGCACCCCCCCTTGATCACTAATTGAGAAAATGCCTTACAGCTGGATCTCATGGAGGCATTTCCTCAAGGGAGGCTCCTTTCTCTGTGATAACTCCAGCTTGTGTCAAGTTAACACACACAACCAGCCAGTACAGCTACTGTGCACTCACCTTTCCCTGCCTGTGGGTCTTGAGGGACTGATGCCAAGGCTTCCTGGATCAGTGGTCAAAAAGAAAAATGTTTTTCTAAAGTACAAATTAATACAGACTATACTAGCTGAAGGAAAATGATACCAACAGCATTACATAACACTGTTGCCATGCCAGAAGACATTTATACAAAACAAAACCTGCATCCAGTGTCCCCTTTATCCCAAGGAAATGGAACTTCATCCCCTACTCCCGACCCATACATACACCCGAGCATTTAGATCAGCCTTGTTCATGGTGGCCAAACACCAGACACAGTACAAATGTCCCTCAGTGAGCAGAAGACAACATTCCATATAACACCACAGTGTGGACCAGTGTCCCTTCACCATGATAAAGAACATAGGCTGATTCTGGCTTACAGTCTTGCTTTGAACCCGTGAAGAGGCAGTGCAGGGTGCCAGGGTCTATAGCAAGCAGAACTGCCCACTTTATAGCCAGAAGGCAAAACAGGAGGGAGGCTCAGGTCCCACAAACTGTTTCAAATTCCTGCATCCTAAGACCTAAAGAACCCTTCTGCAGCTGGGCCCAGTCTCCGACAGTGACAATGGGGACCAAGCTTTTGACTTATGGGCTTTGAAAAATACTTCAGAGGTGAGCCATAGCACCCATTCTTGTATTAAACAAAACAAAACAGAACAACTCCCCCCCCCCCAAAAAAAACCCAAGCCATCAATAAAGCCACCTAGATGGGCCTGGAGGGTTCCTGCTTAGAAATAGAAGCCACTGTCAAAAGCTGCATAATTTCATTATGAAACATTCTCAAATGGCAAAGTATAGAAACAAGTATTGCCAGGGCATAGGGCAGAGCTGGGAACAGCAGCAAGGACCCTGGTGACAGCCCCATTCTGCGTCTTGACCCTGGCAGTGACACCCGCCTACAAAGAAGACAGTATTACAGAGCACAGGCAGAAGCATGACAACCTCACCAACACTTGGGATCCATGTCACCATCTCTTCTGCTGTTTATCACCACTCTGCAAAATGCCACCACTCAGGGAGGAGGGAAAGGGACTGAAGGCCCTTTATCTTGGAGGTTGGAAGTCACAGAAAAGCAGAAACAGCATCAAACCCCAGAGGGGAATGTGGGGGAACAGGAGAGGTCTTTGCCGGAGGTTGGTTCTCTTTTATGCCCTGTCACCTCTTCTGGGCCACAGTACTGTGTTTTGTTCCATCAGCTGACAGAGCAAGGGTCCTGTGAGCACAGTCCTGAGACTTCAGGACACTGAATCTGACACCTGAGATGGTAGCCTAAGCCCGGCAGGTGGGTAGCATGATCCACCATGGTGGGACAATGTGATACTGCACATCCTGACAGACAAGCTGTACATAATGGTGTAGTTTGTTACAAGCTGTTGAATTATGGGATTTTTCTTTTTGCCTGAACCCATCAACAGTGCAAGCGTGGATAGGGGTTGGGGGTGGGAGCTGCACACTTTTTCTGACTTCAGAGAATCTAAACTTAACCTGAAACAGAAATACGTCAAATAAATACCTTCGATGGCGTTCAGAGAGTTATGTGTGACTCGCCTCTGTTTTTTTTTTTGTTTCTTTTTCCTTTAAAAACATATAGGTATACTTGTTCCAGAATTTTAAAAAATACACAAAAACTAACTAATAACCAAGGGATAAATTCAAATTGGAGCAGTGCTGGAAATATGAGCTTTTCTTCTACAAAGATGTTGGCACTCACCCAAACAACAAGAATAAAAGCTTCTGGAAATATTTCATCTGCCACACCACATTCTTCACCTCACAGGGCGTCTGCTCATGTGAGAAATATTAAGCAGTGAGTGCTGTTCCATGTATCAAAGGCGTTAAAATAACTTTCTGAATTATGTCCCGGCAACATAACAAATCACATTATCAATTAGCTCCTTCGGCAGAAGTGGCATTCAGTAATATATTCAAGCATGAAAAAAATTGCATAGGTGAAATTTATGTAACCCTAAAAACCATGAGGAGAAAAAAGATTGCTTGGGATTTATTGGTCATAATGGGAGACAGGATGTAATTCCAGCAGTGGATGGCCTCTGAGTAAGGCACCTAGCCCTGCCTCTTAAGACACCTCTCCTGGAGGCAGTAGACAAGGAGAGGAGGCAGGGGGCATCAGGCACCAGGGTGATGGCTGATGTCCACATCAAGCCTGGACTTCCCTGATGTCAGGTGAGCCTGCACAGGTGGGGATGGTGGGGATGGGGCAACCTGCAGGTTGCTGTCACTCCTAAGCCAGCACAGAGGGAGAGGAGCCACACTGTGCCCATGACCCACTAGTAAGTGTCTACATTAGACCAGCCATCTCCACATAGCTGGTCAGTTAGCTTCTTAAAAATAAAGTCTATTCTCTTTTAAGTGGTGAAATTTTCCAATTTTTAAAATAAAGATTTTTTTTTTTTTTTTTGAGACAGGGTTTCTCTGTGTAGCCCTGGCTGTCCTGGAACTCACTCTGTAGACCAGGCTGGCCTCAAACTCAGAAATTTGCCGTCTCTGCCTCCCAAGTGCTGGGATTAAAGGCTTGCACCACCACTGCCCGGCTAAAAAGATTTTTGTTCACTTTATTTTTTAAAAATTGGAACATAAAAGAAATGAGTGTAAAATCTCAAAGTCCTTAGCAAAGCTGCACCAAGGCTTGGTGGGTGTGTTTCTCCCACCATCTCCTCGTTTCCCCCACACTGTCGCTTCGGGAGGTGAGGTATATTGCATCTGTCAGTTTTTAACCAAAATTCCATTTAAAGCATCTTTTCCTTCCAATTGGTGGCAGCCAAAGCTGGGAATAGGCCAGAAGTCCCTGGCCAAGCCCCTCTGTTGATTGTGCAGCCCTTATCTCCTAGGGACTAGATCTCAGTACCTAGGGCTCTCTAGACACCGAGCCTGGGGATGTCTGGTGGACCACCTATGTCAGGTGCAGGGGGACATGAGGGATTGTGGAGACTACAGTCAACTGGGCTGGAGCCCCCGGCAGAAACACAGATAGGTACAGCCTGGATTCCTGACACTCAGCCCTATCTCAGCAACCATCTCCCTTATGCGTGGTGTCCTTGCTTACAATCCTTATCTTTTGCCTCCACCCCAGGAAATTTGAAAGGCAAAGCTGGAACCCTTCCCCTAAGATGTTTTAAAGAGCTCTGGAACAAGGCCCGTTCTGCCCCTATGCACTCAGGGGCCACACCTGGTTTCTGGAGGGGACTCACCAAAGCTGGGGTCCATACTGCACCAACACTTCTCAGCATTTCTCACGAATCTCTCCAGAACATAGTTCCCAGGAAGTTACCTTACTCAAATGGGGTCCCTGTCCCCCCTGTTCTCGTTGCCTGCCCAGCCTTAAGCTACCGTCTACCACACAGGAAACCATAGCCTCTTCTGCCCAGGTCTGGTTCCCCCAGGGCCATTGTGTGTAACACACAGAGCTGCTGCCAGAATTTTGGGGGTTCTCTCAGTAGTCCCTGGAATTCCAAAGCAAGAATCTCCAGTTTCCCCATTGATCAGATTGCCCATCTTCCCAGAAGCGTGCCTCCCCTGACTATCCTGCATGCCATGCCCGGCCTCCTGCCCGGGCAATCCAAGCAGTGAAGTTATAGCCACAGCTAAGGTAGCCTCCAGCTGATCCGGATTAAGGAATTAGGCAGGTTAATAAAACTAAAATGTTCACAGAAGCTTGTATATAAATTTCTATTAAGTTGCCTTGTCCAGCATTGGTCCTGTAATAGTTTAATTTCTGTATTAAATAATTAAAACCCTATTTTCAATTGCTGTGAACAATTGTTTTCCTTAATGATCTCCCTAGAACAGCCAGTAATTTTATATCTTGTAAAAATGATTAAATAGCATCATTATCCCATATCTCTGAAATATAACTCAGCAACTCCCAGAAAGGCCATTTGTATTCAATTAACGCTCCCTCACATTAAACCAGCACAATATTACTCTATGCCACACATAACCTGTCTGTACTCTCGTTTTATTATGACGATGATGAAGAGAGAAACAACCGGTTTAATTATCCCATTTCCAACAGAGAAATCAATTTCAGAATGTCTTCACCCCTTACAAAGGAGGCTGCTTGGTCCCTGGGAAGGGCAGACCAGGAAGGTGCCTTCAGGTGGCCGCTGCAAGCTTGATACCAGGGTCCATGGGGCCACAGACACAGGGAGCTGACCCCAGTGGAGCAGAGAAAAGCAGGCCCAAGGTTACCCTCCTCTGTGGTGGAAGAAACTACCCTTCTCTGTGGTCAAGGTTGGCAGCCTTTCCACTGCATGCTACCCCCAAGTTTTCTGGCTCTCTTCCACCCGTACCCCAGGGCCTGACAGCCTCCAGAGTAGGAATCTGAGGGACCCCAGGGCCATGGGACTTCCAAAGAACAGCCTCACTCATTCACTCTCTGGGATGGACAGCCACCCCTTGCTGCTCAGATCCCTCCCAAGGTCCTGTGGGGGTTTACTGCCACACAGAGCCTGGCTTTCTTGGTCAGGGCAATCAAGAGATGCTCCCTGCCTCTATTCAATCACCACAGTGCTGTGGCCGGCGTAGTCTAATCATCTGACATTTTTATCACAAATCACAGAGGCCTGAGGAACGACTAGATTAATATCCCGATGCCATCGGCTAATGGCCGAGATAGAGCTGATGACCAAATTACGGGGAGTTCTTAAATGTCCTTATTATAGATTTTAATCTTTGTGACAAGAGGTGAGACATAGTGTTGCCATGACATGGAAGAAGCTGTCACCCTCTGCTTGGTGTCCCACCCCCACTGTCTTTGCTGTGAACCAGGTCTGGTGAGGGGGATGGAAAGACTGGTGATCTGGGCAGCTGGGCAGAGATCAGGGATGACCAACCATACCTGAGTTCTACAGCTGGAGCCCCAAATGGAGCCCGCTGGGGCTGCCAGCCACTCTGACACAGCAGAAGGCTTCGAGGGGCAGGTGGGTTTATGTGGGGATTTTTAAGGGCCTCAATTTAAGACTTCCTGAGCAGCTCAATTCCTGAATGTCCTGCCCATTTTGGTGAGCTTGGAGATCCCAGACCGTAAACTTTAATGACAGGCAGTGTGTGGAGAGGTGGCTTTACCCTAGCACCTGAATGCTCATCTTCCGATATCTTTCTAGTGTTTCTGGGAAGCTGGGTACTCAGTGTGCTTGCTGTGGCAGGGACAGAGCAGAGGGTATCAGGGTCCCTGGGCTGCAATCTTGCTCTGCAGATTGTAGAAACAATGGGAAGAAGATTCCTTAGTAGTAGGGCCCTTCATGCTTAGAGAGTGCATATCCGCACTTCCTAATATGTCTGACAACAATGGTGGCCATTATACCAAGTTCCCTGCGGGAGGTATACCCCTTTCTACAGGCTGAAATGGAACCTAATGGCTGGAGCTTGGCAGCTACTTCGTGCAATGAGACAGAACTTACATGTGGAGGATGATGGAGTCACAGTGAGGAACCTGGGTATCTGAGGAGCCACCCTAAGCATCTCACTAAGGATGCTAGAAGGATAGTATTCTACCTCATTGCATCACTATAGAACCCTGAAGACAGCCCAGGTCCAAGAGTAGTGCTTTGCCTTCCTTTCTGTGTTTGTCCAGCTCCAAAGTCACTTGAGAGAGGGTTATGTATCTGGCTTCAGCCAAGGTTTCTACCCAGATGAGAACAGTGAGGCGTTCATGGGGTGTGTCGGAGCTAGCTGGGCTATGGAGAAGGCCCAAGCCAGAGAAGTCCAGGTCTCTGCTCCATTGTTCTGGTGTTCTGCTCTAGCAGCTGGTCAATTCCCTGCCTCCCCACTCCCCAGAGTGGAAAACCAGGAGAGATGCTGAGCACTACAGCAGCCAGGAAGGAATGTCCTCAAGTCCTGAGGAGCCCAGACCCAAGACCAAAGCCGCCAGGAACCCAGAGCGCCCACTACCCCAAGTCTAGGCCCTTTGCCTTCAGGGGTCAACTAGGGTCCTTCCCCTGTTTTTGTCCCCAGGCCTGGGTGGTTCATGGCTTCTGAATGAGTCAAGGAGATCCTGTCCCACAATTCCCTGTATCACCAAGAAGAAGGGCTGAGGCTGGGCAACAAGGTACCTCCCACAACACAGGGAATAGTCACTAGATTCACACAACAGGACCTAAGTGGACCCTGGGAGCCTGTTTTCTGTTGGGGTGGCCAGGGTGGAGGGCAAGGCTGATTCTCCAAGTGTTCAGCTTTGAAAAGTATCCTAGTTTGCTTTCTGTTGCTGTTATAAACATCATGACCAAAAGCAACTTGAGGAAGAAATGAGTTTACTTCATCTTACATCTCTCAACTCACACTCGATCACTGAGAGGAATCAGGGAAAGAACTCAGGGAGGGAACCTGAAGGTAGAAACTAAGCAGAGGCCCTGGGGGAAGGCTATTCACTGGCTTTCTTCTCATGGCTTGCTCAACCTGTTTTCTTATACATGCTGACACCTCCCATAGAGGGCTAGGCCCACCCACATCAGTCATTAATCATGTTCTATAGACATACCCATTGGCCATTCTGATGGAGACATTTTCTCATTTGAGGTTCTGTCTTCCCTAGCGTGTGCCCAAGTGACAACAAAGCAAACCAACAACAGCAAAAACAACAGTAACATCAACAGCAAAAACAACAACAGCAGCAACAAAGACAACAGGAGAACCTAACCAGCATAGCCAGGTGGCAGTGGCATACCACATACCTTTAATCCCAGCATGTAGGAGGCAGAGGCAGAGGCAGGTGGATCTCTGAGTTCAAGGTCAGCCAGCCTGGTCTACAGACTTCCAGTTCAGCCAGGCCTATTCAGAGAAACCCTGTCTTGAAAACAAAGAGAAAAAAAGGTATCAAAACCAAGAAATTAAAACTTATCAACACATAAGGTCTTTACTAAAAGTTTAGAAAATGCTCAAGATGGGCAAGGCAGGAATGAAAGACCTTGTGTGCATTCTGTCTGTGTCAGCTCTGGGTGCTTGCACTAAGAGATGGTGGGGGAACTTGAGCACTTGAAGGAGTCTGAACTCAAGAGGCAGCAGCAGGCCAGTGTGTGGCTTTTGGTGTTCAACCTTTGGCTTGAAGACCCCACAAATTTGCCTCCAAATCAGAAGCATTTTGCTGACAACCATACTCACCCCTAAGGCAGAAATCACTCAGTTCTGGGAACTGTTTCTCACTCTTCTACAGAGTACAGGGAAGAATCATGCCAGACCTAAAGAGGAAGCAAGAGATTGTTCATCATGGGCAGTGGCAGGAACCTATCCCAGTTTGGCTAAGGAAGCCACCCAAAGGAAAGGTCTTTGATGAATAAAAGCGGTGGTGGAAAGCAGGGGTCAAGGCCAGTGCTAGGGAACACAGGAGTTTGTAGGTAGAGTGTATCAGTTGCCACTCTATTGCTGTGATAAAACACCCCGGTCAAGACATTTCATAGAAGGAAGGGTTTATTTGATGTGTGGACCCAGAGGAATAAGAAGCTGTCCCAGTGAGGAAGCGTGGAAGCAGGCAGCAATCATGGGGCAGAAGTGGAGAGCTCACATCTTAAACCACAAGCAGAAAGCAAAGATGATGATAAATACACAGGGAATGTCACAAGGCTTTGAAACCTCAAAGCCCCCTCCCAGTGACAGATCTACTTCCTCCGGCAAGGCCACACCTCTTGAGCTTTTCAGACAGCAGCAATGGGACTAGGTGTTCAAATGCCCAAGACTATGGGGACTTCTCATTCGTTCAAACTACTATGCTAGACATTTGTGAGATGGCCCATGGAGAAATTAGTGATACATAGAGATGCTGACCTGTCTCACATTTCAGGCCAGTGTTTACAGCACTGCAGACCAAACTGTTCTCCTGTCCCTCCTGCTGCTGACGCTCCTACATTTCACTTTTCTCTATCCTCAGAGTCCAAGGCTAGATCCACCCTTGCGTTTTGCTTTTTGCTTCCCTTTGTCTGAATTGGGTGTGGTTTGGTTCTGTCATTCTAGAGATCAAATTAAATTTGCACACAATAGACAAGTGTTCTATCATTGAGCTACATACCTGGCCTTTAGTTTCTTGACATAGGTTTTTGCTATGTAGCTCAAGCTAGCTTGAAATTCTCAGTCCTTCTGCCTCCACCTCTTGAGTGCAACGATTGCAAGCTACCGTCCTTGACCCCACAATTACTTGCGTTACCACGCTGATCTCTGCAGTTTGGGTTTTAATCATTGTGGCTTTTTAATTTTCTTTAAGATCTGGTTGTTAGACCCTTGTTGTTGTTGTTGTTGTTGTTGTCTTGTACATAGTTTGAGCATTTGTTTTCATCTTAGACACTGGGAACATCCCCCTCCATTTCCCAGTTGTATTAGATCTCATTGGTGTGTTTACCCTAAGTATCCCAGGACTTTACTGACATCTGCATGTTTTGTTATTGTTCTGTTTTCTGCTTTCACAACCTAAAAAAGAAAACTGGACTCTGATGCAGAAGTTTGTCTCCCTGAGCTATGGGGATCAACAGCATGCTACTCAACCAAGCATTGAAGTAGTGTGGTGACAGGCCTGCCCTGGGGGCACTGTGGAGGGGATGAAGTGGCTGGTGACATAACTTAACTCTCACTAACACAAATGTAGCTAAGGTCAGGGACAGTACTAGAGCAGGGGCTTCTGCCTCTCCTCCTGAGGTGAATCTCTTATCCAACAAGCCGACCAGTTTTCTGTAGTCTTTCTCATACATGAAGTTTCAGGACCACACTGACATCTGTGTGCATAGCACCAGTGCAGGGAGCCAGGCACCAGCCAGTGTCAATGACTGCTGGGCGGTCCAGCATGCAGAGCTGCTGCCCTAGCTCCTGGCTTCCTAAAATTGAGTCGGAGCTTCCAACTTAAGGAGTCAGGGTGTTAGGGTAACACTGGGGTTTGGCTGCTCAGTTTCTTGCTGTTCTGAGTATTTCAGGTGTGAAGAGGGAAGCATTGGTTGCATTGTCTGGTTAGCTTTTCACTGCCACCTGGAGGCCACATTTGGAATGGCTTCTGGCCTCACTACTGTGGTGGGCCATGCTGAGGCTGTGCTGTAAAACCTGCATCCCAGCAAGGGATGCTGATGATGTCAGACTCAAAGCCTTTGGGAAGTTTGGACCAACCTGGCCAGAGAAGCAGTGTAACAAGAGGTGCTACCGGCCAGTACATCAGGCTAAACACTGGGTCCCCTAGTTCAGACTGCCTCCTTCTAGGAGCTCTGCTCAGAGCCTGGCTGCCACCTTCCTCCAAGGTCAGTGGTTGCTGAATGCAGAAGCCTCACCACCTAATTGAAAAGTATAGACAGAGTCAGCTGACACCAGCTTGTGGCCAGCAGGCCTGGGCACTGTGAATAGCAAAACAGCCTCAAAATTTCCCCTAGGGCAGCTGCTCTGGAAGGGACCCAGTTCCCCACAACATTCCCCATCACATAGCCTCCTGATTCTGCCCACTGACTGCCATGACTTCTATAAAGTAATCTACTTGGTTAGTGACCTCTGGACCTAGTTTTGATTTGCAACTAGAGATTTCAGTGGGGCTCAAGTCAAGGGGCCAAGCATGGCTGACTTAAACCCAGGACTTGGTCCCCAAAGCGCTAAAGGGATGGATCCGTTCTACCCAGACTGCTCATCTAAGCACCATCTTCCATGACCCATCACCTCTTGGCAGCTCCCTTTCCCTGGAATCTAGAGGAGAACGTTGGATATCTGCTGCTGTTTGGTCAAATGTACTTTTGGTTCCTCAATTTGAGGCTCATAGGACATTGCCCAGAAGAGCATCTTCCAAGCCACCCCTCCCCCCCACGGCTATAAGCAATGCTGGCTGGTAGCTCAGGGGCCTTTGAGAAAGGTCTCAGGGCTCCCCCAGAGCAGCATACTACAGGGCTCCTAGAGTGGGCACCCAATATGGGATTCCTAGGGCGAGTCCCATGGTGTTCCTGGGGTGGGTTCCATGGTGCTTCTCCAGTGAGTGCTCAAGAGTATAACCCCACACAGTGAAGCTCACTCACACCCAAAATCACAACAAACCCAGGCACCAGGACTGCTCACCATACTTCCCCACAAGGGACAATCTAGGTGACGTCCCCTGCTAAAGCTATTGGGGAAAGACAGAGGTGTCAGAGGACAGCTTTATTCCTCCCATGACTCAATGACCTGAAAAACTGGTGGTCAAAAATAATGTCAAGAGCAAAGTTACCTCCGCAGGATAACTGAAACTGTAGCTCTGCAGGCTGGTCCTGTTCATCAGGGCTATGGACATGTGCCAGGGATGCCTTGAGGTTGGCCTGTCACAGGCTAGGGTTAGAGGTGTAAAGGGCCTCATCCCACATTCAGCTTCTTAAGCCTGAATCTGGACACTTCACCCCTCCCCCTCATAACTCATTCTTCCTCCTTCTGATTATGCTTTTACTCACAGGCCAGGAATATTCTGTGTGTTCCTCATTTCATGTGTGTATTTCCTTATCTACACACACACACACACACACACACACACACACACACAAACGTGTGCGCAAGTGCATGGAGAAATCTACGGCTCCAGCAATTGGGTCTGTCTGAACTTCACCTCACTCAAATCAGTCTTTGAGCTTAAACAAACGGAGTACTTCCAGGAACACTCAGACAGGGCCTGATCCGTTACAACGAATGAGCCACTTGTCTTGCACTCATTTCTGAAGACCTGGCTGGACTCTTATCGTTTTTTTTTTCTTATTAATAGAAGTGATGTGCACTACCAACAAGAAAGCCCCAGGCTGAGCAGCCAAGGAAGCTAAGGGCTGTCAGCCCACCAGTCCTGCAAGGCACCTGCCTGAAGTGTGTGATGCTCTCAGGGGCTTTGGGACCTCATCAGAGTAAATGCTGTTTATTTCACAATGAAATACATAATAAGCCTATTCAGGGAAGCATTGAGCATATTTTTAGTAATGGCTCATCAGGCATGTAGTTCTGCTCTCTCCAACTTGGCATGTTTGTGGGCACTTCCTGTTCACACTTGGAGCTACCCTGTGATGGTGGGCCTCTGAATATGAACAAGTGTGTCCACTTTGAGTTAACTGAGGTGTCTTTCTTAAGGATAAGATGTGGTTGCTCTAGTAATTGTCATGTATTCACACAGTGTCCTAGGACAGAAAATCCACCATCTTTACCAGCTGATCCGTGCACCTGAGGAAGGGCAGGGCAGTGGCAGTTGGTGACCACAGGGTTTCTGTTCATGTCCTTGTTGATATGCACCCTTAATATTATGTTGCCACACTCAGAACAAACAGCACCTCCCCCGCCGGCGTCCTTAGTCACAGAACACTATCCTCTTGGCATAATTCTAAGGTACGTGATACTCAGCCTCCAACTCACTCCTTTGCTTAGCACCCGTCTCCTATCACAAGGAAGTACCCAGCAAGGACCCATTCCCCATCCAGCCAGATAGGAAGGTAGACAAAAGCCCAGGGATGACGGAAAGAGTAATTACAAACTAGAATACTCAGACCAATCAAGGACAATTGCCACTGGTCCTCCCCATCACAGACATAGACAGCTGGGGGTGCAGGGAGCCCTGGGCTAGGGCTTAGCACAAGGATGCCCAAGAGAGACCTCTCCAAGATGCTTAGAGTTTGACTGCCTCAGAAGGCATTGACTTTGGCAGCAACTGAACCTCTCACCAGCAGAGACACTTCCAACCTCCACCAGAAAGCCCTCCAAGAGGGCTGAACTCCTGACTGAAACATGCCAAGAGCTCCTCTGGAATAGCACGTACACACACACACACACACACACACACACACACACACAACTTTGCCATTTCCCCCAGCTGGTCCAATCCCATCCCTGTATCACAGCAGTGATGGTCAGAGCATTAGCCTTAACACAAATCTTTTACCAGGCTCAGCAGTCAATTAGCTCATGTGGCACGTGGTCAGACCCCCTGGAGGCCCCCAGAGAGAGCTCATTACACACGATTGCACATCTGTGCCTGAGAGGCCCTGGGGAATTAGCTCTGCGCTGTGATTTACAGCATCTTCTCTTTGTCCTTCCCTGAAGGAGACAAGATTCTTGGACCCCCCTCCTAGAAGAGTGGCTTGTGACTGTCCTTGGGTGGTTTGTGACTGTCTCCTAGAAAGCCTTAGCCCTCTCTACCTCCTGGCCTTTGCAATCCCACAGCAAGTCCCACTTGCTTCTGGGGCAGGCCCTCTTGTGACTTAGGCAATTCTGTTCCCTGGATCCCACCTTGCTTCCCACTTGGGGGCTTCCAGCACATAGCAGAGGGTAGGGGAGACCATCTGCCCCGCTTGCCTGGATACAGCTGTGGAGGAGTTAGGTACAGAGCTCTCCAACTGAGAAGAACCAGGTACTTTTCAACAAACCACAGCAGTAAAAGGGACTGGATACCCAAAGCCAGATGAGAGAGGGCTGGCCTACAAGATGAAGTCTGGGCTTAGTTTTGTGTGGAACAGATCCTCAAATCACAACACATTCATGAGCATTCAACTGCTATCTTAGTGGGGTCATTAGCTATTGGTTCACCCAAGCTCCTTGAACTTGGTACCTGGTGGTGTCAGGGCTGGTTTCGGACCAAAGAATCATCTGAATTAGGCCAAAGGCCAAACAGCCAGCATCCCAGGAGGGTTGGAAGCACCAAAGATTTTCATCCTCCCATAGAAGGGCATCCATTGGGCGTGAGTGAAGCCTTTGTCCAGGTACAGGGACCTCAAGATTAGGGTTCCCAATGCTGTGGGAGTCAGATGCAAGCTACACTGTGTGCATGGCGGATAGCCAGCATCATTCTTGGATACTACAGAAATGAATTTCTCCTAGCAGAGCTGAAGCTGAGCAAAAGGAGGCCTTTTGATACTTCTGTGCCAGAACTCAGGCTCCTAAGAAGCCACCTGCATCCTCACACCTGCCCTGACCATCAGCTGGGCCTGACCAGGGTCTGCAGAAGATATCTAAAGAGTCCCGGCCAGCCTCTTCTTTGCACATAGATAGGAACCTCCTGGTTCCTGGATGGCACCTGGGTATGCGGAGACACAGAGGCAATGTAGCTGGAGAGAGGTACATCCGTGTGAGGACCCTCCCACTCTCCATGTCTGTCTGACCATCTGGTCCCTCAGTCCTTGTTCAGGCCATGGCCTGGCACCACTCTAGCATGGTAGGCATCTTAGCGAGGCAGTCCTGAGATCTCTGCAGCCTCTTCCCCATCTACTCTCTGGTACAGCAAAGCTAACTCCGGAGCAAATCAGTTACCCTCTTCAAGGTTGCCCCCATGCACTGGCAATCGGGCATCTATGAATGAATCCTCTGGGAAACAGAGAAGACACAGAAACGTCTGCCTTGTACTTCTGCCTTGTACTCCCTATGCCAGCTCTCAGAGGCTTTTCAGCATGTTGAATTTCAAGGACAGTTTCTTCTCCCAGGACCTCAGTGAAAACATGATAAAGAAGAACTTTCCAGTTCAAGGTTGTTCCCTTCCCCCTTTCTGGAAAGGCTGCTCCTGACAGCCTGGATTGACCTTCATACCCAGAAAGCTATAGGAAGACAGGCTTGTGATAGAGATCAGCACCTCTCACAGTTCATGTGGCTGGAAGAACAGGCTCCTTGGCAGTTGCTGGCACCATTTCCTCTGGAGAAAGGGGGAGTCAGTTCTGCAGAATCATGAAAAAACCTGGATGACAAAATCTTCAGTTCATTACGTTTCCCTGAAGCAGCTGCATACCTCAAAGCAGAAGGCTTGTGAGGAAGAGAATTGGGGTAACAACACGGATGAAGAGAGCACCGGGTGGGACTCACAGGGCAGAAGATGCCTGGCCAAGTTCAGCAAAGTCAGAAGGTCTGGGGAAAGGACAAGGAAACCAGACCTCCATGGTCAAATTCAGAGGTCTCAGCCTCCCCTAACACCTGGGTCCCTCCAGCCCTTCCTGTCAAGAAGCAGATGTCAACTTCCATCCTGCCTCAGGCCCTCTTTCTAGCTCACATCCAGCTTCCTACAGTTTGAGTCCCATAGCAACATATGTGCTATTCCAGAGGCCTTCCTCTATGCTTCCCTCCCTGGCTCAGTTGAATACCAGGACCCCTTGTTGGGGAGTACTGCCTCCCTGTTCCTCCCAGAACCTTCCAGTTCCTCATCCTCCCCCTCACTTCCCTTTTACCAACTGTTGGTATGTAAGACTGGAGGTCTCAAATGAAGCCTCCATATGCTGTTTTGGTTTTGCTGTGAGACAGTGCCTTGTTTATAGCCCTAGCTCTGGCTGGCCTAGTATTTGCTACACAGACCAGGCTGGCCTTGAATTCACAACGATCCACCTGCCTCTGCCTCCTGGTTGCTGAGATTAAAGTGTAGGTTACCACCCAAGCCCGGAGCCCTTTGGAACTCACTGCTCTGCCCATAGGTTTTATTTATTTAATAGCATTTATTCAGTCGCAGAACATGGGTCCTTCATCCGCAAGGGACCTAGAGTGGGCAGTACAGGCCCCAGACTGGTCCACACTGGCCTCTACTGGAAAGAGAGTCAAAGCAGGTGGCAGCAACAGGTGGAAGATGAAAGGTGCCTCAGGACTTGTACCCAGGATCTTCCTCGGGCTAACACCCTTCTCTGAGTACTCCTGAGGCCCAGTCCTCTGCTGCTGAGGGTGGGGGTGGGACACTAGAGGGCGCTGGAGAAAGGAGCACCCATTTTCTCAATTTGTTGGCGTTCAGCAACACTAGCACACTCTTCAAAAGTCCCAGAAACCGCGAAGTGCAAGTGCGGGGTGCCAGCTTAGGGGATCTTCACCTCAGGGCCTTTGTACCCCATCTCTTTCCAAGCCAGATGAGTCCTGTCCGGGAGTTTGACAGCTGTACTGCTTCAGTGATTGTTTTGCAGCTGCCCTTTCTCTGCCTGCCGGTGAAAGCAATTTAGAACTCTGTTGAGTCACTCACAGACATTTTGAGAAGCGTCCACACCAGTGTAAAGGACAAAGCTACTGATGGGCTGCCAAAACGAGCGAGCGAGCCCAGGGATGAGCAGCTGAGGCACTCACTCGTGTGAAGGCATAGTTAGTGTCCATAGTATATAGGCGCCTCTCAAGCTTGCAAGTCACTGTGATAACCTGTCCGCTCCCACGAACCCTCTGACAAGGAGGTTTCCGGGAGACATCCTTTCTCTTTAGGTTGGTTGCCGATTCTCCCTGCCGGTACTACTCCCTAACAAAGTTCCATTCACCCTTCCCATAGGGAGAGGAGACCTGGAAGCCTTTGTTAGCTACTTTCAGAGCACTCACTCAGGACAGGACCACAAGGCACGCAAGGGTGCACAATAAATATACACAGACTAAGTGAAGTTCCGGATGGCGAACAAACCGGTCTTCCGACCCGAGCTAAGTTGGCCTGCAGTCCTCCTCTAAATAAAGATTTTCTTGAAGACCAGGAGATGGCGAACCTCTCCACAGCCACAAGGGAGGAGCCTCCTGGATCGCATCTCCGTAGGTGGGCTGGAGGATCTAGCGCCCTTCTGACTAGTTGGAGCTGGGGGAGGGGGCACTCGAGCGGGTCATCACCTTTGGCTCAACCCAGAGGGCAGAGCCTGGAGACGCAGGAGGAGCCCCTACAAATGGGAACTCTGTGGGGGAAGTGGTAGTTTAGCCTCTCTATTCTTGCTGGCTGCGCAGGGGGTTGGGGTGGGGGAGGCAATTTAGTGCTCAGCCCTTTTAGGGGTAGGAAATGTCCCCGACTATGCAGAACAGAACTCCTGAAGAGAGCGATGCAACTCACTTCATCTTTCAGCCGCCACTCCCGCTTCCAGGCACACTGGCCTCACCGCGCCCTGAGTCTCTCACCCCAGGGAGAGCGAGGCAATGAATATCCAGACAGAACGCGACACCTCTCTCGACTCTGTGGGTTTCCGATGCAGTCAGAGTGAGCCCGTAGGTGTACATAGATCCAGGGCCGCTGGAGAAGAACAGCGACGGAAGATCTTTAGATTGCCCAGATTTAAGGAGGTCTGGACAAGCCTACAGGAACAGCCAGAGTTCGAGCACAGAACTGCGGCACTCATGCTTCACAGCCCGGGGCTCTGTGAGCGAATGAAAGGCCAGAGCACACCTACCCTGTCTCATAGGTGCTCCTCTCCGAGGATCCGTGCTCTTCCTAGCCAGTTCGGATGTTCAGGGTCAGCTTGGCGCGGTGAGGTGGGAGATTCCTGGACTTCCCACTCCGCCCGCCTCGCATTTTCCCGCCCCACCCTCTCACAGCTGCTCACAGCTCTGGGTCCCTCTTCTCTAAGAGCTGGAGCCCCTGGCCTCCCGCATGGTCTCCCCCGAGCCCAGAAAAGTCCATACTCTGCCAGGGACTGTCCTTCAGATGCTCAGATCTTCGGAGCACACGTGGTCCTAATCGAAGTGGAGCGAAAGTGAGTCCAGGGGCTGGTCCCTGGTCTAAGGGCTCGAGGGAAGCAGCCCAGAGATCCTAGGTACCATCAGTAGCCCAGGGTTTCCAGAGGGCGGTGTGCTCCGCACTGGAGGGAACTAAGCCTACCTTCGTTTGTGGTTGATCGCTGGCTGCGACCAAAATCGATCCTGGGAGTGTAGACTCAGTCTAGGAAGCCAGCACACTGAAACCTCTAGGCGCTAGGGGCCACTGCGTACGGGAGGGTGGGTGAGGATTACACGCGCAAGGTCTTTCAGATTTCAGGTCCTGCCGGAGTCAGGGGCGACCACAGTACTTATTTCCAGTTCCTACTGTAAAGTGGCTTTCCAAGCCTTGACCTGATGGAGACCTGTGGCTAAAGACCCCGACACAAACTATTAAAAAACGAAACTGGACTTCTTAGAGGACCAGCAGAAATGAACGTTAGGCTCCTACATGGAGCCACAAGGATTACTTTCGTCCGTAAGACAAAAACCTTGGCGACCAGGGCAAAAGGGAAAAGTCGTTATTCACAAACTGCACAGGGCCTCTGCCTAGATCGCCAGGACGGGAAACAGTGGATTCTGTTTCCGCAGGTTGTATCACAATCAGTACTAGGTATTATGAGGTTAACAGTAAGCACTACCCAAGAAGAGGAGAGACATAAGCGCTAGCGTGCTACCTTCCCGGATCCTGCCGTGCGCCCCTCTAGCCGGCTGCAATCTCAGTAAACCGCCCAGCAATTCTATGGAGCGAGAGGCCCCTGTACTAGAAAATAAATTAGGGCCTAGTGGGCTCTACAGGCCGGTCTATAGCCCGTGCTCTGTCCACTAGATTGCAAGCGCATACCTAGCTGAAGTCAGTGAGAGTGGTGATCCTTTCGTCTTGGTCATTGAATTCCCAAACCGCTGCATTCTGGGCCTCCTTGTTGCCTGAGCCCCAGCTCGCCAGAAGACGGTGAGCAGGCGAATGCTGGTCTTGGGCCTCAAAGTCTGGGTTCAGGTAACCTCCTCAGTGAATGCCTAATAAGCATAAAACTTCGAAGACCCGGTCTCTCCCGGATATCCCAACCCAACTTCAAGGATTTCTGAACCGCAAGGCAGGGCAGCAAGCTGCAATAGGCTGTGTGTGCCCCGATATTGCCTGGAGCCATCTGTTGGCAGATTTTGGCAGATCTGAGGGAGCCAAATTTATTTGGTCCCTAGACTCCACCCTTTTTCGTTCAAAATCCACCCAGAAAAGTGATACCCTCAACTTCACAACAGCCCATACTACCACGATCTGGGAATGCTAAGGAGCCCCAGTAAGGGCTTGGGCCCTGGTCCAGGATGGAGTCCCCTGATCTGTGGCATCCAGCCGTCCCAGGCTCTTCCCTGAACTAAGCATTCTGAGCTTGAGCTTGCGGAGTGGATCTTGAAATCTACATTCTTTCGGTCGATAAAATATGTTCTCGTATTTTTTCCTGATTTTCCCATTAAAACCTTTGCCTAACTAAACTCCCATCCAACGGGATTTATTTCATCTCTAGGGAGATAAATCAGGGGGCAAATTTACAGCCCCGGAGGCACCTGCCTTGCTAATGGGCCCTTCATGGAGTGCATGGCCGGCGGGGGCGCGCGCAGACGGGCCGGACGCTGGCCAATGGCCTGGTCGCCAGTGCCCACAGCCAATCAGCGCGCGCGCCGCGCCCAGGCCCCGCGGTTATCAGTGCGTCCATCCCGCGCGGCGCCGCTCCGACCTGCCCCGGAGCCGCCGCCGCCGCCGCCCCTAGTATCCCTGCCTTCTCTCTGACCGCCGCCCATTCAGCGCAGCAGCGGTCGGTCCTCTTGCTTTTCCGTAGGGGCCGTCGGCGTTCGTCTGAAACGCGTTTCACGCGTCCCAGCGTAGCCGGCGCCCGTCGGCGCCGCGCGCAAACTTCCCGAGCCGGCGGGCGCGGGCGGTGGCAGCGGGGCCCGGATGGGCGCCCGGGTCGGAGGCGGCGGCGCCCATGGACGGTAACCGCCCGGGCACGTTTGTGCTGAGCAGCGCGCCTTTAGCCGCGCTGCACAACATGGCTGAGATGAAGACGTCGCTGTTCCCTTACGCGCTGCAGGGCCCGGCGGGCTTCAAGACACCCGCTCTAGGCAGCCTTGGCGCGCAGTTGCCTCTAGGCACTCCGCATGGCATCAGCGACATCCTGGGACGGCCGGTGGGTGCAGCGGGTGGCGGCCTCCTAGGAAGTCTGCCCCGTCTCAACGGGCTCGCCTCGTCCGCAGGTGTCTACTTCGGGCCCGCAGCCGCCGTGGCTCGGGGCTACCCCAAGCCGCTGGCGGATCTGCCTGGGCGCCCGCCCATCTTCTGGCCCGGGGTGGTGCAGGGCTCTCCCTGGAGGGACCCGCGCCTGGCCGCCTCGGGTAAGTGGCTCGCGTGGGATTCGGTAAGGAGAGGGGCTGGGCGCGGGCCTCGGACTGCTCTCACCGGCTCTTCTTCGCAGCACAAGCCGGCGGGGTCCTAGATAAGGATGGCAAGAAGAAACACTCGCGGCCGACTTTCTCCGGCCAGCAGATCTTCGCGCTGGAGAAGACTTTCGAGCAAACCAAGTACTTGGCAGGCCCAGAGCGCGCGCGGCTTGCCTACTCTCTGGGCATGACAGAGAGCCAGGTGAAGGTGAGCTCGAAATGGGCCGGGGTCCAGCAGTATTTAGGCGGGGCCCGGAGTCCGCGTCCTGCGAACGGCCGGCGAGCGGCGGTTCGGCTGCGGCAGGACCGCGGAAAGCGCTGGCACCAGGCGGGTCCGGAGTGCTGGTCGGGTGAGGCGAGCCTCGGTGCCCGCCTGATGATCCCTCCCCCAAATCCCCAGGTGTGGTTCCAGAATCGGCGGACCAAGTGGCGCAAGCGGCACGCGGCAGAGATGGCGTCGGCTAAAAAGAAGCAGGACTCGGATGCCGAGAAGCTGAAGGTGGGTGGCTCAGACGCGGAGGACGATGACGAGTACAACCGGCCCCTGGACCCCAACTCCGATGACGAAAAGATCACGCGGCTTCTCAAAAAGCACAAACCCTCGAACTTGGCGCTTGTTAGCCCGTGTGGTGGCAGCGCGGGGGATGCCTTGTGAGGATGCGGCCAGGCCGGAGAACCCGAGAACCGGGGCTCGCGGCATGCCCTGACGCCAGCCGCCCAGCCGCAGTGTGTATATATATTTTTACAGAATAAGTTATAAAGCGGACGTTGGCGCGGCCTCGGCGTGAGGCGCGGAGTGCGGGGTTTGGGCCTATCACTTTGTATAATCAATAAATTATTTAACATGTCCCCGTCGGAGCCGTGGCTCCCAAGGCTGCACATCGTGTTTCTTCCGTACGGAGCTGGCGCCAGCGGGCGGGCAGGCGGCAGGACCCTCCAGACCCCACCTAGCCTGTTCTCTCTGTGGGCGCCAGAGCCTGGCGCAGGGGGGCGCGACAGTGCTTGATGACGACCAGGGGCCCGTGTGCGCGTTTGGTTCAGAGGTTGAGCGCATGGTGGTGATGGTCCCAGATCGCACGGTGATGGCAGCTTGCAGGAGCGCAGAGGTGGTGAGACTGAGCATGCCCGGGCCGTGGGAAGGCAGCTTCACCAACCAGGGAAGGGAAGGACACCCCAGCGCAGTGCTTGGAGGAGCCGGGCCAACAGGGAACTTGGTGGAAGAGACCCCAAAGCAGGTATGATTTCTATTTTCTGTGCAGATCTTTTAACACATTTGAAGGGAGACCCAAAATTCAGCACGGCTCGTCCCATTGCAAGCAGCTAGCGCCTCACACTTTTTTTTTTTTTTTAAAGTTTTTTCTTTTTCTTTCTTTTTCTCAACCTGGGGCAATGAGTGTGCCCAGTTACTATACACCCATATCCTGGTTCAGACCAAATCAGCCCTGTCCAACCATGGGTAGCCTTCTATCACTGGTATTTTGTAATAATTATCCTGTTTAGCGAGAATTCTCAACATTTTGGATATAATTAATTACTAAACTCCAGCTGTGGGTAATAAGGCGTAAGGTTCTACACCCTCCCTGGCCCCGGGCTCAGTCTTAGACTTTAATTGGTAGAAAGCATAGTTAGAAAAAAGGGCTGCAGAAATCATGCGAATCCTGCCCAAGCGGCTGTCTTGAGCCTGTGTCAGCAGACCTGACACCCACCACTGGTTTCTCAGAAAGCTGACAGGAGGGCCCTCAGGGTCAATTGTACCTGAGCTAAACCCATGGGTAAGACCAGTGGCTCATTCCCAGGCAGCTAAGAGCCTGGTGCCCTGTCCAACCTAGAACCTTTCAGGGCTACACTTCCCTGTAGCAAAACCCCATCTTCAGCCTCACACAAGCCCACCCCACACGCCACAGCTGCACCTTAAAGCAGTGAGTGTAAGTGCTAGGTGTGCAATTTCATGTCGGCTAATCATGACAAGACTTCTCTCTGTAGGGTACTTTAAATATTTATTGGAATCGTGAAAAGCTTAATGCTTCGTTTTGCCTTTTGTGCAGTGGCTCCATCACTGAAGTCACATCCTTCTTTTGAGTCACTGACTTTCTTTAAAAGGAAGCAAGGTTTTTTCCCCCCTTAAATGGGGCAATGTGTTGTTTCTGTGTGGTTTCTCTGTCAAAGTCCAGAGAAGAGAAATTTTGATAAAGGTTTTGAGCAAAGCCAAAGGAAAGCTTTTGTATAATTCCATTTAATAGTGTGAGGGAACAGCCTTTTTCCACTACAGTAAAAAAAAAAAAAAAAAAGTCCCAAGAGGTGATTTTTCTGAGGGCTGGTGCCCTGTGGCAGAATGGGACTCTGAAATTCCCAGATTCAGACTGGGCCAGAGCAAACAGGGCACGAAGGAGGCCACTCCTGGCACTTAGCATTTCAAAGGCAAGGGAGAGGGAAGCAAGAAGACAAAGCATCAGGAACTGTTTTCACCACGATCAATTTTATTGCTTAGGAACCGAGCAGTCGCTTCCAGAGGCCTTCACAGGAAGGACCAACAGCTGGAACCCACAGACAACCGCTCCGGACATGGCACATTGGCAATCAGCGACCATGGCAGTCACAGACCTGACCCTGGCATCAAGGACACAGGCTGGCCTTGAGTGATTTCTAGGGAAACCGACACTAACTCGCGCCTCCGCCCCATCCAGGAACTGTAGTGTTCAGAAGTAAATCAATAAAAGCACACTGTGTTTCCTCAGCAGGCTCCGCAGGCCAGGCGCCTTGCCTTCCGTGGTTCTCAGTGCTCTGCTCGTGCGAGTCCAGGCAACAGGCTGTGCCCAGCATCACCCGTCGTTTTTCTGCCAGGTTTATACACAACCCATGCTAGAAGCAATCTGTGGGAAGTGGACGAGGCTAGTTCTAATTCTCCCACAAGATTATGGTTTTAATGTAGGCTACTTGGCACCATAAAACGGTAACAAAAGACAGACAAAACGGTTTACAAAATTCTTAAAAGGTACACCCAGGCTAGCTATAAACTTCACATTCAGTTCTTAATATTACACAGAAAAAGGCAGAGGAGTGACAAGCTGCTAGTACAGGCATACCACAGGGCCCCTTGCCCTGGGCACTTGGTAGGTCTTGTCTCAGGAACAGGTGCTGACTGCTGATGGACTCACCATTCAACTAGACTGTGGTTCTGCCTGCTCAGGACACTCGTGCACTCATACTGGAAAGTATATTCAGCATAAGTTTTGGTAAGATTTATAAATTATTTTAAAAAGTATATATTTATATGTATTTATATATATAAAAATGGAAAGCAGCTGCAGTGTGATTCTCACGCCATGTAACATGGCAGTAGAGTCAGACCTCGGGGCCTCGAGCTTGAGCACACATGGCAGCCTTGCTGCCTGGGCTAGTGCCCGGCACACTCCTCCTGGCAGAGAGGGACGCTGGACACCTGGGGCTCTAAATGGAGAAGCTTCCTCCACAGGCAATCGTTAAAAATGGAAAACTGTGAAGTCTAAAATACAGGCGCTCTGCTGTCTGTTAGAGTTTTGGCAATAGGACTGTGGCTTGATTAAACCCAATATGTCTACAATGTCACGTGACAGACACGACAGTGAGGTATGTGAGGCTTTCCGGAGGTCCGGAGGCTGAAGCGAAGTGTGGGGCCAGCCGTCTAGCAGGTGATGCTTGGGTGGGTTCCGATGCAGCTGCTAGGAGGATGAGTTCGATACACTGCTACAGGGAGGTCTCTCCAGGATCCTCTCAAGGCGCTGGCACCTCTTCCCTGGAGTGGAATTAGTAGTTTGTTAAAGGATCAAACACACCAGGAAAAGCTGCAGAAAGGCGAGCAAGGAGGAGCCATATTTACCACCACGTCACTGCACGACACAACACTTGTGTACATGGGCGTGAGGTTTACCTGCCCCAGGTGCGATTCGGAAGGCCAGGAACACCGGCTGCAGTGGAAGAAAGGGGAAGGTCAGCATGCCCAGGTTGCTGCCTGCTGCTCCCAGACTCTGGGCCCTGAAGTCTCCTGAGCATCTGGAACTGAGTCCAGAGCAGTAAAGGCCAGCCATGTGTACAGTGCAGACTGAGAGTTAGCCTGGAGCTGGAAAGGACCTATATAAACTCTGAATGTAAGGAGGGGAGGGTTCCGGATAGGAACCAGTGTAAGGAACTACAGAGAAATGACCAAATGCCAAGGGTCATATGCACCCATGACTAGAGTATGTAGTATCCCTATCTCAGAGCTCTTGGATATGGAGGATATGAACTTATCTAATTTGGCCGAGATCTATCACGTGGCCCCAGTGCCACTGGAGACTGTGGGACACTCAGGGTTCGGGGCAGTCATCTGTGTATGGTCAATGCACACCTGGTCTGTGAGACATGTATTACCACACTCTCACAGATGTGATTGGTAAAACCAGTCTAAAGAAGATCCCTCCCCCCGCTCCCCACCCACAGGGGTTCAGCCCTTGGGCCCCAGCAACACTGCACAAGTCACCTTGTGGTCTCCCATGCAGACGTTAGGCCCAATATGGTCGTAGGTGGCAACCTTCTCCTCGCTCTCTGACTGGAAGCAAACAGAGAGAGGGGGGTGTAGGAAGGCTGAGGCAATCTGTGGTCCTGCCAGGAGGGACAGGCAGGGGCTTCAGGGTATCCTTGAGATCAGAGAGGTTGAAAGAAGACCTGGGGGCCTTACTATATCTCAGCTGTAGCAGGTTCTTCTCCTGAGGGGAACCCTGCTTCTAGAGAAGAGGGAGGCAGGTCAGCCTAGGGGTCAGGACTCCCCAGGTCTCCTGTGCCTGTCCACTAGTCAGCACAGAGTCCCAGGCTCTGCAATTAGTGCCACCCAGAGCTTCCTTTTAAGGGCGTGTCCTTATGTGAGTAGCTCATCTTTTTCCCATTTCCCCTATTTACACTTGCTTCTGAAAGCCTGCTTTATTAACCTAGAGCATGCTGTGTAAAGCCACGTATGCATTAATTAACTGCTCCACGCACTTCCTGGCAGACCCCTGGCTTTGGGTTTGAAGACAGAGGTTTTATCAATGCTAATCAGTGAGTGGCTGACCAGGCTGGAGTTTTACGCCTGCAGCTGAAACATCTATGACAAAGTTAAAACCGACTTATCGGTAATGCGGTAGGAAGCTTAAGGTCAGATTTGCTTTCCAGCATGGTCGCCTGCCAGAAAGTATGAAAACATAGCCTTCAGCACCGCATGCATGAACACTCGCCCATCTTTCAGGAGCATGTGGCCGACTCCTCGGAAGTGGGGAAACATCCATCAAACGCTGCATGGTAAATTACAAAGGCAGCATAAATTTGTGGGTTTTCAGCTGCATAGTCTTTGGACAGATAAACAAATTACAGAGGAGCTCAGACAGGACACAGGCACACCTCACTGAGCATTCGTCACCAAGGCTTGCAGGCACCCTGCTGCCTGGTGCTTTAGGACTCAGGAAGCAGAACAGAACATGATGAGGGCACCAGCGCATGGCATGATGGATGGTGCTGGGGAGTAACCTGGGGTGCTCTGGAGGCTGCTCACTGTGGGTGCGATGACTCCAGCTTCTGCAGGCAGAAACCCCTTATAGGCTTTATTCTCAGTGATAAAGGGCAGGGCGTGGCTCTGGAGTATGAATCCTGGGCCTGGAGACCCATAGATGTGAGGGCATGCTGCCTTTCAGAAACTGCAGATATGCCCTACTAGGCCCCACAGGCTCCTGGCAGCCTTAAGATCATTAATTTAAGTGTGCTTATCTTAGGGACCTTACCACAAGCTCCACTTTTTATAATTTTAACTGGTGGATGACATCATTTCTTCTGTCTACCTCAGTCCCATGGAGAGGCTGAGGCTGCCTAATTCTTTTACTTCTGTCTTGAGGGAGCCAATGAGTAGGCCCAGGTCACAGATAATGTAGCTTCAGGTTCCTGAGTGGGCTTTCCTCAGAGAGCATCAAACTGGGGCACAAGTCCCGTTCATGAGGCTAAAAGGTAGAGTTGAGTGTCAAGACTGCAGCTTCTGGCCAACATCCTTCCTCTGTTCTGGCAGTTCTGCCTGAAAACCCTTTTCCATGGCCAGGGCCTGAACACTGTCTGTACCCAGCATGCTCTGGAGCACAGGAGTTGTGAAAAGTCTAGCACCTGGGGGACAGTGGCTACACAGTGAAGACTAGCAGAGCCTGAGGAATGGCAGCCTATCCTACAAGCTGGAAAGGGGCTCTTAAGGAATGCAAGAGTGTGTGTGTCTATGTGCATGTGTGTGTGTGTATGCATGTGTGTGTGTCTGTGTGTGTGTGTATGTGTTTCACACAGGGACAGCCTGCAGCAGGTCATGAAAACTACAATGCAATCTAGGGGCACGGTGAAGGTGGGAATCCATGAGGGGCTCCTCCTCCACAGCACAGGCTGAAGCAGTAAGGATGGAGCAGCAGAACACACTCATACCCAAGCCCACCGTTGGCACTTCTCCCACCTCCTGACCAAGGGCCCACACCTCAGTCTAACCATGGCTCTATAAGTACTGTTTCAACCACTGCTCCTGCATGAGTCTGCCCTTTTCACTGCTAGATCTGCATGGATGGGGCTGAGAGATAATTCAGATGATGACACTTTTCAAACCATGAAATTTACGTATAAAATCTTGGAACTGAAAATAATAGGCCATCTGAAAACACCTCCTTCATCCTGATCCTGCTGAGCACAGCTGCAAACGGTTCTTGCTTTACATAACCTGTAGGTGCTCCCATGAACCCCCACAAGAGTTCCACAGAACACTACACAATACATTACTGCTAGACCTTGCTGCGACCAGGGTCTTTGTGCTTCTAGAAAGACGACAGTGGCACTGCCTGTACCTAAGTGCTAGCTGACAGGTGACCAAGCTCCTCTCTTCCACTCACAGCTATCCGAGCGAGCGAGAGCACGCTCTATGTAATGGCCTCGGGCTGGGTGGTCCCTGTCCCTCCTTAAACCATGGTTCTCTCTTACCTTAAGAACCAGCTCCTTGGCAGACAGGGACATGAGGATGCGATCACACCAAGCAGGGCATCTCGTGTTCATGTACTGTTCTCCCTGACTGGAGTCCTCACTGTACGGGTAGCTGTGGAGACACAGGAACAAAGCTCTTCCAGCAATCCTCCAAGCTCTGAAGGGAAGTATGTACTGCTATCCAGGAAAGCATGCACATCAAAAGGTTTCTAGACTATAAAGCCAAGCCTGAAGCCTAAGTGTCCCCACCAACATTAGTTCTCCCTGCATGTACCTATCTATTGCATGGGTCAGGCTGGCTGGCTCCTATATAGCCCTTATTCACACAGAGGCCTCTGTGCTCAAGGCCTGAGCTTGTGGAGCTCCCACCTGCCTCATGTACCTGCCATCTCAGGGGACCTGTCACCTCACCATCCTGTAAAACCCCACTATAGGTGGCACACTTGCTGGACTGTGCTGCAGAATGAATTCCATGTAGACCTGGCTTGGGGAGAGCCTTTCCCAGCATAGCCACACTCTACATGGTTTGTGGACCATAAGGGCTCTCTTTCAAAGTGCACTGTGTTTTCTCATGTCAGTTAAGAGCATCATGCTTATGCTCATGTGCTTCTGCCGACTTATGCTAAGAAGAGAGTGTGACTTCCACTCCAGCCTGTGGCTGTCAGGTCACCTACCAGCTGGTGACTATGGGAAGGGGCTCATGCCACCAACAGGCCTGGCCCCACTCCCACTGCCCTCAGAGAGCTGAGGTGCTAGTACCTCTCCAGACTTCAGCCATCTAAAGCTGCCAGATGCCATGTGATATGTGTCCTTCACAGAGACCATGGCTTATGACCCATGTTTCTCATAGGATTACCACTTTACTTGATTAAATTTACCCCAAATTAGGCTAAAAAACAGTCTGTGTAATTCATTCATGTAACACTATCACTCTGAAGAATGAGAAATCTCCCACACTTTCTTTTTCAGAAAAAGCAAATGTCCAATGGCCAATCCCATTTCTGTACATCAGAGCGACAATGACCTTGTTCAAACGCTCCTCAGTCCACCCAATGGGTTGTGAGTCAGAGGGAGCATCTCACTGTGAGCATACACGTCAGCATGCCCACTCTGAGCAGTGTTGTGAACTGCAGGATGGGATCACATGGTCTTCCTGGCAGAAGGTCACCTTCTCTCAGTCCCTGCACTGTTTTTAATGTTGGATACACAGCACAGCAAAGGCATTGGCATCGAGGGCAACTTAGCCCAGGAGCGTGTGCATCACAGAAGGAGTCTCACTGAGGACACATCAAGGATGACCTTGACCTTCTGATCCTCCTACCTCTACTTCCCAACTGTGGGGACTGCAAGAGTGCATCACCATGCCTTGTTCTTTTACAAGTCACCATCTCATGTCTGACAACAGCTCTGACATGATTCCCAACCACAGTCACTGTCCCTGGGCACCCTGATATCCTGGAGACCTTGTTAGATGCTCTACCAATAGCCCAGGCACATCGTCTAGTGACTCTGGGTCTGGGGATTATAGGTCACTTCCCAGTGAGTCTGTAGATGTGGGAGTTCTGTCTCCCAGGCAGTGAATACCAGGATAGCTTGTGTAGACCTATGAAGCCAGGACCATTGAGAGGCAAGGAAGAGCCTTCTGTTAGCAGGGGTGGGATCTGTAGTCACTGATTAGATTAGGCTCCTCCATGAGTTACAGAAAAGCTGGAGAGACAGAGACTGTGCATCACCTAATACTGCCTACACATAACAGGTTCTGGGGTTCCATGTTCCCTTGGATCCTATGGGTCTCAAGGCAAACTTTAGCTGCTGCAAGGGGGAGTGCCTTCAGCCCCATAGGCTGAGGTGCTCTCCAATACTCAAAATACAAAAGGAGGAAGTTCTGATCCAGGTAGGCCTGGGGAGGCCAACATGGGGTATGTAGCCATTCTACCTTCTCAGGGGCTTCTCAGCTGAATGGAAGGTCTGCATGTGACTGCATGTGGCTGATTGATGCTGGCAGGGCTGTGCACGCAGACTTATCTGGAAGCAAACCCAAAAGGGTGGGAGGCAGGGCAAACCAGCCCTATCTCAGCTCTCTACAGCTCCCGGAATATTTGTCATAATTAATTGCAGTGCTGATAAAATTAACAATTGCCCACCTGTGCTACCTCCATGCTGCCTCCCTTCCTATTCGCTCCTCGAACTCTGTCAGGATGTGAGCAGTAGCCCTTTGCTGGCTGGCTGCCTGCAGCTGGGCTCAAGATCTGGGCAGGCCAGGCTTGGATAGTGTTGCCATGGCCCCCATGACCACACTGTGGGAAGCACAAAGCCTGCTGTGTTTTAGAGTCTGAGGGTGCAGGCCTAGGGTGGTAGGGAGAGGGAGCCAGTGTGATTCATGCCTTTGCTTCAATTCTTGGCCCTTCTTGGACCACAGGAAAATAAGCTAGAGAAAGTCTTTAGGTAGTCCTAAGGTGGTCCTCAGAATAGGGAGAGCAGAGGGCTGAACCCCATTATGCCAGGCAGGGGGCCTCTCTGCTTCCACCTGGCAAAAGGTCACCTGCTCTTAGTCCCTGCACTGCTTTTAATGTTGGAGACACAGCACAGCAAAGGCATTGGCATTGAAGACAACTTAGCCCAGGCACGCATGTATCATAGAAAGGGTCTCACTGAGGACACATCTACATGCACAGAGGTCTGGAGACACAATGAACAGATACTAGGTTACAAAGATATCAGCTGCTATTAAATGTCTGAAAAGGGAGGGTAAGTGAGGCTACAGCCAAGGAAAATGAATGGAGCATCTTGGATCATGGCTATTCTGAAATGCTTAAGTAGAAGACCCTAGCAGCTTAGGTGCCCAGGAATGTCCTGGTGGCTGGAAGTCTGAAGCTGGAGCCTGCCCCAGCTCCCTTTGGTATGGCTTTAGGGGTAGCTTGCTAATGATGGTTGTAGAGGACCACAGCTTGCAGGCATGGATTCTCTGTTCACTGGTTCACTGACTGTCCTCATGCTGCATGGACTCTGTGCGACCAGGACCCAGTGATTGACCAGTCCCATGGCTTCCTTGGTCACTGACTGCGTTTCAAACCATAAATATAAGTCCTGTTTCTGGATTTTTGGCAAATGTGATCAATGCTACTTCCAATGCTGAACTTACTGGAGGTGAAACATCCATGTTACAAACATCCATGTGTTCTTTAAAAACATTGTTCACTGAGAGTGGAGCTCTTCCCATCCAGTGTTCTAATCTTCTAATCTGTACAGCCCCTGAACTTCCCTTTCTAAGTTAAGTTTTGTGTTGGGCAAAGTGCACACAGGACAGAAATTTATTAGAAGATCCCACTGAAGGTGGAAAATACCAAGCTGGCGCGTCAGTAGGTCTGGCTGGTGGTGAAGTGCACACAGTGGACTCCTCGAAGAGTCCATTTTATGTTGGCTGCCTTATAAAACTTTGATTGTGGATATGTTCTCTGGGCCTGGAGGTGTTTGTGCTTTTGTACTCTGAATGTCCATTCCATAACTTAGGGCATTTTGGTTACTGCTGCTTTGTGGCTACTTCCTGGAGGGGACTCTTCAATCCTTCCAAGATCCAGGAGGTAAAACCGCTCATAACAATGATGACAATGGTTTCCATGGTGTTGATTATGCACTGATAAGGCAAAGATGACTATGGAAAAAGCAGAGGTGCTTGGGGAAGAACCAGGCACTGCTCTGTATTATTACTCTCAGTGGCACATTCACAGCAGGGTAGACACCTGTGCACAGTAAATACTTACCCTCCCAAACCCCAGTCATGGGAAACATGGTTCCTGGGAATAAAAGGTGTGAGATATGAGCATCCAGGCACTTTGTGCCCCAGGCCAGGCAGGGAGCATCTCAGGCCACTGCTGTACAGCTGTTCTGCTGTGCAGCTGCCTGTGTTTGGTCAGTGCTACTCCTGAGTCAGGCTGACAGACAGTCTTCTCAAAAAGAGGTGTCTTTCTGGGATTGGATGTGATGATGTTTGTGACCAACCACAAAGTTCACATGCCTAATGGGCTGGACAGCTCTTCTCTACGAGGACATGTCTGCTGAGGTCAATGTGTTCTGATGAAATACCATATGCTCTGAAGTGATGTCTGTTACTAGCATCCAACACAGGCTGCCACCAAACACTATGGGCCAGGTTCACTCAGAGCCCAGAGCATATTCTCAATATAGCACTGTGGTGAGAAGCTAGGCAAAGGCCCCTTCTACAAGTCAGCAGAGAAAAAAGCAAAGTACCCACGGGGGGGGGGGTTGCCCTATGCACCTGTCACTTGTCTACTCGAACTTCCAAGTAAAAATTTAAATGTGGGAGGTTGCTGTTCTTTTTTACATTAATTTTGCTTAGAAAATATTTTTCATTACAATGCTACTTAGTTAACATGTAATGGCTATTATTATTATTATTATTATTATTATTATTATTACTACTACTACTACTACTACTACTACTACTATTATTTAAAACAAAGTAATAGGGACCAGGGAGATCAGCATGTAAATGTTCTTGCCATCAAGACTGGTAGTCTGAATTTGACCCCAGAACCCACATGGTAGAGGTTAGGTTCCTCATGATACAGAAAGAGCTTAGGAAGTAGAAGTGAAAATGAACACTCTGGGGTAAGGCAGAGAGAGCCCTGGATGGTGAGTGGGGCTGTGTCTTATGTGGAGGCTTCCTGCCTACCCAGTGTGACCTGTGCCCTCAAGGATGCACAGAAGCTGGCTGGTTTCTGACACATGCAACCTGGATGCGCAGGAACATATTGTTCTGCATGAGGGTAGTCACATCTCAAATGGCCAGCAAGCCTCACAGAGGTTCCTGACCATCTAGCCATAGGAAACAGAGCTGAGGTGGAAGCTCTAGATCTCATAAGCTGCTTTTACAGGTGAGCGGAGTCAGTCACTCATAGTGGCTCTGGGTGCAGTAGAGCCGGCATAGTTACTTTAGATTTACTCTACCCTCTAGGCATCTTGGTAATAGGAATGCAGGGACTCTGGGGGCCCCAGGGTGGTTGTATGTCCAGCGGTCAGACCTTAGGCCTCAGAGGTGACACTAGTCCTTCCAACAAGAGGGTACAGTTCTGAGGAGGCCCCAGGGCTTTCTTCAAGGGTCCAAAGTATGTGGTGGTGGAATTATAGCCTTCCCGTTTACTTGCCTGCCATACCTGGTGATGAGATGCAGGCAGAAGCAAAGGATGAGAAAGAGCTCATAGGGAGAATAGATGCTTCAGCCACTGCTGTCTCCCAGGAAGGCTTCTCCCAGCTTCTATGAAAGCTTCTCCAGATAACCCAGTGCTCAGGCTACGGTGCAGCCTCCTGCCTATGGAACAGAGCTACAGGAAAGCACATGTCCTCATGTTCCTTAGGCAGAATCTTTGTGGTCCACTTCTCTGCAACAAGTGCGGTGAGTTATGGATGTATATGTTGAAGTCCCAAGTGTGTCCATCAATGAGAGACTGCTTTGTTAGCAGCTGTGCACATGTACAACCATAGTCATAGAGACGTGTGCCTATTCACAGAATGTACATTCATAAATTCATCTCCCTTATATCTAAACCCTGAACATGTACTTATATATACACACCCACAATTTACACACTCATTCACGTAAGTACACACCTATACACAGGTCCTGAGAGTATATAGATGTACTGACATATATGTACATACACACACAGGGATGCACAAATGTAAATGCTCATGTGCCAACACAAAGGTACATGTCCATGCACATGTGGACATCCTGTATATGCAGATACAATACTACACATATATACAAACAGTTCATCATACATACATCCTACACACCACATATTCAAACCCACATAGTGTGTGCATATGTACATATATGGGCAAATATGAACACCAGTGATTTCTCTGCACACATCATCACCCATACATATCTGCACACAGTTACACACACACCTACCTACACATACACACACACACATACACACACACACCTAGTTTTGTATATACAGTATACCTAAGGCTAACTTTTCTCATGTTTTTCATTTTCAGACAGGGTCTCACTATGTCACTGTGTAGCCCTAGCTGTCTGGAGCTCCTAGCTGGCCTCAAACTCAGAGATCAGACTTCCTCTGCTTCTAGACCACTGGGATTAATGGTGTGCATCATCGTACCAGCCCAAGACCATTTATCTGCTAGAGCCTAAGTGTACTCAGTACTTACCAGGTCACACACCACCACGCCAACCCCCAGCTCCTTCCAGCTTCCACTCTTGCTTATTCCTTCTCCAATGCAATGGCTCTCCAAACCACACATGACAACACAACAGGGACTATGAATTGCTTTGTGGTCTTAGGTGCTTTGAGACAGGGTCTACATGTATATTCCAGGATGGCCTCCACCTCCTGAGCTTCCCAGGTAGCTGAGATTACAATCATGTGCCACCATTCACAGCTTGTCACAGTTTGAAAACACAGTAGAGCCAAATGGAGAAGGAACATCAGTGCTTCCTGGGCAGTGAGAGATATCACCAGTGTCCCGGGAGGTGCTAGTGGAGGACATTGTGTGCATCCTGAGTCGTGAGGGCAGGCCTCAGAAGCCTTTTGTTGAAGCCCATGACAAAGATGCATGCTATAACTGAAGAAGAGGCCAAAGACATCTCAGAAAGTGGACCTGACAATACGCTGTAGCAGTTCAGTTTGGACCACCTCCCCTCTCCCCCACCCATCTTGAAAACTTAAATGTTGATTCTCTATAAAGGGGAATATATGTAAGATGTAAGTGCCTGGTGATGCCTCCCGTGTGCTCAGTGTGCATACTAGGATGATGGCAGATGGCCCCCACTTCATTATTGGCCTTCTATTGGATGGCTATTAGATTGAGGCTATTGTCACCTTCTAGGCCAGAATGGCATCTTCTCAGCTTTGAATGGGACTCCCTCATCAAAGAATCTCTGCTTTGGAGGGCTCATATTGCCTCGGAACATCCCCTATGGTGAGCCACATAACAAACTCAGTTCTGAAGTAAGAACACGGTCACCTCAGGGGCACTCTGGCACTCTTTGCTGTACTAAGCAACCTCTTCATGGGGGTTACTCCTGGGCATTGTGCTATACACACCCCTTTCTAGACATCTCTGAATGCACAGATGGCTCTTACATTCTTTCCTGTTTGTGTAAAAGATTCTTCCTTAAAATCCACTGCTGCCTCTGCTCCCTACGCAGGGGAACTTATCCTGACAAGCAGGCTAGAGGGAATGGACCTTCAGAGGCCTTCAAAGTCACCTTCCTGCAAGGCTTATAATAAGCCCCAGATGATGGGGTCATCATGCAGGGCCCCTTCTTGATAACACAATGTTCAATTGATGAAAACATGCTGGTGTGTCGAGATGGTTTCAAATCTTCGAGAGATGACACCTGTTCTTGTCAGGTGGGGAGAGCAAGCCCCTTGGTTGCCATGTGGGTCAGGGGCTCTCTCTTAGTTGCTCAGGTTTAGACTACTCTGGATTTTCAGCCTAGTTGAGTCGTGCCCTGTACCTTTTGTGAGCAGGTGACTTTCAAGACTGGAACATTGAGAGAAAAATCTCAAGACAAATGCTAACTTCAGTCCACAAGTATTGAGGGGGCAGGCATGGCCTCATCCTACTGTAGACCCTGGGCGTCTTAACTCTTGGTCATATTGGTCCCATTTCCACCAATACCCATGATTCACTGGGGATATTCAGAGTGTCTAAGTGAGGGTCAGAATAGGTCCCTCAATGTTTGACAGGATGTAGTTAGAAAGTCACTTTGTTGCTCATGACTGTGGTGCAGGGTTCCACTGGTTAGCACTGGGCTGTGCTGCAGGGCCAGGTACCCTGGTCAGAGTCTCATGAGGTAACTTCCTTGAGCCCTGCTGCTTGGAGTCAGTATGCAAGTATCCAGCACATTGGCCTGGACACTAACCAGATGTCTGGGAGTTACTAGGTCCATCCCTGAAACTCTATCCAGCCCCCTCACCTTAGTCTCCTAGGCTGGTGGTTATGGGTTGGCAGCTGAAAAGGAGGTTCAGGTCTGCAGGAGTGGGTCTTCCCACTGCCATGTTTGATCATATACAGTTGGCATAGAGATGGGGTGGCACTAGCAGAGATGATAAAAGCTAGCTGGCTGTCAGACACACTGAACATAGGACTCTTGTCCTGAGGAAAAGATCCCTGCCTGGTATTTCCCACCAGACAGGTGTGGAAGGGGCATTGGCACCATGACCAAGTCAACAGAATAGTTCAGTTTGTCGGAAAATCCCCTCACCACTTTAAGTCATAAGACTTGGGATCTGACACAGCCAAAGGGCTGGAAGGAGGAACATCCACGGCTACTGAAAGCTTATGCCTGCAACGACCCCTTATCCCCAGGACCCCCCTGCTGTACACTGCTATGAGGAAGATGCAAGGCCAAGAGGCAAAGCACAGCTGCAGAGGATGGTGGGTAAATCTGCAATTTTGGTCCACCACATACCACATACTGCTTTCTGTCAGACCTTCCTTTACACCACAGCACTCTGAGGCCCTGGATATCTGAAGGGAACCAGTGCTATTGTTGCAGATATCAAGATTCCTGAGCACCAGAGTTAAACACTTCAAAACTCCTCCAGGGAAGCCTCACGATAGTGAGTCTCAAGACTTTTGGAGATTCTCAGCATGCTGCCCACAAAACCAACACCAGCAAAGCCATGACTGTTTTTGTTCTTTTGGGTTTTTTCGTTTGTTTGTTTGTTTTTACATCAGAAAGGGGTCTTTTAAAAAATACAATCATTTATTACTCACAGTTAATTCTTTTCTTCAGGCCATGCAAATGATATGGGGAGGTATAATTCATACACATGGGTGTATACATGCAGACAGATGCACGGAACACAAGTACACACACGTAGACAGACAGACATGCAAAGATGCCATGGTGACATACACAGGTGCTTATGTACACAGGGCACAAAAATGTATACATGTGTGTACATACTCATGTTCTTAGATACATGTGTACACTCATGTACATGGATGCACACACCAGCACTGACACACAGGCACACCTGAGGAGGTCGCTGGGAAGGCTGCCTGATTCGGCAGGTGCAGGGCCCCTTACCTTGGGGGGAATGAGATGTCCAGTTCATATAGTCTGTCCTTAAAGACAGACAACTCCTTGTCAAATTCCAAGAGCTAAAGAAAAAGAAAGAAGAGAACAGAATCACTTGTTTTCCTCACTAGAAGATGGGAGTCTGTGTTTGCCCAGGTTGTGTGTAAATTCCTAAAAAACCAGAATGACAACCATCCAGTGTGATCTTCCCTACTCAGAGACCAAGATCCATTGCCACCAAGACTCAGGGCACCAGCCTGGCTCTATCCCCAGCTGCCTCTGCTGTGAGAAGAGCAAGAACAGAGCTTAGGTTGCCTGGCCCTGCTCACATAAAATACTGGAAGACTCCCCGAGAATCACACATCCTCTAAATGCAGGCCTTTCCAAAGAGAGGGAAAATGTCCAGTGCTGAAAGTGATCCTCAGAGTAAGCAAGATCAACTCAGCACACCACAAACTGCAGCGGAGTCTGCACACTGCTAGAGTAACATTCACATCCTCATACACAGGAGGTGGCAGACAGCCTGGCTCCCTCAGGAGGCTTCCATCAGAGTACTGTGCCTGCTAGAAGGAAAGGTCCCACCAGCCATGACTCTGTCCAGTTACCATGAACACCCTGTGGGATACTATCCATTAATCATGTCCTACCCCACAGCTGTGTGGAGCCGTGGCATCGCGCTGGGGCTCCCCTCAAAACCACACCGTGTCTTCATTTCTTCCTTCCTCCTCATCCATCATTCTTGAATGTGCAATTACCAGCATGTGTACGCTGTAATTACTTGTGTGCCAGCCTGCTACCTGCCTACTGGCGTGGGTCTCCTGCCTGTGTGCCCCTCTCAGAGCTGCCTTCATCAGATCAGCACCAGGCTGGGCACTACTCCTATCAAGCAGAGTGACTTTGAACTGGTTAAGGGTCAAACCAAGAGCAGCTGAAATCCCCCTCTGAGGAGATGCTGTTTATGGGAGAGGAGAAAAGGGTAAGCTATCACTGTAGACAGTCTCCTCACTTAATGTCGTAACCTCAGGGATATCCATACTGGATATTCACAGACTCAAGCCAGAGGTCCTCAGACCCTGTCTGGCATGGCCCCAACACTGGCTTCTGTCTGGCACTACTTTGGTCTTGACCAAATGAACAAAAGAGGAAGATACATGTTTGCTTAAAGCTGTCACCTGTGTGAGTCAGAAGCCAGTGTCCCCCAAAGGTCTAGGTGGAAGCCTGAGGCAGCTTGAGTTAGAAAGTAACACAAGAAACAGGTACACTGGACCACAGCCCAGAGGCAACTGCTAACAGCAGTTCTAGGAAAGCGTGGGTGGAGCACGGCATCCCACTCCCCTAAATATCTTTTTCCTCCGTGTTTACTGTGGACTTCTAAGGAGGACACGCAAGCTCAGGGGATCTTCTGAATGGCCCCTGAGAGCTAACTGCACCTCTACTCTTCAGGAATGACCAATTGCTTCTGACTGCTTGGGTCCTGGACTGTCTACTGCCTTTCCATGAGTTATATGCTGACCTCTTCAGGTTAGTGTAAGATTTCCTCTTCCTACCTGAAGCAATGCTGTTTTACTCGGTGTCTGAATTTTCAGTTCTTCCAGCTCAGGAGTCAGGGCTTCCTGAGGATTTGTGATGTAGACAGTTGTGAACACAGGCAGGGGATGTCCTGATGGGTGTGGCCCTCTGTCCACACACCGTGCCTTGTAATGTTCACTACATTCTCTAAGTTTCGGTGCTGCTTCTGGGCCACTCCTCCTGCTAGTCCCCAGTGCACAAATCTCTTCTTCACCTATATGTACTCAGCTTTGGTATGCATACATTAATTTCAGCAACTACAATTTTAGAGGCTCTGTATGTCAACTGTCTGACATTTTCATGGGTCTTCTGTGCTATTGTTTTCAGACTCTTGATCAAAAGTAGAGTGTTTTTTCCCCATGCTCTGCAGATTGGGGTTGTGAGCTTATTTTTGATGGTTCAATGCTTGAGAAAATGAATGTGGTCTGCCTTCCAGGATATTCTAACCCAGTCACAGAAAATAGCAGACAAATTCTTGAGTCCTCACAAGGAAGTTCTGGGCTGGGCATCCATTGCCCTGTGGTTTCCTGGTGGCCTGAGGCTCACAGTCCTGGCATGACATCTGACTGGGCTACAGAAGCCATCAGAGTAGAGTCTTCTTGCCTTTATGGGCTCAAGGCCTGCTATGCCTTTTACCATGGCTCTGGTCAGTCTTCTAGAAGCAGCAGGGGTACAAATTCTGGGACCACATTTAAACAGGGACCCTGCAGAGCCAACATGAATTACTTAGCCTTAGAGAATGAAGTGCTGTTTTTGTGACAGGTTAAGTGTTGCTCAGATGTAGGCGGCCACTACCTTTGGCTGCTAAGGTCCACAGGAGTTTGTGAGCACAGAAGGGGCAGCTGAAGCATTTGGATCTTTAGGTCACACCTTTCTCTGTCTTGTAGACTCGTTCTCTGCACCCACCACAGGCAAGAAGCTCCCTGGCATGAGGAGGCTAGGTGATCAGAGCTAGCCAAAGGTCCATGCCCATCCACTGGCCATACAGTCCAGCTCTTCAGTTCCTCAGCTCTGCCATGGCCCCGGTGTCCAAGCCATGCTAGCAACATTAAAGCTTCTTGACAAGCATTTTGTACACACACACACACACACACACACACAAACATATATCACACAATATATATGATTGTACACATATACATACATAGCACTCTGTATATATATACATACAAATACATATACTCATGGATATATACAGGTGCATATATACACACACATATATGCTTTGCTTCAAAGCTGTGGGCTGGACTGAGGGAGTACATGGAACACTACTTGTATATGTTCTTCTTTGCTTTCGCCTTTGCATCAAACCACTAAATGCTGGTCACTGGTCATGACCAGTTCTGAACACTCCTCAAAGTGTGAAGAAATGTGATGCTTGCCATTCACATGTATGTATGTCCATGTGTATGAGGATGCTGAGTCTCTGACCTGCACAGGTGTGAGCATATGAGTGGGTGATACTGCCACTCAACATTTTCCAGTTTTAAATACTCTGAAGACACTGCAGAGTGGTGCCAGGATTTCCTAGGGCCCTCTTTAGGGTCAGCACCTATTTCTGGATGGCCAGGACCTGAAGACACCACTGTGGGTATCATGTATCACCCTCCATGCAGGGGAAAGCTACTGCTGCAAAGTCTTGCCAGAAATGTTCAAGTTAATGACAGATCTAAGTATTAACCCATTGCACACACAGGCACATGCTCTAATAAACACAACCATACACAAGTTTGTGAGAAGACCAGTGTGAAGAAAGCCTGGGCTAAAGGTGCGTGAGTATGTGTGAGTGTGTGTGTGTGTGTGTGTGTGTGTTGGGGGGGTGTCAGCAGCTGGTAGAGATTTGGTCTCTCTAATCATGATCATACAGGGTCTATTACATCTCTCCTGTTTGGGGCATTAGACCACCAATATACTGAGGGCACTGTCACATCATGACCTCTATTCTAAAAGTATCCTTCCTCAAATTTGTAATATTTAAAGAAAAAATAATGAATTTGGAATTAATTTCCATTTTTAAACTACTTAGCTGATAAGGGAGCTCAGGAATGACAGGTGAAGAACTCCCGAGTCTTTGGTCATTATTTAGGGCCCTAGTCCATATATCAGCCATTACTTCCACACACCTAACCCATGTCCCCCCAGCCTCATGCTGGAGGAGACACACTTGGAGAATGCTCTCCATCCTCCTGCTAGCCTATCAACAGACATGTTCTGGAACTCAGATGTGCACGCTCTCCACACATTCACTGTACTTCTGCTGTGCTGAGGGTGGGTATGTATGGGACCCACTGGTTCCTTGCTCAACCAGCTGACTCCGACAGGCTGGTGAAACCCTGATCCTGTGTGACTGGTTTGTGGAATGCCAGCTGCTCCAGCCCTGCCACATCAACAGGGTGATGGGGATTAAAGCTGCTGCCACCACCCACCCAGACCATCAAATGTGAGGGGGTTCTGATTGGAAATTGCACCACACTGCTGGTGAATTGATAATTTGTATCTCTTTGAGATTTTTCACAAACATGATAACCAATTTCACATGTATCTTAAACGTTCTTCTTGATTACAAAGTGAAAAGCAGCAGCGATGTGTATGGACAATGATAAAGCAGCTGCTAGCCTCATGCATCTGTCAGAAGCCATCCCAGCTGCACAAATTCCACTGTTGCTGCGTGGACACTGAGCTGATAAAGAAAAAAAGGGCTTGGAAAATCAATGCACCCAGAGCCCGGGCGGTTGCTAAACACACAGAAAACATCTCTATCCAACAGGCCAAGCACCTAGAAAATTCCCAAGCCCTGCCCTGGGACAGCCAGGGAAAATTTAATCTCTCCAAATCCTCACCAGGGCACTCCATCCTGCAGCCCTGACAGCCACACTTATAATTAATTATACAATTTCGATGGGAATATCGACTAAACAAAGCTATAAATCATAGAAAAAGTCAATACGCATGGACACATTCAATCATGTCCCGGCCAATGATTACTACTCTTAAAATACAATAATTATTTTCAGGAGCCAGCTTGAATTAAATTTCTGTCAGACAAGTACAAGACCGGTGGCTGATGAAGGATGCGATGGATTTTGGGGGCTGAGTCCGGCTCGGGCACATCCATCCTGCAGACGGTAGTTTGTTTGTAGTGTTTGTGGCACAGCGTGTTCAACCAGGCCACGAGGATGAGATGATCTCCAATGCTCGTTAGGCTGAGGGGACTCAATGCCCAGATTCTGGCTTGAGTGATAGAGGCTGATTCCTTTCAATATGTGTGACCTGGGCAGAGGCTAGGCATCAGCAGCATGACCAGGACATTTCTGAAAATATGTCTCAGGTTTTAAGTGGCAGCTTGTGGAAGCATGGGTCACTGGAGCTCCAGGCACCTGGCAAACCTGTTGACTTCTTGGAAAAAATTCTGGACATGGCAGACGGACATGAGTCCTAAGAAATCACCATGTGGATTTGTCACATACTTCAAAGCTGCATTCTTTTATATTAGAGTCCAATTCAAAACATTTCCTGGATGCTCAGATTTTTTTTTTAAATAGGTCCTTTCTTACTATGTGGCCACCAACGACCTCAAACTTGCAATCTTCCTGCCCCAGCTTCCCAAGTCTGTGATTTGGGACTTGTACCGTGCCTGTACAGCTGTACATGCCCAGTACCATTCTTTTTCCTCCTCATTCCTTTCCTCTTCTTTAAAATATTTTTGTGTGTGTGTGTTCATGTATGTGTGTGGGGGTACTTGGACATATCTGTGTGCATGTACATAGAGGCCATAGCTCAATATAAAGTATCTTCTTTCTCCATCTTATTTGAGACAGGATTTGTCACTGAATCTGGAGTTCTCTGATTCAGTTAGACTTGCTGGCCAGGCAAGTCCCAAAGAACCTCCCCTTTCTACCTTCTCAAAGCTGAGATAACAGATTCACACTGCCACACCTGGTCTTAAAAAACAAACAAATAACCCGAGGACACCGAGGATCCAAACTCAGTTCCCTATTTGCAGGGTTAAGCACTTTACCCACTGAACAACCTCTCCATCCCCCATTTTCTCAAATCCCACCCATTTTTGTTTGCTTCTTTAAGGTACAATTTCATGTAACCCAGGCTGGGTTATGCAGCTATGACCTTGAATTCCCTCCTCTCTTGCCTACAGCTCTGCAGTAAGGGAAGTACAGGAATAACCACTTAAATTTCACCTTAAAGAAAGACCAGAACATGTGTGTTGAATGCAGATTATCTTTCAAAGAAGAACAAGGCTGGTTGTCCCAATGGCACAGCACATTCTGTCTAGATGCTAAGACAGCCAGCCATACAGAGCCCTTAGACCCCAGTGGAATATCCCTGGGTGTTTCTAGGACATATTTTCCCAGCTCCCTCCCAGTGCTGCCCAAGGTCAAACTCTCCTTAACTGCTGGAGTCTTCTTGTCTGTCTCTGCTTCTTCTAAAATCTTCTGTCTCCTTTTGGCCCTTATTCCCTTCACTTACGGGGACCCCACTTGCTTCTTGCCCTGCACAAAGACCCAAGTGACCTCACTCCTCTGGCTCTAAAGAGCCAGCTCTGACGGAGGCTCCAAGGCACCCTTCCCTAGCCTTCTCTAAGTTTGAACCTCATGCAGCAGGGGCCAGTGTACATCCCCTAGGTGCCCAGGCTTATATGGGTTCTTGCTCTACTCCTTTCTTTTTCTTTCCTGAGACATCGACATGGTTTGGCCTTGAACTCAAGTTCTACTCTGCCTCCTAAGTGTGGGGATTAAAGGCCTGTGCCACCACACCCAACCTCCTCTACTCTTTTGTAGTGAACTAGAAAGTAGCCTGTTCCTGTAGGTGTCTGGCAGAATAACACAGCCACTGTGTTAGGAAGGCCCCATAGAAGGAACTGCCAGTAGCCATAGTCCTCCAGTGACTGAGCATGCAGAAAGGGACCAGAGGGCATGGAAGCAGACAAGGCCAAGGGGAAGGAATCCATCAGAGGAAGCAGCAGGGCACAGTGGGGAGAAACGATACGAAGCCCTTCTATGGACAAGCAGCAGCAGAACTAGGGCTACCTGCAAGGTCAACCAGGCATGCTGCAGGGATGAAGTTAATAATCAGCCCAAGGCAGGTTGGTCAGGCCTGCCACAGCAGTGAGGATGGATTCAGGTTCACAGAAGTTGCTGGACCCTGGGCTGGATGGATAGCAAGAGGCAAGGGTAACTTCTTAAGAGACGTAACAGCACAAGGGCTGGACATGCCAATCACTATGTTCTGTGGAGCGATGGCATGGGTGGGAGCTTAACTTGTGTCATGATAATCTTCATGGTATACACTATACCTTTGTGAACAATCCTAAATTACACCGGGGCTGCTGCATAACAGCAGCTCCCAATACTCCTAACATTCTTGCTATCTGTGCTCCAGATCTAGGAGGCAGACACACCATCAGATGCTTTTGAAGTGCCTGAGAGATGCCAGTGGCCTGCATCCCTTCATCTATATTTGATGTGCTCAGCTCCATTCTAAGTTCTGTGCATCTATCCCTCCAAACCTTATGAAGGGAAGCAGACATCCAGCTAGTTAAAGGCAAGTCAGAGATAGTAAACGTGTACACACATGCAACCGTATCTGACTTGAAGTGCCTGGATCTATACCCAGCACCTGCGCAGGCTCACACTCTTGAACCACCATTGACTCAGAACAAGGTGGCTCATCTCTTACCTGCTTCCCCCAGTGGGGGCCATAGCTGGTTATGGGCAACTTTAGGCATCTTGGGAGCTAGCTGTTAGATACAGTGGTCATGGTATAGTTTAACTCTCCACAAAGGTAGAGTTTATACCACAGAGATTGTTACCATACAAATACAGCACCCAACCCCCAGCATAGCTCCACATTTTACAAGAACATAGAGATCTACACATAACAGGTATCCAGTAAATAGGACAAAATTATATTGCATTAAATAAAGACAGACCAGCTAGATGACTCAGAGAGTAAAAACACTTGCCGTCCAAGCCTGACAACCTGAGTTCAATCCTGGTAGAAAGAGTAAACTCACTCCTGAAAGTCATTCTCTGGTTTTCACATGCACACCATGCATGTACCTGCTCACACGCCCCAACAAATTAATTAATTAATTCATCCATTCATTAACAGCATTTACATACTGACTACTCTCAGTACCACTCTGCATATGGCTTACATCAGTGCAAATGCCCAAGTCTAGAGATGCCTTCCCAGCAGCCCTAGTCTTGATGGTTCGTGTGGCTCATTCTCAATGTACACTTTAATCTTCATGCATGTGCATGAAGCATGCATATAGCACAGTTGTATATGTATGATGAATGCATTCACACACATGTGACACAAATGCAATTAGGTATATACACACACATACCTAACACAATGCACATGAACATGTGCATATGTACTCAGGTACACACACACATACCTTGAACACATAACCCCACAAGGACATGAGAAACTTTCTCATCTCCATCACCACATATGTGTGGCTTCTCTATATTTAAAATGAGGTTCCAAGCCCCTGCTGCATACCTGAGGCCAGGGACTCCCCAGTTTACATGGTAGCAGGCAGGACGATACCTCGCTCACTCGAAGATTGCAGTGCTCATGGGTCACAGGAGCTCTATGCTGCCCATTGACCCCTGATAATCCTGGCAGCCTAGCTTAGCCTGACCCAGTCCCAGCCCTACAAGTCACTCCCACTACATCACCCCAGAGCCTGGGCTTAGAAGCTGAACTCTGGGTGGCCTGAACACGTGTAGAGGTGCTGGTAATACTCCAGGGCCAGGACTGTCTCAAGGGGTTGAACCAGGGTGACCACACATACGCCTTAAAACAGAACTTACAGCAGTGCCATTGTTGTCCCGGAAGACATCCTGGTTGAAGTAGTCAAAGAGCTTCTTTTCCAACTGGAGCACGACCTGCGGGATCAGAGATACCTCAGTGCCCTGCACAACCCCCACTCTGCAGGCCAGGTGTGGCTGGTGCTGCCCACCCTTAGTCATGAGCCACTTACCTTCCGGTCATTGTCTGACTCCCGAAATATCAACTTTACAACTTCATTGGTATCAGCAGCCCGGACTGTCTGCATTGTGGCCTTTGTGCAGAGTGTCTGCAAAAAAGACATGGATGCTCAGTCCCAGTCTATCCACCCATTTCCCCAGTTGTCATTACCCAGAGCCCATAATCAATAGTTTCCCAGTGTCACCAATAAGAGGGCAAGGGGATCAGTGTTGATGGACACAGAGGTTTCCCATCCATTCCAGGAGTCTAGCTTGATAGTCCTTGTGAGCTCTTTCTAGGGAGGCCTCCCGAGGAAGGCCTCCCACCAGACTGTACAAGGTCCTGACTGAGTGTAGCTGATGGTGTAGCACAGATGGAGTATGCTCACGATTCCACAGAAAGCAAGGCTTGGTTAGCAGTGCCCATGCTAGGCAGAAAGTTGACCCTTTCAACAGGGCTGCTCCTTGCTATTGCTGGCTGCTCTGAGCCTCCCCATGCCTGGGTGTGTGTGTGGGGGGGGGAGGCTAAGGCTACCAAGCTGTAGTATGGGTCACGGCATGGAGCACTAAGCCTGAAGGTCCAGGGGTGGATGGTCAAAAGGTTAAAAGAATCTCAGGAAACTCTGAAGTCCTGGGCTGTGGACAAGAGTCAGGAGAAATGAGGGTAGTGTGTGACAAGGACATGACAAGACATGAAGTCTGCAGATGCTCAGCCAGCCTGTTCCACCAAATGAAGGGTGGTTAAGGAGCGACCACCAACCTTGTTGCATGCTTGGCTGTGCTGCCTTTGGTGGTCCTGGACCAAAAGCAACCAGCCAGAGCAATGCTTGATAATTAAGTTCCTGTCTGTTTGAATTAATTTCAATACATTCAGGAAGGGGTCAATAAGGTCATTCCCCAAAAGCAGAACAAAGTTTGGGATTGCCCTTCCATCCCACCAGCACAGGAGACACACACACACACACACACACACACACACACACACACACACACAGTGCAGGTACCTAGAGCTAACAAGGACGGACGATGAAAATAAGACAAACAGATGACAAGGCAGCACAAGACTCCTAGAGACAATGGCAAAGCACCTATTGGGCAAATGCAGGTTCAAGTAACTGCCTCCTGCCTTGATGGTGAAGACGAAGAGAGTGGCTACTTTCCTGGCCAACAGGTCAGTTATACAAAATATGTTCAAACAACCTAGTCAAACAGGAAGCAAGAACCTTGTCACCTGGGCTGGGATTATAGAAAGAGCTAACTGGGGCTACTGACAGTGCACAACTGGGCCATATATAAAAGAAACTTAAAAAAAAAACAAAAAACAAAACAAAACAAACAAACAAACAAAAAACCAGAGAATGAGTTTTAGTTAAAGGGAGACCAGTTTGCTGGAAGTATTTGACCTTTTAAGGTCTCTGTGTGGCAGGATCCCTTGGGGGTCTATACTGAAAGTACCCCTGAGAACTGCATAAGCTCAGGACTCTGCAGTCTCATTCCTGCCTGGGGACCACTGAGCTATCAAACACCCATTGGGCACAAACCCCTATGTGCTCCTAGGCAGCTGTGACAACATAGCACCCATGCTACAGGTAGATAAGGATAAGGGGTGAAAAGAGACAGCCCTATGTGTGGCAAAACTCGGCCCAAACCTGACACTCCCAAAACACACTGCAGGCCAGGCTATTGACATTCAGGGCACAGATCAGCTAACCCAGCCAAGCCCCCAAAGTGGCTTTTGGACTCTGTGTCACAAATCAGTCTGGCTGTCTTGGAACTGTGGAGGATTAGGACAAGTACCCAAACAACCAGGGGCATCAAGGCCACCCAGCCCCCTGCATCCCATGGAGGTCCTGGCCCATCCTGATGCTAATGCGCTTAAGTGGCTTAAGCTGCTTTCTATGAATGGGGGAAGGCTCTGGGTGGGGGCAGGCAGAGGGCCATTGTGGCCACTGCAGGACGGTTCAGGAAATTCATACTTGTGTCTCCTTGAAGGCATCTGCCCTCAACTGTTAAAAACCCTGCTTTATCTCACCAAGCTGGCAGCTCCCAAAGGATCAACATCTGAAGGTCCCCCAGAGCTGTGCAAGGGCCAGCCACCCCGCCCCTTTCTCCCACATCCCTTCCCATGGAACCTCCCCATTCACAGGTTGTAAAGGCTCCATCAGGAAGGAGCAGGCAAAGCGGCCTTCTCTTGGCCTTTCAAACCCAGGAAGTCGTGACTACTCATGCAGAAAGCTGCCAGGCCCTGCCTTTCCGGCTCAACCTAAGGAAGGGATTTTACTCTTTTGAAAGGAGAAGAAATACCTCAAATGCTATTTTTAAAAAGCCATCTAAGATCTATTTTTATCACCAATGGCTGCATCCCATGGCAATAGAAGAGGTGACTTAGTTCACAAAGGATTGTTTTGTCTCCTGGAATATCCTAGAATCACCCATGTGCCAAGGATGCTCACCTGCCATTTCTGGTTTCTTCTTGCTTAGACAGGTACCAAAGCATGATGCCTAGTCTGGTGTCCCCAAGCCTGGGATACTGATGACAGCGGCAGACAGCTGTTTTCTGTGCTATCAAACCACACGACTTTTACAGCTCATTAGATTTGCACAAAGCTCCCCAGTAATCAGATGCCCTCATGTGCATGCAGGCATTGGTCAACTCATCTTAGGGACTCAATCTGTTCATTTTCCTCCACTCAGCTGTCACCAACACTCCTCACAGAGATCAAAACTCTATTAAGGGCAAATAGCCTGTTGGTCTTAACAGCAGACCAAGTCTTTCAGATGTAATGTTAGTCTGTTTAGAAAAAGCAAAAATTACCCGTGCTTTCTTTTAAAAATCTATCTATCTATCTATCTATCTATCTATCTATCTATCTATCTATCCATCCATCCATTCATCCATCCAGTGATGGGGTCTCTCTGTTACATAGCTCTCTGGCTATCCTGGATATTGATGTATAGACCAGGCTTGGCCTTGAACTCAAGAACTACCTGCCTCTGGTTCCCTCTGCAAAAACAAACAAACAACAAAAAAATGTTTTAAAATGACATTTATCAACTTGTGTGTGCACACATGTGAGAAGATATGTGTGTGTTGCTGCATGCATGTGTGTGAGTAGGTATGTGTGTGTCGCTGCATGCATGTG
>JADRCH010000138.1:6397800-6446000 GCA_019843965.1 Rhynchomys soricoides | reverse complement strand
GCATGCATGTGTGTGAGTAGGTATGTGTGTGTCGCTGCATGCATGTGGAGACCAAAGAACAGCTTTTGGGAGTCAGTTTTCTTTCTCTACCATCTGTGTCCCAGGGATGGAGCTCAGGTCATCAGCCATGGTGGCCAAGCACCCTTCCCACTGAGCCATTTCACTGGTCCTTACCTGTGCTTTTTGACACACAGGTATACCTGGGGCTAGACAGCCTCAGCTGGCCTCCATCCTCAGAATAATCAGATTGCAGCCCAAACAAGGCCCTTCTCACACTTCTTCTTTACAGGGCAAGGAAGGGTACAGCTATCTCACAAGGAGGTGACTTCTCAGGCCCAGGACAACCTTCCTATGTCTTCTAGACACTTTAGAGTCTGCTTTTGTGGCCTGGGGAGGTTTTAAGTATGCTTGCAATTTTGGTAGATAATCTTGAAAATGGTTGTTGAGGCACATTATGAAACACATAAGGAAATTTTTTAAACTTTCTATTAGCAATGGAATCTAAGCAAGGTAGCTCTAAGCTCAGTGTGAGTGCATCCTACTGGGCTGTCCTCTAGCCGTTCCCTAGTTGCTAAACTGCAGAACACAAATCAAGCCACATTGCAGTTTCTCTGCAGTATCTAACACGTGTGCCTCCAAAACCAACAGAATTCTTTACAAAGCATATTGGTGTATGCTGTCAGCAGCTAAGAGAGTCCAGCATTCATCTTGAACTGCCTTCACTGGACATGTTCCTCTCTGTATCTTGCCATGGAAAATGGTGAGCTCCCAAGGCTGGGTTTGGAAAGACTCATATAGCCCTTGGCTAGGCAGACAGGGACTCCTGGGTCAAGTTTTAGCACCATTCTCTATTAGTCTCTGGTGCTAGGGCTGGAGTAGGCACTGCAGCACTGTGTCCACTGATCACCTGGACATACTGCATAAACCTCCTTGCCATACTGTGGAGTTTTTCAGGAAGCCAGGTGGTCCCTGCATCTTAAAACTGACCAGATATTAAGCAGGTAACTAATGAGCTTCTTGGAGAATTAAGAGCCAGATAGAGAAAAGCAGATAGGGGCATTGAGGGAGGATCCCAGCCTGAGCAAAGGTAGGCCAGGGCTCTGCTGGAGTCTGAGTACAAAGACAGGAGCCTTTGCAAATCAGGGAGAGTCACAAGGGAGCCCTGTCTGTAGACTGAGACAGTGGGACTAAGGTAAGGGAACAGTAATGAGGGAAGGGTGGTAGGCATGGTCGAGAGCTAGCATGGAAAGCAGCTGCACCATGACTGAACTGAGAGGTGATGGGTACAATCATGGGATGGAGCATGGATGTGAGGCCTATCCCCCACTGCTCATGAGAGGCCAGAATAGAAACAGGGTGTTCACAGCAGCTGGCACACAGGGGCCTTCTCAGTCCTCAGAGGAAGAGAAAATTCAAAGGTGCCTCCATCTTGCCTATTTTGTTTACCAAGGAGGTACACAGTAAGTGCATTTATATTAAAGCCACTCCCCATGGACCTTGGGCAGCTTGACTTTTGTCACTGCCCCATCTCTTAGGCCTGAGACACTTACCCTCAACCTCCATCTGCAGCTGGGACCATGCCCTACTCTGTGGGTACCCAGCTTGGGGTGCAGGATGTGTAGCTCCAGGGATAACTTGGGTTTCTGGCTAGAGGGTACACCTCCAAGGCAGGAGTAGTTAATATCACATTGTGTTAGATCCTGCTGAAAGTCTCCCCATGGTGAGGAGCCAGCTCTGGGAGCCCTGGATGTCTACAGAAGCTCCAGGTATCCACCTAGCACTGGAAGTGTGATAACTACTGCTGTGGAGGAAGACAAGAACGGTGGAGCAGGATTTGGTGTCCTGGTTAAAGGCCTCCATAAACAGCGGGTCCAGGAATACCAATTCCTATACAGTGATGTGCTCTGACCCCGGATTCTTACCTGGTGATAGCTTTATTATTTTTATATTTTTATTGAAAATTCACATAATATATTCTGACCATGGTTTCCCTCCCCTATCCCCTCTCAGATCCTTTCTGTCTCCCTACCCACCCAATTCTACACCTTCTCTCTCTCTCAAAAACAAACAGGAAAAGTTAAATAGCAAACAAATCAGAATAAAAAATGAAAATAATAAGAAACACAAACACACCCACAAAAACAAAACCCATAAAAACACACAAAAGACCAATAAGATAATCAAACAAAACAATATGAGAAAAAAAAATCTACAAAAACACCGCTGAGTTTATTTTGTGCTGGGCATGGGGCTTACCCTGAAGTGTGGTTTATACACCCAGTGAGACTCCATCAGAGAGAACTAATCTTTCCTTTGCAAACAGTTGCCAATTGAAGATAGCATCTTGGTTAAGATGGGAGCTTGTGTCCACTTCCCCATCTCAGTGCTGGGACCTTGTCCCTCTTGAAACTGTTTAGGTCCTGTGCATACTAACCATTAAAGGTATTTGTTTTTTTGTTTGTTCGTTATTTTGAGACAGGGTCTCTCTACATAGTCCTGGCTATCTTAGAACTCATTCTGTAGACCAGGCTGGCTCAAATTCAGAGATCCACCTGCCTCTGCCTCTGGAGTGGTGAGATTTAAAGTGTGTGCCACCACAGCCCACTGTGGCTGTATGATGTTTGTTATTCAGACCAGGATATCTGCTGGTGGCTAGGTGCATAAACTTCTCAGAATGGGTGCCTATCCCTTGGTGGCATCCAGGGTTCCTTGGCATCTCTGCAGAGGGATGAGACATCCCTGGACTGATCCTGCCTGGGCAGGGGAAGAACTCTTTGAGGGGACAGAGGTCCTAGTCCTCAGCTAGGGCTTAAGCCAACCAACTACAGGCTGGTCAACATCGATACCTGCAGCCCCATGATATGTGGGAGGGGGAGCACAGCCAGCATGAGCTTGTCACTGGGCTTGCTTGCCAGGGTACAACATCTCTCAGAATTTGTCCCAGGGGAGACATGGACAGATTGGTGGACAGCTCTGGACCTTGCAAAGCCACCAGGCACTCCATTGTCCAGCATAGGACTGCGCTCTGGGAGGGGTTGACGCCTCCATTGTCTAAGGTAGTCTGTCACTCATCAGTAGCTGCACAAAGCTTTGGGGGCAAGGTTTAATCCTGACTTTAGTCAGCAGATGAAAACCAGGGGCCAGATGTCCTCTGGCCATTTAAAAACCCACAGCCTCCTGGCCTTGCTTTTTTTTTTTTTTTTTGCTTTTGCTTTCCTTTCCTTCCAGGGGGCTTGTGGGGTAGGGGGTCAAGAGTTAATCACAAAGCAGTGCCCCCAACCCCAAATACCATGGGCAGCAAGAGAGCCATTCTGAGGCAGGATTGGAGTTAAATCACCCGGAGAGGTTTAGGCACCCCTCCCACCCCAAGTAGAACCTGAAGGGAACCATGCCTATAACTCCACTTGCAGCACCCAGAGGACCAGGTGCTTCATTGCATATACTTCATGAGCAAGCAGAACCAAAGATTCTAAGCTTCCTTGCTGCAAATATGGGCTGCTCTGCCAAACCAGCAAAGCTGCCGAGCCAAGGGTGCAAAGACACCACTCAGACCTGGCCAGGCTGCTTCTTAGATTTGAGGGCCACACAGGGAACAAACAACTCCTCAGAGGTAAAAACAACTGAAAACTGAGATGTCAAAGCAAGTCTACGCCTTGAAGCTGTGACATGCCCTGGTCTCTTTTCTCACAGGACCCTGTGGATAATTCCTGAGGCAGCATCCCCAGCCTGCCCGGGATTCAGGACCTGGGGATGGAGCAATGTAGGCAGGGCAGCTGCAACTCCACCTTTGTGGAATCCATCTAGATACTTGGGTGACCAAAACCTACAGCTTCTCCTGAGTAAGCCTTGCTCGGCACTTCTGCTCTATCTCCTATGGCACAGTCACAGTCTGTGACACTAAAACCAGGCAGCTCTAGTTCCCACAGTGGTGGGGACAATCATCTGTTTGCAACCCCAGGCTAGCTTCCTGCAATCCTTATCCAAGATACTCTGGAATAGTCATACTAAATTCCAGAGGCTTTTCCATGGACCTGTCAGACAGTAGGATGGCTGGTTCTGTGTTGTAACTAGAAGTCTGTCTGCACACACAAAGCAGTTAGTGGTCTCTTGCTCTTGAAAATGGTGCTTGACTCATAGGCACATGGACTGCCTGGCACTCATAGGCTTTGCATGTGCCTATGAATGATGCAGGAAAGAAGGAAAGTGGGGTTGCTGGGAGGGAGGCACCGAGCTCAGGCTGGACCCACACAGGTATAGTGTGGGTGCTTGCTTCTCACATGGGCCTGCCTTTGCTTACTGCAGGCAACAGCTGGTGGGTGGGCTTCGAGATACATCTTACCAATTTTTCATGCCCATCCTCTAAACATGACCCTGTTCCTGAGCCTTTATTCCTCTGACAACTTCATGCAAGAAAACATGCAGACCCTCTGATAGCGTGAAATCAGGAACAAAGGCCTGGGGACAAAGGGGTGAGGGGTGGTTGTGGCTGTGGCTGGCCAAATTTCAGCCACACACAGATGTTTCTAGGAATGTCTGAAAGCCAATGCTTTCAAAAGAAATGAGCCTTAAAACAGCATCTTCTGCAGTGAGGAGGAAGGCCAGTCCCAGCAGCATGCTATCAGATCCTGTCAGGACCAGACCAACATTACAAGTTTTAGTGGTGAGCTGTACTGGGCCCTCACATCTGTGTGAATTGTGTGTCTCACACCACAGTCTGTTCTTTATTTCCTAGATGAATTTTGCATCACAGCACCACAGTTCATTGACATTTGACCCACAATCTCTAAAACTTCCAACAACAGTGGTGACTAACGACAGGGAAACCATGTAGAAACTCTGGGTTCCAGGCAACAATTAAATCACATTTAGCTACTGAGGGGAGGCATTCCAGATTTTGGGGGGGGGGGAGTGAAGCTGGAAAAGCTATGCTGCCTCCCACTGTACTATGAATGGGGCAGCAACTCTGAGGAAAGTTTGAGCTCCTAGGCAAAGTGTTCCAGTCTCCCGGTGCTGGCATAGAGCAGGGCTGGAAGACACAGGGACACAGAACTGCTTGTGTGAGGATCCCCTGACTCTGCCCACACATGGCATCACAAGACCCCCTTCACTATCCATATTCAGTAACAATATAGTGTCTATATCCCATCTCATCTGAACTTTAATCAGTCAGTGCCACTGTTGGCTATGGGGCATGCACAGGTGGGCACACGCAGGTGCTCAGTGCAGCCGACCTGGGAACAAGCTTCCCCATGAAATCTGAGCTGTGCTGAGATCACTTGCCTTCCTAGCCTCTGCCTGCTCTGCAGGTGATTGTCAATCTCTCTGGCCACACTGACTTTGCACAGGGGGCCCACAGGGTCAGAAGGTACAGCTGGCAGGGGCACAGGTCTCTAACAATGAAGACTCTGCTTTCACTGTGGGTGACTTGTAGGTATAATGGGCTTGGAAGTATCCTGAATGAGAACACTTTTTTCTGGTTTAAACAACTGAAGCCCAGATGATGAGCCTGGACCACTCTAGGCAGCCAGCCAGAGAGTAGCTGGTGTGTGGTAAGAACCTGCTTGTGCCAAAGAGGCCCAGCACCTTGTATGTAGGTGTAGCCAGGACCTTGACAAGGGCATGTGAGCCTATGGCATATTTCTCACAGGAATGGTGGCCACACACAGAGCAGAAGATACCTATCCTGGTTCAATCTTCTTCTCATCTCAGGCTTTTAGTTCAATTCCAGTCAGGAAAATTTACAGAAGTAAAGCTCACAAGCAACTCTCGCACAGCAGAGTTGATGGTAGGACAGAAAGAAGCTGACAGCAGCCAGCTCCCAGCCAGCCTGAGGCTCTCCTGAAGGAGGGAAGGATTCCTACCAAGTGTTCCTAGACATGCTGACAGTTCCACGAAATGTCCCTTGAAACAAATCAAAGGTCATTTCTTACCACTAAGCTCACATCCTGATGTCTCTAAAATGCAGAATTGACCCAGGGAATAACCACTGTGTATGTTAAAGAAAGTTCTCTTAGAATACTGAACATTAACATAAATTCAGATTCTACCACATAATATGCTCTTAAATTAACAAAACATTTTTCCTGGGAATATTTCCTTGGCAATATTAACCAAAAAGGTCCCCCACTGCTGCGGCCAATGCAGATGCTTAGACACCATAAGCCCTTGAGCCAGGTATCTCAGATCCAGAACACACTTGTCTCACCAATAAAATAGTGGATGAAGCTCTAGGTTTAGATGCAGGCCACTGTGAAACAATCACCAGGGATTTAAATGTTAACTTGTGATAGTCCTCACAGTCTGCCACAGTCCTGGGCTAGCCACCCGAACTTAAAAGCACAAACAAGTATTATCTAACCATTCCTTGACGGTTGTGTCTACGGACATTGTTTCAAGTCTTTCATAGAGCAGAAAATAAGGGCTGTTCAACTGATAGCTCCGAGATGGAAACAGGTGATTTGAAAACTTGCATTTATCACATGCAGATAATATCCTGACAAATTCTCTGACATGAACTGCACCCCAACTGGAAGTCAGCACACATATAAGAGATGCTCATCTTGACTGCTGCTTTATGCCCACTGTGGCAGAGAACAGGGTTTTAATCCATAGGACACCACATGGAAAAGACACTGCCACCCTTACAGAGGCAAAAGCTACCACAGAGCTGGCAAGGATAAATCTACACCAGGTCTAATTGTGTCTGATAAATACTTGTGACTAAATGGCACATACAGACAGTAATGAATTCGCTCTGCCAACCTTTCTTATCTTGGACACACACACACACACACACACACACACACACACACAGCTTCTCCATGTTAACCCTGCTCATTTCCTTTGACGTAGAGGTAGGAGGCAGTGGGGTGCCTTGTCCCATAGGGAAGTTGTTCTGTGGCCAGATCTACACACCAGCATTGTAGCCACTGCTGTAGTTGTGGGCAGCTCAGGCCCACAAGGCCATATCTATAGCTTCTCAGGTGCCTAGTAAAGCATAGCACATAAGAACTCTCACTGACCCCACACCTGAGTGTCTCATAGCTCTCAAGTAGTTCAAGTGTGCTTCACTGAGTGGGGAGGCAAAGCAGCAGACAGCATACCTTAGAATAGGGCGTGAACTTGTGGCTATAGGACTGTGGGCAGCAGATCAGTCCACCCTCAGTGAGGCCAGCAGTTCAGACTGACTCAGCAAAACCAGAGCTAGGATTTTATAAGATTTCCTGAGCTTTTTGGAAGAGGGTTCTTCTACCTGACACAGAAGGCCTACTGTAGGTCACAGGGCTGGGCAAAAGGCCCGCTGTGTAAAGTTCACTGCACAGAAGTAAATCAGCAACGGATGCTGTTTGGGGAGCTATCAGTACCCACAGAGGCCCATCTGCTGTCCTTCTCCTTGCGGAACAAAGGCAACTGCTCATCCAAAGCAGAGTATCATAAACACCCTGTCATCTCTCCCCACAAAACGGCTTGCCTTGCCTTGCTGATGCTTAGAGTCCAGGTTATTAGTGGCGCTAAGAAGCCTGAGTGACTTGTTCACTCCACCCAGGTAGGACAGGACCTACTTTTGTAGGTGTATAGGCACACGCTGAGGCTCACACAATTTGTGTGAGCACCCACAGCCCAGAAGTATCTCACAAGATTGTGTTGCCATGTGGGTCATGCTCTGTCTTGGCTGGGGCTAGACCTGCAGCAGGTCTCCTTTCAGATGGCCCCAGGCTCACAAGGCTGGGAAGGACAGAGAGAAAGCAGAGCACAGAGTCCCCATGGGCCTTTAGAGCTGGAGCAGGCCAGGAGTATGCAGCCAGACAATTTCTAGCTCCTCTAACAGAATCTTGGGATAGTAAAACAGTAGAATCACTGGCTAATTAAAGTATTCAAATTGATCTTCATAGAAATAAATACTATGAATACAAAATCTAAACTCTTGTTATAATTTACTGCAATGCAGCTGATGTTGCCAACCTTATTCAGAAATGGTCCAACCCCAGGTCTCCTTCTGAAGTCATTAAACATCTATCTAACAATTTTAATTAGGAGTTCTGTTGCCACCATTATTTTTCAAAGCCCTCAAGTTGGGTGGTACTTTGTGTGCACCTTCTTTGAGGTCCCAGGCTTCCTGTCACCTACGTGCTCAGTCTACTGCAGGCAAAGGAGGAATAAAATGTCCACTTGGACTTGAGGGAGCCCTGGCTAGAGAGGAAGAAGGGCTGCCACTATGACTTGCTGTAGGGGACTGACTTGAGTGTACAAAGTGGTACAGGACCTGGTGAGGGCCATGGTACACATTTGCCTATCCTCTTGACTTAGGATAAACTCTAAGGACTGCTAACCAGGTAAAGTAGGTCCTAAAGGGCCTGTGGAAACTCTACTGTGCTCTAACACAGCAGTGCTCACTTCACATGAAGCCCAAGCTTTAATGACCACTGATCACTATAATACAGGCAAAGCTCCATATCACAAAGGGCTGCCAAGGTTTGTGAGGATAAGACCAAGGCCAACCACTGAAACTGCTGAAGAACAGGACTTAATTTTGGTCAATTACATAGCTACACATACAGCAGGGTGGACATGGTTGCCACAGCCAATAGCCCGTTCCCTTTTGCTATGGTCTAGAACATGCTCACAGAACTTATGGGCTGTGCACAGAGCATCTAACAAGGACCCAATGACCATAGGTAGTCAACACTTCATCTGGCTCCCACACAAAAACAATCCACTGGCAAGGGCAAGAGTGTCTGACACTGTCAGATGGGGTCCTGTAGAGTCATCAAAAGTAATAATCAGGTGCACCATTTCCTCCCTGGCCGACACTATAAGAGCTCCTGAATACCAGCAGTGCCTGGAGATCAGGCAGGCTGAGTTAGCTTGCTGCTGCAATGGTCTTCGTCACACTGTGGGTGTGACACTGAGGAAACTTTGAAGTGCTCTTCATATTTGGCACAGCCAATACTGCAGCCACCTCAGTGCCACTCTGCACTGTGTCCCAGAAGTTCTTCTGGAAGGCATCTGCTGAGACAGTGGTGCCTTCACTGGGCCCTGCTCTAAAGCAGGCACAGCTGGCACCTAAGCATGTAGTTGTCAGCAACTGGCAACAGGATTTTGAAAAAGACGACCAGCTTCCAAAAATGCATCTATCATCACCACTGATGGGGAGGTGATGGACAGCAGGTGTGGTGAGCCTAGACCATGCAGAGACAGGCGCGGCTGGCACCACTGGCACTTTGCGTCACCACGGCCAGCTGAACAACCCAGCTGCCAGTTGCCACTGTGCAAGGCATAAAACATACCCTCCAAGCAATCCCAGCAGCAGGACTGTGTTGGAGGCTGCATTATTAATTAGAGTAATGGGGCATGGTCCTGTTGCACGGCAGGATAATCGTGTTTAATTTGTGTATGTTTTAATTATGGCTTAAGCGGTGCCAAATTTGATCACAGTATCATCTTTTCAGTTCTGCTCTGCAAGCATGTTTGCATTAATTTGCATCTGAAACATAAGAAACTGCTCTTCCCCGGGCAGAGCCTACACACAGAGCCCCTTTCACAGGCCTCCCATCCCAGCCCCACACTCCTCCCTCACTGCAAGTGACAAGCAGGTCTCTACTGTGCTCCAAGAGCTTTCAGAGCCTAGAGGCTGGTCTCTTCCTGGAGGCACCCTAGAGCCTGAGCCCGCCTTCCCAGAGGGATGTACAATGGCTGCATTTAATGCATTTAATTTACTGAGATTGGGCTTAGCTCATTGGCCTTTCATTGTTTTGGAGATGGATTTAATTAACCTCTGATGAATCTTGCCAGCCAGTGTGATGGCGTGAGACCCCAAGGGGCAGGGCTATCAAATGGGCTGTATTCCCTGAAACACTGGGATCTCCTCCCCTGTCCAGGATGACAAAAGCATTGGGTGGGGACCTAAAACAACAAAGCAAAGAGTCTAGGCTGTGCCAGACACTGAAAATCAACCTCCACTTTCACTTTGGGAGGGAAGCCACCAGTGGATGACATACCAGTGTATTGGGTATCTCAGGCCTGGGACAGCTTTCCCAGAGGACACCTTTCTACAGGGCATCCTGTGTTCTGAGCAGCACACCTTTCTCCTGTGACTGCATCTGTCTGTGACTATTCTGTTTTCTTACTCTTTCCATTTTTTTTTTTACTCTGTCTTTCAGAAATGTAAGAGTCACTTGGAAGTGACCTGGCAGAAACAAGGGTACAGAAATTCCTAAGAGGACTTGGGCCTCTTAGGTATGCATATTGAGGCATCTGAGGTCCCTCCATGAAGGAGAAGTGAGAAGAGGGAAGGACCAGCACTCTGAGTGGCCATGTGTATGGTCTGGGGTTTCAGTCAAAGGCCCACAGAAGCCACCATAGACTGTGTTCCAGCAAGCATGGTCTAGGTGGGCTGCATTATTCCTGTGGGTCCTCAGGTGGTCCTAGGTAGGGTGGAGGCAGAAGAGTCTATGTAATAGATCGAGACAATAGACAGAACAGTGGACTTGGGAAGTGTGGAGGGACAGGTCTCTCAAGACAGGTGGTGGGACCATGTGCCACAGCCCATGCAGACTGGGCTGGTAACAAGGATACATGGTCTTTAATCCCAGAGCTGAATGGGCTTTGTCTCACTAAATGAGCTTACATTGTTTTCCACATTTTTTATTGTTTGCTCACTTACATAATAAAGTATATTCAAAATGTAATAGTAAGCTCTATTGGCTGAATGAAAAGCAGCTATCCATAAGTTTTAAAGAGCTTCAAAACCCCTCCAGAATTAATATGCAGATCTAAGATACATTTGTTTATTTAGTGAGCAAATAAACTGTAAGAACTACTAATTCTCCTCCCACTCCTTTACAAATGCCAGACTAATAGCAGGGAGAAGGAGCTCCAGGCTTCTAAAGTGGGAAGAGATGTCCACCAAGGTCAGTGATTGAGGGAAGAGCCAGTCATCAGGTGGCATACCAGGATAGCAAGTGCCCAGTGCCAATGAACTCAATGCCATGCAGAGAGTGCCTCCCTGAGGAGGAGGCTTCCTTGGAGGTGTTACAGCCACCTAGGCTATCCTGTCCCATCCCAGTGCCTTTGAGAAGGAAACTGGAGAGGGTGCTGTTCACAAAAGTCCAGCAAAGCTGATAATGGCCACTCATACCAATGCCAGTTGCTCTCGTGGGAAACACAGGCCAAGGGTATACATAAAGAAAGCACCCCACAACAGACACATGGCGACAACGGGCTCTCCTCAGGCAAGACCCAGAGCCCATAGTGAGCATAGCACATATATCCCTGTTTCTATGTGTCATCTAATACCTGGAGGTAACTGGCACAAAGACAGCAGGTTCTTCAAAGAGACCTGACACTGTGGGCACTTTGCTTGTGGCTGGAGAGATTCCCCTGCACTGTTGGGTCCTCTCCCCATTGCTGGAGACACTGCCTGTTCCTTGTGTGGGAATCTGCACAGCAGATCAGTGCTGCCCCCTGTCTTGAGTAGGACAGTGCCATGGGTGGAGCCTGTGCAGCAAGGTGAGATCTCCTGGTGCTTTAAGTCCTCACAGACTGTTCTCCAGTCCCCATCATGCTCTAACTATAGCAAAGGAGAGGCAGCTGGAAGGCAGGTGTCTCCACGCACCACGCAGGGTGCCTGTAGCAGCCCTACCATCACTTGGCTTCCCAGTCCCCCTGTCTCCAGCTCACCAAAGTAGCCAACACAGCTCTGGCTAGACACTAATAGGAAGCTATGTGATACAGGGCAGACTGATGACCTCCTGGGCACTTACGAGCTTCATTTTGGTGATAACCAAATATAAAATGCTTTATTTTGATGATAACCAAAGCTGTGCAACTCTGCCCAGGCGCTATAAGGAGATACAGGGCAGGCAGAGAAGCTAATGGCTCTGATGAGCTCCTTCCCGGGTTTACACACAGGCCTACTGTATGGAATATCCACATGTCCACTTACCCAGACAGCCTCCCACAGAAACACCCTGAAGGACAGATTTGGAAAGTGCCCATTAGCTCTGAGTCTGTCCATACTGGCTTTCTCTGTGTGTTCCACCCAGAAGGAAAAGTCTACCGTGAAGAAGTTTCTCTGAACTTTCCCCAACCACAAGCACCTCTGGGTCTACTGGCATTGGTCTTCTAAGAGCCATTTATTCCATACTAGCCTCTCTACCTAAGTAGAGATCCTGGAGAGGTAGGGAAACCACGGTGTGCAACAGAACTGCTGGTTCCAGCAGCAAGCTAGCAACTCAGCTCAGAAAACAGGAACAAGAGAGTAGGGGTCTGGGAATCTTCCGGCCTCTGGTTGCTTCCTTAATGGAATGGGGATCTTCAGTGAAGAACCTGCTTCCTGGTACTCTCTAAACAGCCTTGGACACAGTGAGAGAGATTTCCACAGGCAGGTCTTACTCTCACTCTTTCCAGGCTCTGACATCAGAATGAGAACGGATACTACAAGCCAGCAGGAGGGTGCAACTGCATAGGCGCCATAGGAGGAGGTGTTCCTTCCTCTTCCATGGCTGGGTTAAGATGCATTGCCATTTCATAGAGACTAAAGTGGTAATCATGGAGCCTGCATGGGTCTGACCTAGGTCCTCTGCACATATGTTATGGTTGGCTAGCTTAGTGTTCGTGTGGGAATCCTAAGAATGGGAGCAGGGTTTATCCCTGACTCTTTTGCCTGCCCTTGTGACCCTTTTCCTCCTACTGGGTTGCCTTGTCCAGCCTTGATAAAAAGCATTTGTGCCTTATCTTATTGTTATGCCATGTTTGGCTGGTATCCCTGGGAGACCTGCTTTTTTGGGGGGGAATAAAAAAGGAATGGATCTGGGGAACAGGAGAGGTGGGGTGGGTGGGAAGGGAAATTGTGGTCAGAATGTAATGTATGAGAGTGGGATTAAAGAAAAAAAATGCCCTGCTACCAGGAGCCACTGAACACCCAGGATCCCCCCTTCCCACTACCCACTGAACACCCAGGATCCCCCCTTCTCACTACCCACTGAACATCCAAGGATAAGAACTATACCCACTGAATATTCAGAGAAGCCCCCTGAACCCACTGGGCATCTAGAAAGACCTCTTGTACTACAAAGTTCAAAACATACCCCATGGGCCTGCCCTGATGAGGTACCCTCAGCTTAATTAAACATAGAAGGATTTTAATGGCACATCACTCATTTCTATCAACCAAAGAGATGCACCTGCTCAGTTCTGTCTTTAAAAAATAATTTTCTACTGAGGATAGAAGATTAATGTGTGACAATATTTGGCACAGAGACTACTAATGAGAAGACAGTAATTTGAAGTATTGCATGACTTCATGCTGTTCTTACTGTGGCCCCTGCACATGGACTACCTAGTGTCACTACATGCGTTAAAGGTCCCAGGCAGAGTGGACATGAAAGGTAAGAGGTGGGAGGGGTCTCACTTTTCTGCACTTCCAGTTTTGCTGCCACCAGAGAAGGTGGTACATCCTAATCACACAAGATTCAGGAGAGAAGAGTTGCAAGAAGTCAGGCACCCAGTTATCTATCTTAGAGCCAGCACTCATCTGGTGGCAGACATGGATCTCACTACAGAGAAATCTGGTCCTTAAACTAACACCATAGGACTCGCTTCCCTTGGCAGGATACACTAGCTGCATGGGTTCCTTCCAACCTCAGGCTGCATCACTTGTCTTGGGGCCCAAGTCTGCCAGCTGCAGTCACTCTAGGGACCCCAGAACTGTGGCACCCAGCCTGGAGCTCCCACAGTAGTCAATCGCTTTGGAGTTCCCCAAACGAAGAGAGCCCCAATTAATTATAGCAACCAGTTTCCTAGTGTTTGACGAGGACTCAGCAGTGGGAATCACAGTGGGAACCAGCACCCAACAACCCCCAGCTCTGCAGCTGTTACAGTGGCAGGACACAGAGGTTTCCCCAGGCTATTTTCTGTGAGGGTCACTGAGCCTGCAGCATACAGGGGTGCCTATTCTTAAGGCTAGTAATGGCTGACTGGCTGAACGGACACCACACCACGACACCACCCCCACCACTGCACAAGTACTTCTCCATGAAGACGTTTTACATAAACAACATTAACATCTATGAGAATGGTGACTTGGAAGTTGCCTAAACAGATTGCATTTCTTTGCCACTGTTTGCTCTGCCTCAAGGAAACTCAATGCCCAAGCTGAGGAGGAAACCCATGCTTACCTACCTCTACAACAGACTTGGAATCCAGGCGGAAGTTGAAATCACCGAAGACAAAGTAGGAAACTTTTTCAAATCGCTGGTCAATGATTCTGGGAAGAGAAATAGAGAAGTTGAGACCACACTCTCAAATGCTTCCTGCTACAAAGAAACTATGATTGTTTCTTGCATTCCAAAACCTAGCACACTGCAACCAAACAGCAGTCAACTCTTCTTGGCTGGCCAAGAGGATGTGAAAATCAGCAGTACAAACAGGACTAGACACAGTGAGAACAGCACTCCGAAGAAGCAGGACTGTGGTAGAGAGCCTGTCCTAGAGAACAGGTATGCTATGTCTGCATGTGGGCCCCTATGGCCACAGCAGACTCTGCCTCAGTTGCCCTCCTTATATATCATGAGCTCTCTTAAGGCTGCAGTGGCTACATCCCACCCTGATGCCTCCAAGTCACATGCAGTGGGGGATCCCTGGATAGTACACTGGCTAGTCCATGCTGCTTTGCTGAAAAACTTCTCCAGATTCTCTACCAATCACAATCACTTTATGGAGAATTTTTCCCACTGATATATCCAAGCACACAAGCATCTGGCAGAGGGATACATCGCAGCTTCCCTTACAGAGGAGCTCAGCTTTCCCAACCGACATAGTTGGTGGCAGCTAATCAACAACTCTCCTGCTTCTGAGGCAGGGCAAGTCGTCCTGATTTCTGATTTGAAAGTGAAATGAAGACCACCTACAGCCCAGGATTCACTGAGCAGACATCAGTAGAACAAAAGCCTGGGTTCTGTCTACAGGCAGAGGACGTCCAGTAGTTACTGCAGAATTCACTGGCCACCCCAGCCTTAGCCATGTTACCTGCCATGACAAAGTCCAAGGTAGAACAAAGGACAGGTTCATGTTTAAAATAAAATAAAATAGGCTGGGGAGACAGCTCACTGGGTAAAGGGGTACTCTATAAGCACGAAGACCTGAGTTTGAATCCCCAGTATCTACTTAAAAAGCTACGGTGGCTGTGTGTGTTTATAACCTCAGTACTTAGGTTGAGATGAGGAGGTAAAGACAGGCAGACCCTGAAAGTTTGCTCCCTGGTCGGCCAGCTGAGCCTCAACTGCCAAATTCTAGTTCAGTGAATGGCTTTGTCTCAAGGTAGAGTCTCACAGAAGAATGCACGCCACACACACCTTGTGCCTTCCACGTGTGTGCTCATAGTCATCCATGTACCACACAAATACATGACACACACATGAAGCAGAAAGGGGGAAATGGAGACAAGAAAGAGGGGAGAAAGAGGAGGAAGAGGAGGAAAGAGGGAGGAGGAGAACAGTGGGGAGGGGAGACTTGGTTACTAGGCAGCAGTCAGACAGACCTTCTTAATCATGTTGACTCAGGTATCCAGTGGCTACCAGGAAGCCCAATGTGTCCTGCTGTGGCCTGGTTATTGCTACTCTGTTACAGCAAGTTATTGTCAGCATGCGTACCAACAGGGGGTATAGCCCTGGGGAAAGGGGTACCTAGAGTTGAACTCAAGTAGCAAGGGGTACTAGAGGCCAGGAACCCTGGAGAGTAGCAGTTAAAGAAGTCCTTGTCCATTAGGAAGCCCATCAGCGATGTGAAACGCATGTGGCTTGCCATTCACTGGTCTGCAGTTAGAGAGTATGAAGGGCATCCAAACCCTGGGATGGCAGAATGAAGCCACTGGGAGGAAGCCAGGTGCCTGTGAGGAAGGTGAGTGCTGTGCTACCAGGGATTCTGAGGGGTGGAGAACATGGGCCCAGGCTGGAAGTCTTCTCTCCTGGAACTGGACTCTGATCCTTTGTTTTCACTCCTGTGGGCCCTGTGCTTGGCCATCGCTGTGGGTTTCCTCCTGAGGCCTGTTGCTGCTGCTTTAGATGCACGCATGCTTTTCCCCATGCTGTGTGGCACAGTCTGCAAGGTACAGTCTCTGTTCTAACTTTCCTATGAGGCAGACTGGTCTGTCATTAAATATTCCACCCACTTCCTACCAAGGTTATCTCACATCACCCGGTACAGGTCAGCATAGGGCTTTTTTGAGATACCTACTGTTTTCTGTAAATTTTAAAATAAACATCTACTCCTATATACCTTTGATTCATATGACTTTTTATAAGGAGCTACTAGTAGTTGACAGTTCAATCAGTTTCCAACATCTTGATTTCATTTTTGGAGTTCTAGACTATTCTTCCTTACTGTGGCTAGTCTGCCCTCATCTTGGGGGACAGGGGGAGAGAGTTGGGCAGACACTTGAGACAGACAGCTTGGGGCCAGGTACAGCTGTGAGATTCCCATGGCTTGAACATAGTGGACTTTTTGAAGACAGGCCTGGGCCTCTCCTCCCAAGCAGCTGGTCAGAGGGCCTCAATGGGAACAGAGTTAAGCAGGTAAGTTGGCATCCAAGTTCCATGACAGGGTCAGCTCCATTTCTCAGGGCATGTTCCACAGACCAGATACTAGTCAGACTTTTATGTTCACAGGCTGGTTCAGCACAGTGAGAGCTGGAGAATCCTAAAGAACACGGCAGAGAGAACATGCAATGGTGGGGGCAGAGCTGGGGGTAACTAGCAGCTCTGGTGCCCACAGTGCTGTGCCATATACAAACACCTCACTCTGCTTCTTCTCATAAAAGACAAAACAAAGCAGAGCAAACCTCTAGTCTGTGCTAGCTGCAAGAGTGAACACTAACACATTTGGACAGAAACACTTTATATGTCTAAACATCTACAATTTTATCTTGTAATCCAGAAGATCTACCATGAGAAAGCACAAGAGCAGTGAACTGGCTCTGGGATGATGGTGCTTGCTGTACAGGCTTGGAGACCTGAGTTTCATACTTAGGACTCACACAAATGCAGAAGAACATTGACTCTGTTATGCTGGGGGCCCAGCTCATCCCTGCACAAAACAGAAAACCCCATCTGCCCTCGTTCCCCCAACCCCACCCACACAGAGAAACTCCTTACCCACTGGGAGAAAACTCTGGGCTGACATGTCATCACACCTCATCTCCTCATTTCTGGCAACCTGCCCAAGAGTGCTCATCCAGTTTTCGACCATGTATAGACACAATCCCAGCTCCTAGCTGGCATGTCATCACTTCTCACCTAAGTTATATAAAACGCCCTTGCTTTAGCCTGGATGCATGACTTCACTGATCTCTACCTCAAGAGATCAGTGAACCCATCCAAGAGCTGCATCCTAATAAACTGCCTGTATCTACTTTTAATCTTGTCTAATCTGGCCTATATCTGCATCACCAAGGGACAAAAATGCCCATGCTGGAGAGATGGCTCAGTGGTTAAGAGTACTGACTGTTCTTCCAGAGGTCCTGAGTTCAATCCCAGCAACCACATAGTGGCTCACAACCATCTGTAATGGGATCTGATGCCCTCTTCTGGTGTGTATGATGACAATTACAGTATACTCATACACATAAAATAAATAAAATCTTAAAAAAATAACAAGCCTATCAGACTCCACGTCCTCCACATGCTCCTACAGAACACTCATGTGCCTCAGGAAAACCAACACTGAAAACAATGAAAACTTTTAGGTTAACGAAGCCCACTAGTGCTTTTTTTGTTGCTGTTTGATTGTTTTGGGCAGACTTACCATAAAGTCCAGCTTGGCCTAGAACATCTGTCTCTGCCTCCAGGGTGCAGGAATTACAGAATATGCCTTTCTTCCTCAACTACCCCCCCCACACACACACACACTCTTGTTTTCCAGACAGGGTTTCTCTCTGTGATCCTGGAACTCATCCTGTAGACCAGGCTGGCTTTGAACTCACCGAGATTTTGCTTGCCTTTGCCTCCTGAGTGCTGGGAATAAAAGTGTGTGCCACCACCACCTGGCTACTTACACTTCTCTTAACGAGAGTGAATATTACAGTTGATCTAAACGTTTTGTGTTTGCCTACAGAAATGACATATACACTTCAGAAGCCATGACCCACTCAGTCATGCGCTATAAACATATGTCAGAGACACATTACTGGTGTGTTATGTGCACAGGTTGCAGACATGTACATCCAACTTCATGGCAAGCATCCATCTTTAGAGAGAGGGATGGCTTTGAAAGACTCATGGGCAAAGCACGGAGGAGAGCTAACACGTTCATCAGCACTGATTTCTTGAGCCAAATACCTTTGCACTATGTCTTCACTCTCAAGGGTTCTGTCTCTTCTAGTAGGGTGTACGTGAACAACCTCAAGCTCTGAGCTGAAAAGGGGTATTTTGGCTTTTCCTGTAGTCAGAAACCACTCAGCAGGCATTCAAAGCTGCCCAGAGGCTATGCTGAGGCCCCTTGGGAGGACAATGGCACCCACAGACCAGAGAGTGTGGAACAGGCCAAAGCTGAGCTCAGTGTAAGAGCATCACGGAGAGAAGAGACTTTATAGGACACTAAGGTGTGTCTATGTGGACAAGTGGATCCACAGGCTCATGTGTGGAATAGTAGGAGCCAGGGCCTTCTTAGGTCTCATCAACTAGTGTGAACATCAAACACAACAGAATGTGCTAAGTTTTGATGTGATGAAAGCAAAGGTCTAGGAAATAGCATGAGGGCGTGGTCTTAGAAACAGCCAACCAGGTTGGGTTTAACCACACTTTTAATCCTAGAACTCAGGAGGCACAAGCAGGTGGATCTCTGTGAGTTTGAGGTCAGCCTGGTCTACAGAGCTAGATCTAGGACAGCTAGGGTCACACAAAGAAACCTTATCTCAAAAAAAAAAAAAAAAAAAAAAAGAAAACAAAAGACAAACAAAAATAAAATAAGACAAATAAATAAAAAGGAGAGAAAATAAACCATCAACTATAGAAGCGCATACATACTTGGCTAATCTCAAGGCAGAATCCACGTTAAGGGAAATTATTTTAAAAGCCATTTCAGATTTAGGCGGAGTGTACTAACTTTAGATTCCTGTGTGTGCAGTGAGAGAAGGCTGCACTTGGGTCCATTCCTCAAGGAGAGGTGCTGATGGGTCCTGGCTGGGCCCCATGCTGGGCCTGTGATGACCCAGGAAGGCAATTTCACTGGCATGTCTTGATTCCTGTAAGACTATCATTAAAAACCTAAACTTTATCATGCTTTCCTGCCCTGCTCTTTTGATATAATAGCCCAAGCCAATTAATAACAACACCCATCTCTGAAGGTCGCACAGAAGCAGCAAGATAAAGGGGCTGTCACAGCCGAGGCAATTGCCTGAGTGCCAGGCCAGCGGCCCTCACTGCACTCACTTTTAATTTCTACATAGTGCCATTTGGACCAGAAAAAAAAAGAGTTGTTTTAAAATTAATTACCTTGTCAGTAGCTATTATGATTAAAAAGTAGGTCCACATCAATATCATGTGCCTTATTCAGAAAGAGAATTACAAGAAGAGCCATAAAAATCAATTTTTTAGGCCTGGAAATGGTGTCCTTGTTTGACAGGTGATTCCAGGATATGACAGCCCTACCGGGGGAAGGGTGTCTTTTCTCTTTCTGGCCAGAGGCCTTGTTCCCCATCTGAGGACATCACCTCCCATAATGCAGTGGGCTCCAGACTTCTGGAGGAAAAGTCGAGGTGGAAGCCACTTTTTAAACTGTAGCCATTTCCATGGCATCTGAACTCAAGAGGTGCCTTGGACCCGCTGAGGGTCTCTATGGTCACTGAAACCACAGAGAGCACCACTCTACCATCCTACAGGGTGTACGAGATGGAACCTGCATGAGGCTGGTTTGCTTTTTCATCCCCAAGGAATTGCAAAGGTGTGGAAAGTAGATTCAGCCATGACTTGTCAGTCCTGCTCCTTGAAGTGCATAGAACACACTGGTGAACTGGCTCCTTCCCTTGTAAGTCTTCAGTCAGTCACTGGAACATTGATTCTTTTGGCACTATACTTTCACTTAACTATGGAGTCTATACAAACTTAAGAGATCAACCAAAGTTGGTTTTGACTTCAACTATCCAAAGTTGGTTTTGACCTCAACTATGGGGCAGATCATGTTTGTTTATCAAATAATCTTAAGTAGCCAAAATTACTGATGATATAAAATAACTAAATTACCCAAAATATTTGAGGGTGGTTTAATTTCCTAAAAGTTTCTCCTCTATTTCAGTCATCTAGTGACCAGCTTCTCACAGGTGTGCTTCAGCCACTGAACAAAAGTAAATTCAACCAACAAAATAAATGGCGTGACCAGCCTCAAACTCCCAAGGCCCTTAGTCTTCACCCAACCCCTGGGAAGGTACTTCTGGGGACAAGATCTATCCCCATGAGGCCTGAAACCCTGGAGACTCTCAATTCAGAGGGTCTGACTGAGTGAGATATGAGCGTGAACACATCAGAGGTAAAGAGGCAAAACCCCAGCAGTAGTAAGTCCCCAGAACACCTGGCATGGCTTGGGGTAGCTCACAGGACCTCAAGTCTAGTCTTGGCAACCACAGCATTCCTCATTGACTGGGTCCCCAAGCATAGTACCCTCACAACATGGACACTGTCCTATCTTGCCACCCAATCCTGTTCCTCCAGCAGCTGATATCAAGCTCAGGGTACTCTGAGGCTCCTGCTCCATAACACCATAGAGACAGCTTCATGCAGCACAACACCGACAATCTGGGCGTGTCACCTCAAACCTGGCCTATGAAAACTGATTCCCTCCTGTCTTAGCAGGTTTATGGTCCAAGCTTGGTACATGAATTCCTTCTAGGGAATGACCCAGGGTCACTGCACTGGAGAAAGGGCCTTTAAGGAGGTCATGGGGGTTAAGAAGGTCAGAGGGACCTGACATGTCAGGAAGAAGCCCCAGAGTTATTGGCTCTCCACCATGCAAGGACAGTGTCCATAAGCCATTTTTAGGGTCTGGCCTGCTGCCCTTAGCTTGAACTTCAACCTCCAGAATCACAAGAAATGAGTATTGGTTAAGTTCCTTGCCTGAAGCCTTTTGCTGCAGCATCCAGAGTTTCCTGAGACAGTGTCCATCCCCCGGGCACTAGCCAAGGACAAAAGGACAGCAGGGAAGGCAGGGAAGACATGGAACATACCTAGACTCTGCAAGCTATTGGCCAAGGCTCCTAGTAACTTGGACTCCACCTACTTTCCCAGCACTCAGTAAAGACTAAAATTATTGGTGGAGTTTTGAGAGACTGGGTTCTTTCCATTGGATAGAGTTAGGCTTCCTCTCCTGTTGGAGTGTGCTGGATATTCACTGTGTGCTAGGGGCATCCTGGGCCATACCCACATTGGTCTTTCCCAACCTTGCCAGAGCCAGGCTCCCTAATGGTGCATGTCCTACTCTGAAATAGTATCTCAGCCGCTGGGCGAACTCTGTGCCCACTGTGTCCCCCTAGTATGAGGACTACAAACCTCACATTTGCACCTTCTGGCTAGAGAGCTGGCCTCTCTTTCTAGCACTCATCATTCCTATTTTGCTTTCCAAGCATAAGATCTAGATACTGAATGTACTCCCCCCTCCCCCCCGCAACATCAAGACACCTCCACTGGTTACAAAGAAGCCATGAGGTTACATGGAAGAACCTTAGCCTCCTGTCGATGCTTTCTTTATTTCTTAGGTATCATCAGGCAGAAAAAACCACAGCTGAGATCTCCAGAAACTCAGCCCCCTCAAGTGTCAGATGCCCATGTGCACGCAGAGCAATGCTCAGCTTCACCAGCTGCAGGCAAAGAAAAACTGCACTGCCTCCCCAAGATTGGCCAGAAGTGGGGAAGTGGGGAAGGCACCTTTTAGTAAGACACTGAGACCTCTAAAGGGAGGCTCAACAAGAGTATGATGAGCTCCACCAAGGAGCAGTTGATGGGACGCCACCAGAGCAGACACATTGCTGCAGATGGAGGCTGAGTGTCAGAAAGCCATTCATAGCACTCTTCGAGCATGGCTACAGGCACTCACATGCACAGAACACAAACCAAAACTACACATATGTGACGACCTAAGCCAGAGACACGGAAAATAAAGAGATGTGCACTCTCGTCAGACAGACTCAGTGAAGCATGTGACGGAATGCAGACACTGCATCCAGGTGGCACTGTGCAGCCACAGAGGCTCAGGACACAGACAAAGGGTTCCTTACTTGGTTTTGTTTTTCAGAAGAGGAAGAGGAGGGCAAATGCACATGCCAACCACTGAGTAGAGCTGGGTGCTTTTCCGTCATAGCTCTACACACTTTTGGGCACCTGAATCCATTTTTGTAAAATGAAGGACATACTGCAAATTTCATCAATCACCCGAGACACTGGCTCACAGACTCAGCCCACTCAACTGCAACTGGACTTGACACGCTCTGGCTTCCATGCTCCCAATGCAACCCATGGCAATGCTAGAACAGGCCTTGGGGTTTCAGGCTGACAAGTCACACAGCAAGCCGCAGTCACTATGGGAACTCTGTGCTGTGTAGGGTGAGCTCTGACAGTGGATGCCCTGAGGCCTCCATAGGCACAGTCCACAGAGACACCTGCACTCCTCCAGGGCAGTAGACAGTAAAGGAGGTGCAAGAAACAGCTCTGTGCCGGCCACAGCAGAGCATTCCGGAGTGACCTAGATCCTTAGCGGGGAGCTCTCCTTTGCCTAGAGACGCAGTGCTTTTCTTCTGCTCACTGAACAGAGAGGCGAGTTCTGGGAACGGCCTAAAGAGAAACATTTAGATTGGAGGGGTCTTTGAGCAGCCTGACAGCTGACGGATGACCATCCATAAAGCGACAAAGAGGGGCTGTGTGGCAGCCGGCGTCACATAGCCTCTCCCTGGGAAACTAATTGCTCCGGATTGTCCAGAGGAACATTATTTTTCTGGCAATCATTTCCTTTGAATGCCCAAAATGAGCATGAAACAACTCTTTTCACTGGACATAAAAGTTAAATGTCCCAATGTTGATCAAATTAACTTCAGCACTGTGACAATGGACTGTGTTTGTGAGAAAATAATGGGGGGACAGAGGGGTGCTTTATGCCAGGGTTTCACAGTTGTAATGTAAAAATGTCTCTGTTGAACTAGCTAGGCCACATTTCAAAGAGGACACTGAAGGCTCCTGTCACTTGGCAGAAAAAAATCTCATTTCATGGGCTAAGCACTCGGGAAGATTTCAGGGCATGCTCACAGTTGCTGCCCCAGGGTCCTGGTTTAGTCACCCGAGACGCCCCCAAAGGGCTAACCTTGTGCCAAGAAGAGTATCACATCAGTGACCAGTGCAGGCACCTCCTGGAGCCACAGGAGGGTGGAGGCCTCACAGCATCCCCAGGCCCCAGCACAGATACCTCCAACTTCCTGGGCCTCTGGACCTGCCTGAATTTCTCAGAGCCTGGCACACTCTTTACAACCTATGGGTTTTCTTTTAAAATCTTTCATAATAGTGTGGTAGTACATGCCTTTAATCTAAGCACTCAGATGGCAGAAGCAGACAGATCTCTGTATGTTCAAGTCCAGCCTGGTCTACAAAGCAAGTTCAGACAGTCAGGGCTACACTGTAAGATGCTCTCTCAGGACAAAATAGCCCCTCCACACACATACATGCACATGCGTGCACACACATGACTTTAGGCTAAAGAGTGGGCTCAGTGGCTAAGAATATGTGTTGCTCTTATAGAAGACCTGAGTTTTATTCCCAGAATCTACATGGTAGCTCACAGTCCCAGGAGAGTCAATGTTCTCTTTTGGCCTCCATGAGTACCAGGCACATGTGTGATATACAAAGCATTCATACATATAAATAATAAATAAACCTAAAAAAGTTTTAAAATCTTTCATAACTAGATATTTAAAGCTAAAACCTCACAAATTACACAAAAATAGAAACATTAATATCTGACACAGTTAGTGTTGGCTAGCCAGACCAGGCATGGTGGCTCACAACTATACCAGTACTCAGGCTGCTGAGGCAGGAGAATTGCTGTGAGTTCCAGGCCAGACTAGGTTACAGAGTAAGTTCCTTTTTAAAACAACAACAAAAGAAAGAAAGAAAGAAAGAAAGAAAGAAAGAAAGAAAGAAAGAGAGAGAAAAGAAAAGATAAGATAAAGAATATAAACAATACAAAACAAACCTGCAAAGAAAAAGAAAGAACGTGAAGCAAGGCAGTCCTAGGTGCTTATGCTGGAGCGAGGAGGTCAGTCCCTCACTGGCTCCCAAGTGTCAGGGGTTTTTGCATGTGCTGGTTCTAGTGCAGCCAGCTGGGCAGGCAGGCATATCACTCACAGCTGGAGAGCTGTGTCAGAGTTGACCCTTGGACTTGTTTCTTTATAACTTATACTAAAATAATCTTAGATTTGGAGAAGAGTTATGACATACTGGTGCCTTTTGGTTTTAATACCAACTTTCTTACTCTTTTGTGGACAGGGATGCAAGACTATCCATTCCTGGGTCTAATGCCCCCACTTCTCATCTCAGATGAAGACAGGGACCTACAGGCTGGACAGGGAGATTAAACCAAGAAGCTGCCTCTCTATCCCAGCCTCCTCACTGTCTCCTGCAGCTCAGTGGGGCCTGCAGACAATGCTCACACGGTTCCCAGTGCTGCTGTGAATACAGCGCTGTTGGTGGCAGTGTCCATTCAAAGGCCAGTACAGCATTGTCCTCCCCAATCAGCACAGTAGAATGCAGTCTGCTGGTGGCTGCCAAAAGGTTAGCCTCCCGATGAAAGGGAGGGCCATTATTCACCACTCCTGCAGAGTGCCCCTTTGTGCCCAGCACCCCAGCCCTACACTGCGGAGGTCCGGATCTGCGGCTGGCTGAACTCGCCACAGAAGCCATTCATTGGAATGCAAAGATGCAGAAAAGTGGCCCCCAGACCCAGAGGCTGCTTTTTTTGGAGGCTGGAGTCATGGTGGTGTAGGGCAATGACATATTCTAATGCCTTACCACACTGACAAGCTGACCATGGTCACCAGGACTGATGGACATTTGGTCTCTCTTAGCTCCCAGCTCCCTGGGAGGTCCCAAAAAAGGGCCATGGAGCGAACAGCAGGAAGAACCACACAGACAAGGCCCTTGCTGCTGACTGCTGATTCACTAGCCCAGGAAGGCAGCCCCATGGAGGAACAAACCACCACCACAGATAAACCTGTCAGGGGCACCTACCAAGACTCTGGCACTCTCCTTGAAATTGAGACATGATTCTGAGATAAGTCATTATCAGTTAAGTGCTATCCTTGGCATCTGGTCTTGATGCCATTTTTCTACTCCAGGAGCTAGTGAGCAACATTGCTATGGCGCCTCCACACAGACATTACTAAGCAGGGCCTGCAGTAGAGGGTACTTGAAAGCAAGGCTGGTCAAGTGTCAGGGGTCAGGAAGAATGATTTGAGAATACCAAAGGATGAGGGTGCCTGGGTTCATAGACCATGTGGAGAAGACAGGCACGGACAGGAATTGGACATTTTGTTGGGGCAAAGCACCTGAACCCATTTCCAATTGCCTGAGCTGTATCCCACAGTAGATGCTGAGTGAGGCTTCAGGCCTGGTACAGCACCTGTTTGGGCATCAACCTCAGATGAAAGAGAGTGGCTGCATACAGATTTGCAGGACAAGCCCCAGACTAGGGCAATAGTAGGAAAAGCACCAGATCCACCCGTTTCCCACATCTGGGGTTCTTCTGCAGGGACCCAATGATACTTGTAGCACTAGGACCCTCTCTTACACTAGAGGCTGGGAGAAGTCAACAATGGAAAGGAACTACTGGGAGGACTTCAGGCTGACCTCTCTTGTGTGATGGCATGGCCTCTAGAGGTTACCAACCTGGCACTTATTTAATTGTGGCACAGGAGTGAGACTATCTTCTGACTCCTTGTATAGAGCACTGCTTCAGAGGCACATGAAGGAGGAGCTCATAGACCAAGCTTACTAACTGCCATGCAGGAAGATATGGTAGGGGACTCAGTGGTTCCAGCCCCCCCCTACAGTGGCACCATGGTCCAGAGGACCCAGCTTTGCCTCTTACTTTAGGAGCACACTGATCTACGGCACAGATAAGTGTGTATGAATTTGCCCCGTACAAGCCCCACAACACATGTGTGCGTTCACATGCACAAACATACTCACACTCACCCAAACACTGTACACACACACACACACACACACACACACACACACCACCCTCACAAGGTTCAAGGAGGAGATAGGCCTTGTGTTCAAGGCTTGTGTAAGGACTTCCCTAGCAGCTGTTCTTTGGGACCTTGTTTGATGCTAGGGACCCTCAAGGCACCTCCTTAGGTCACTGGTGATGTTGGGGCAGAAACGTGTACACTCCCTAGGATCTCCTTTCATGAGACTCTGCTAATTCTGCCATCAAGCATTTGATGGTATAGGAACAACATTCTACATGTTGAGAAGTGTTTCCATGGGTACCCTGGGTAGACTGCTTTTCCTTCTGGTGCAAATATCTTCCAAGAAGCCTGGACAGGCTCAAGGAACACCCTGAACCCTGCTTCTTTTCTTCCTGACTGAGTCAGGGCTTGGCACATCCCAACCAGTGTCTCCTCTCTCAGTGACCCAGCAATGATATGACTGTTCCAAGGATCACAGAATCCTCTGTTCAGCATAATACCTATACTCATAGATGACCACTTCCTCAAGAGAACAGACAGGAAGTGCTCTAGGGAGGTGTGGAGGATCGGAGGCCACAAGAAGAGGCCAGGTATAGGCCGGAGGGAGGCTAAGATCTGAGTGGAGGTCAGGATGGGCTGAGGAAAAAAAAGACTAAAGCCAAGCCAGACAAGACCCCACATAACTTTCTCTCCTCTGAGCTCAATATGTCTCTCTGGTCTGGGTTACCAGGCTCTAGGAACAGGGTGAAGATCAGAAGGAACCAAGACTATCTGCCGATGTCTGTGGCAAGTAGCTATAGCCAACCAGAGTTGATCCCTCCCTGTCACATGACAAGAGGATCAACTTGATGACCACAATGAAGGAGCAAAGTCTAGATCTAGCTGTGTCTCCCAGGCTTGGCTTCAGAGAATGCCTGTCTGTAAGTCAGATAGATACTGGTACTTAGGTCTAGTTTCATCCTATCAGTCAGGGCTACCATCTTCTCTGGATGATAGTCTATTAGTCCTGACCCATCCAAGATCACACAGGTCATCACACACAGAGGAGCCTATAGCCAGAGCAGGTGGGAAACTCAGCAGAAGGTGGGCATTCTCTAGCCCTGACAGCCACTAAGGCCACCTCCCTTCACCAGGGATCATCCTGTGCCCAGGAAGCATCCTCAGGCCAGCTAGACAGGGAAGAGACAAAAGCAGGAAGAAGGCAACACATGATGAGCTGGGCAGCAGAGCTTCCTTGAGTTGACACAAGCTCAACACCCCAGATACTCTGGACAGGGACAGATCTGTGGGAAGGATGCTGCCTGTGGCTAGCAGAGCACCAGAAGTATCCAGTTTTGAGTTCGCAATTAAACACAGCCATGGCAATTCTGTGATGACATATTGTATACCTGCATTGCTCCCCCTCACACACACACCAAAAGAACACAGAAAGAAAGAGAAGCACATATTCTCAGTCACTCCAGAGTGAACCACAGCATTGTCCCCCCAAGCCAGAAGGCATGAAACAGTTATAGCTCCAATAAATCATCACAAAGATAGGTATGTACTCTGGCTAAGGGAACAAGAGCTGTTTTTCTTAAAAGAAAAAGACAGTATTATAGAACTTCCTGTAAGCTGTTGACCCAGGGGCTGCTCATCCAGTGGGTGCTGTTGGGGATTTTACATCCTTTTACAGGTTGACATTCCCAAGGGCCACTGTCAAACAGGAAAACACAAACCATGAGGAGTCTCAGAGCAGCCACAGTCACGCTTAGGAGTGGCTCGGGTTCAGCACCTACCTGTCCAGCACATAGCCCAGAGCCTTGTGCCTGACACCCGAGTACAGGGAGGGGCTTGTCTCCCAGGCCACTAAGTTGGATGCATCATGAAAAAGATGGATGTTCACCAAGTCGAAGGCACTGTAATGAACAAAGAAAGGGCCATGTTAACCAAGAGCTACAACTCCAGGCCACCCTGAACAGAGAGCTATTCCTCCCTGTATCCCACCCTCTTCCTCAGTTTAGAATCAAAGTCCTGAGCACCTATCCTTAGTCACTCCAGAGTGAACCACAGCATTGCCTCCCCAAGCCAGAAGGCATGAAACCTTCAGTTACAGCTCCAATAAATCATCACAAAGATAGGTATGTACTCTGGCTAAGGGAACAAGAGCTGTTTTTCTTAAAAGAGAAAGACAGTATTATAGAACTTCCTGTAAGCTACCGACCCAGTTTCAAGGAGGAGGATGCTTCTTTCTAAGTCTCTGTTCTAAGAGCCCACGCTGCAGGAGACAATCCACTGCTGGGACCGTGTAAGAGAAGGGTATGGAACAGGTAGAAAAAGAGTCCTTCTACTGCCTCTGGGCACGCAGCCTGAGGGGCCTCATGCATACAGACTTGAAGAGGCCAGGGTGCGGTCTGCATCAGCTTTTCCCACACACTATGAAGACCCTAGCTATCTTCTGCTAGCATGTACCATCTGCTTTGCTAAGTGATGGCTTCACACCATCCCAAAGGCACACACTGCCATGTCACATCTTCTACAGGGCATTGGAACTGTACCTCATCATTTCTCTTCAGCAGCAATGTGAAGGAGAGCCCAACAACCCAGCCACTAGCTCTGTGCCCTAAGTGACCCTTCATACTACATAGGGAGAAGTTGGTTCCTGAGGCCAAGGGCAAAGAACAGCATGGCTGGATGGCCACATCTTGGACTGGATTATGAGAGACTGTAGCTCTATCTTAGGAACCCTCTGTTCTTCTCTTCCATGTCTATTCTGGATGTTGTCCTGAACAGCTCTAGGGGCCCATGCCAGTACCTTAGCTGAACTACAGAGACCAGAGCTTAGTCAGTCCTATTTCAGGAGCTGAAAAGTGAGCCACATGTTTCTGCAGTTCTCAGGTAGACATGGTGGGTATTACTATGGAGAATGCTCATCCAAAGGAAGAATAGGCTGGGACAAGTGAATGGAGCTAAGATGCTCCTAATAACATCAACTTGCCAGGCTGTCTTTGCAGAGCTTAACTTTGTGGCCTGGGACCTAATGGGAAGCCTTCCTACCAGTCCAATTGTGCAGTGGGCTCTGGCACACACAGGTTACACTTGAGGATAAACAAGCAGTCTCCCTGCTTTCCTTTGTGCTGAATGCCTGAATCTCCAACTTACGAGAAACAGGAGACAACACTGTGCCACATGGCATCACCCATCAGACAAAAGAGGAGTAGCCATGTCCCTGTTCATTGTGAGCAGAGTCTGACAACATGCTTGCCATACTCAAAATTATGGAGTGCAGACAGCCAATCAGATGCCACGTAACATACCAGTCAGCAATGCACCACCGTGTCCTGATGAAGCCTTTTCTTGACCATTTGCACTGAAAAGTAAAGGTTACAGTGTGAGCAACACAAAGAAATGGGAAGCCACAGGGTTCATCTGTGCTCATGGCACAGCTAAGAGACATTCCTTACTTTGCTTGTTCGTTTGTTTCGGGGACAATGCCTCGCTACACAATCCAGGCTAGCCTCAAACTCACAATCCTCCTAACTAGATGCCTCTCTCAGCAGTGACAGCATGCAGTGTTTATACACATGTGGGACAGCTACTAGGCAGAGCAGGTGCTGCATACTGAATGTCCCCTAAATTCTGATGTTGACAGTCGATCTCCAATATGATGGGGCTGAGAGCTAGGGGCTCTGAATGGAGATCCTGTCACCAGGGCTGGGCCCTCTTGCAAAGGGGCTTGATTAAGGGAGTCTGGGCCTTTTCACCCTCTCCCTGATTTCTGCCACACTGGATCTTTATTTAGGCTCGTGGAAGGCAGATAGCCAGGCACTACCTTGAAAGAGGATATAGCCCTTACCAGATGCTCTGCTAGCTCCTGGATCCTGCACTGACTGGGGATAAAAAACTGTGGGAAAATAACTTTTTGTGATTGACAAACCACCCAGTTCTCAGGCTAGAACTGCTAACTGAAGGCTAGACTAGAAAGGGATGCTCACATCTACTCCGTGTTCTCTACAAACAAACAAACAATACTATTCAGAGTCTGGTAAGCCCCTGCTTGGTCCTGAAATGATGAAAAAGTAAGAAAAGCAGAGAAAGTGGTGGAAAGGGAGGAGAAAAATAGTGAAGAAGCTGGTCCTCGCCTTGACTACAACAGCTTCAGATACACTACATATACAGCTGAGCCTCCTGAACTTCTGGTCCCAATGTTGCTACAGCACTGCTAACCAAGACTGCTCATGCGCACACACAAGGGAGCTAGGAACATGACACAGTCTGCTGACATTAGTCCTGCCTGTGGGACAATGGCCTTTCCAGCACTCATGGTATAGGAATGAAAGAAGTGAACTTCAATTTTAATTTATACAGCTCCACAGAAGAAAGCCACCTCTTGGTCCCTCAGCACTGGGAGCAGGGGTCCTGTGGGAAAGGAGCAGGGCCTTGTGCATCCCCAGCTCACAAAGGGGATGCAAGAGAAAGAGTCTTATCTCCCTAAGGAGAATGTCCCACAGGGTAGAGACCCTGTCCACACTTCTTTGCTTGACCTTTCTTTGTTCATTGCCACGACTTGCTGGTCTGGTACAAGGTTTCTGGCTACTCTATCAGTACTGGATCCTCACTGGGACTCCTCTAGGATATCCTGTTGGTGCCCTGTGTCATGGAGATCCTATAGTTTTGGATCAGACACTTCATGCACTCCAGCAGTTCATCCATGGGGTAAATGTTGGGGTGAGCCAATTCTAAGCCCTGGATCTGGGCCTGAGAGGGATCTGAGTTGGTTAGCCCACCAGCTCTCCCACTCTCATGCTCTTGGCTGCTAACCAGCAAGGCCAGTTTCCAGGGCCAGCTCTACCCTTCTGCCCAGGTGCAGGGCTGCTCTCCCAAGTGTTGCAGCCAGAGGGACAGGGACAGTTTTCTCACTCTCATGACCCAAGGGCCAGCTCTCCTGACTACCACAGATAGCAAGGGATGCAGGAGGGGGAGGAGGGCATCTCTACCCCAGTCACACTACCACCCAGCAGACAAGAGGCAAGGCTGGCTCTCCCACACTAATGCCCTCCAGCTGGCTCACCCACAATCCTCATATCTAGGGCCATCTCTACTGTGCTGCAGCAGGTGAGGGGCAGGGCCAGCTCTCCTGCCTGCTTAGGTGGCAGGGGTTGTGGGGGAGACCCACTTCTATTTATTTATTTATTTAATTTTTTATTTTTTGATACTTTATTTACATTTCAAATGTTTTCCCCTTTTCAGGTCTCCCCTCCAGAAACCCCCTATATCATCCCCCTCCCCCTACCTCTATGAGGGTATTTCCCACCCACCCACCCACTCCCGTCTTCCCTCCCTGGCATTCCCCTATCCAGATCTTCTGAGATGAGAAGCTCCAGCTTTAATCTGGACCAATCCTTCTGCTGCAGCCTATATAAAGGACATGGAAGAAAAAAGCTTGGTCTCTTTGCCTGCTTGCTCTCACTCTCACTAGCAAGTCCAATTCTTCACTGGCAGTAGAGCTTACTTCTCTTGTGGACAACTACTGAATTTTTGACCTTCTGTTGGTAGACAGCCATTGTTGGACTAGATGGACCACAGCTTGTAAACCATTCTAATAATTTCCCTTTATAAATAGATGAGAGAGAGAGAGAGAGAGAGAGAGAGAGAGAGAGAGAGAGAAGTTGATAGACAGACAGATATTCATTCTGTAAGTTCTGTTCCTCTAGAGAACCCTGACTAATATAGTTAACATCACATCTAATATGGAATCTACACCGATGTCCTTGTAGTACAAAGGTACCTGGCTATGTCTCCCAAGCTCAGGCATCAGCCTGTGTGGTCCTGTATTCACTGCACTTCCAATACGGTGACAGTTCATGTATAGAGCACAGTGTGGGTCCCTCTACAGGCAAGCATGGCTCTCTAAGACCAGGCCTACACTTGTCTTAAGGTCCAGTATGCACAGGCTCACAGAATGCAGAGTTGTCTACAGTACTGAGTAGTGTGCTCCACAGGGAGGAGCAGCCATCCTGTGATCACCCACCCCCTTCCTAAAAGTTCTTCCAGAAAGGCAGCCCATCCCACCTGCAGTCACTCTGCCTAGAATTACCCAGTGGGCAACAGCTTCACAGCCATTGCAAATGGAAGGCATTTGTGAATTTAGGACAAGAAACTAGTTTCTCCTCAGTTTTCAAATTTGTGTAAATTAAAGTGTACAAGTACACTGTGCATCTTGAATAAACAAATTCATATGTTGTTTTAAAAATTAAATTTCCGTAATAGAGCACTGTTTTGAACATCAATTACTGATTAAATACACAATAATGTAAGCATTTTTTTTCTATAACAAATGTTGGTAATAACTGCAATTAGGATTCTAGCTAGATGTGAGACTTCTCTCTGAGTTCCAGGTGAACCTCAAGAAATACAGCAGTTAATATTTGTATAACCCAACAGTTTGGTAAAATATTTACAGAAAACATATTGCCTCAGAGGCACACTCATCAATCCAACTATGACCACTCAGACCTCATTTCCAACACTGTGACAGAACGGCAAGGTGTAGCTACCACCCAGGGCAACATTCCCACAGCTGACACTCCCAGTGTATGACCTCAGTGTTATCCATATCCTTGGTCTAGACTGGGACACATCTCTGTCCTCCCAAGGGCCAGGGAGCCCTACTTAGCTACTTCAAAAGACAGTCCTCCTTCAGCATCCCATACACCCTTCAGTGACCTGAAAGGAGGTCTGCACAGAAAAGCTTTCTCTTCAATCAGGAGAAAAAGAGCCCCAAACTTCCTCAGATAGCCAGGAGCCTGAAGAAGGGAAGAGAACTGGGATCCATGTTCTGCTCCTGGACCAAGGTTCCATCTTTCTCACAATCATTTCCTTGTATAGTCAAGCATGAACACTGGGTAGCTGCTACATGGGGGTGGCCAACATATGTGCCCCACCCCTATCAGCAGACCATCGGTGCCTTTCTGACAAGGAGACTCTTTAGTGGGGCCTCTGACTAGATAGACCCTGACTACATATGTAGAGACATACGGCAACACAAATACATGCAAGGGAATGAACACATGCACATGTAAACACATACACACATTTGTATTTGTTTTATAGGGCAAATATTACTTACAACAATTCTATTTGTTGTGCAGGACAAGGAAAGCCCACAACGACAGGCATAGCAGCAGGAGCCCAGACTATAGTAGAGGCCTAGAAGCACTTACTTACAAAGCTGTCACCTGGCCATTACAGATAGGAGGTGGGCTCAACTCTGATGAGCCACTTCTAGCACGCCATATTCTTTCCTGACCACCTTCTGAAACCTTCACTTATGAACTTCTCTGAGCCAATGGGAATGACAAGAATCCCATATCCCTGGAGTAGTGGTACCCAGGCCCTCACAGGGCTTCTCTCTTTTAAAAGGGCCATGGCCACAGAAAGGCAACCCACACAGGCCCAGAAAGCAGCACAGCGCTCACCTCGTGTGGCCTCTGCTCAGTCCCCTGTTAATAGGGTTCCTTGAGCCAGCAGATGGATTGCGAATCCAGGCAGCTTCATCTACTGAGAGAGCATAAATCGCAACGGAGAAAAGAGAGGCTGTGGGAGGTTATCACCAAGCAGCCCCACTGAGGAAGGCCTGCTCGGAGCATTAGTGGAATTAATTCATCTTTCATGGGCACATGCAGCAGGGCCTGTGATCTATGGTAACAACCAATTTCTCACCACGGCCAAGAGGAAAAAAATGACTCGGTCCGATCGACTACACAAATCTGCTTTTTAAAAATGGCCTCGCGCTATCTGGAGTGTTGCTCCCAGAGGCGTCATTTGAAATTCATACTGAGCCAGAAGCACCCATAAATCAGCAGAGAAAGTTTTGTTAGTTTTAGAAGCAGAGGGCCGTCATTATTTGGAATTGCATTATGCCTCCATCACAGTAATTACATTTAGATTATCCTTAAGTGATGGCAATAAAAGAAAGAGAGATCAGTCTTCAACTAATTCTCTCCCCTAAATGTGCTGGCTGCAATGACGGCCTGGCAGAAGGCATTAAGGGGCAAGCCCGGGCGGGGATACTGAGGCTGTGGACAGAGCTGTTGCTGGTGACTCCTGCACTGGAACCCTAGGCCCTCCCCTAATGGAACACAGCATGCTCTGAGAGGTTCTATGAATTAAAAAGCACCACAGAGCCATCAGAGGACTTTGGAGTCTGTGGCTTTAAAATGAGGTTTTGTTGCTGTGGTGCCATGGCACAGCTCATGATGTAAAGTTGAGTACGTGGCACGCCAAGACACTTCCGAGTTGAGCACTCATGCTCCTCGAGTGCCCAGGAGCCAGCCACCGCAGAGCTCTGTGGGCCAGCTGATGGGGTTCCAGTTCTGGAATTCATGAGCGATGTGAGAATAAGACAACAGGGAGGCCACACGTGGGGGATGAAGGCTGAACCCTGGGTTCTTGTGGGGACACCACATGTCTGCTGATATGTGTAGAGGTGTGGGAGATGCACAGAGAAACTGTCTCCACAGGAATTAAAATGCAGAGCACAGTGCAGGGCTCATCATAGCACCAGGCACATTTGGGGCTTTCAGAGAGAGGGCTGACACTGTCTTCCGGAGTGAACACAGTCAGCCCAGTCACATCTGAGACACGGGGAGTGTACACGGTCATTGCTTTGCTCACGCTGGATGGGGCCCACCTGTCTGTCTCCTTGCCACATGTCTCAGTGTTGAGATAGTTTAAAGACGTTTTTAATGGGGGGTAAAGTGATGCCTGGTAGGGAGCTGCCCCAAACACTGACTCCCCAGGAGTTGGCACATGCACCATGCTTGCCTATGCCCAATACTACCCTTGAGTGTACTCGTCCTGCCCTGCAAGGGAACATCTCAAGCCAGGGCACAGGGCATGTGCTGTACTACCTCAGTCAGCCCTGGCTTCCAGGACTACCCTAAATTGCTCCAGCACCAATCATTTCTACCTGGGCCCTCATGCCCTGGCTATTTTTGAATGAGAAATGGCATGGTCAATGAGAGCCTCAAAGATACCTCTCGGGTAACTGGGATCAGTCCCAAACTAGTAGACGTCCAAACTCAGCAGTGACTAGACTCTAAAGCTGACTTATTTGGGCATAGCTTTCCCATGGGAACAACAATATCCATGGAGTCTTTCTGTGGAAATCAGCAACACTCTGATTCAGTTGTCATTACATATGAACCACAGAAGGCTGGAACCTTTCCTGCCACCCTCTTGTACACTTAGGAGGCCTGAAGCAAAAGGGCCAAGAAACTGAGCCAGGGTAGACCTGAGCCAGCAGAGGAAAGAGCCTTGAGACATCCTTGGCAGGCGACAATGAATGCGGAGGCCAAGCCACAAGCTGACAAGAGGCAGCCATGATTCCTTCATTCAAGGCGCAATTACAATGCAAGTTAATAAGGCTGGGACCTTGCTAAAACAAAATAAAACAAAACAAAACAAACAACAATAACAACAAAAAAACTAGCTCTGAGCAAGTGTACTACTACACAGTGCAGCCACCTATGAGAGCAAACCACAGAACAGTCCTTGGGACTGGCTGGACTGCCCCAACACCATGGTAAAGAGGGACATGTTTGAGCTGCCAGTAGCCATCAGGGGCCAATTCTTGTTCTTCCGACCTCGGCACCTAAAACACTTCCGGGCAGGGAATCCAACACCTATTGTACCGTAACACACGATTCAGGGCAAGATATCCAAATGAAGCCTGAAGGGATCTACTCAACTGAGTAGAGTCAAAAAAGCAGCTTTTGGCTTTTTAATTTCTAAACTCTTCTCAGGCACCAGTTTTGTGCTAGCTGCTGTGTCTTCACTGGCTGTGGCAAGCCAGAGGCCTCCTCTAGAGACTTAGCTTCACTCAAGCAATCCCTAAGGAAGGTAAAAGCCCATCATGAGTAGTGCCAGCACATCAAGGCACACAGTGACTCCTAGCCACCATATCAGCCCAAGAGAATGAAGACATTTCCTTCTCCTGTCTCAAAGTGACATTTTTTACCATAGTGACAACAGAACCTGAGCTCTTATGTTCTCTGTGCCTTTATTCAGGGTAGTTCAGATCACCCCAAACTCCAAGGAGAACAGTCCTGCAGCATGACAGCTGACTGTAACTGCTGACAGTGGAGGACAGTCCAAACCTCCATTGCCTCTGACTCACTCATTCTGATAATCAGTGTGCTGATGAGGAGGCACCAGTCCTCACACACCTCAGGAAAGTAGTCCTGTGGGAACTTCTCCTTCTCCAGCATGGGTGTGCTCTCCAAAGTGTCTGAATAGATCTCCTTGCCAGTGACTTTTTTGTACTTCTTAGCTGGAAAAGACAGAAAGAATGACGTGAGTCAATGCCATCAGTATACCCTAACACCTAGCCTCATGTTACTGGGGGATGCCATGCCCTACCACAGCAGCCCCTGGGTCAGACGGATGCCTTCAAGCAGGCAAGAGGCCAGCTGCTGCTCCAGAGGTGCCCGTGGCTCATAAATTCTTGTTCCATGACCTGGAACCTGACACTCTACTTCATTATCCCCTAAGAGCTCCCAGCCTGCAGATTTACAGGGGCTAATTGGCACCCTCTTTGAAAGCCGTGAATATATTTAAGAGGGCTGTGGAATTACCATTCACTCAGACCTCCACATGAATTTATTTAATAACATTGATTTCCTCTTCACACACGAACGACATCACTCATATCCCAGGGAACAGTTTTTATATGAGATGTAGACAGAGACACAGGGCAGGCGTTCTTCAGACCTGCCCTGCTAGCTACTACCCTACCCCTCCTGTATGGACAGAATTGTGGCAGGCCCTAGTCTGAGTCCTTCCACCGGCAGGACTGAGGGAGGTCCTTTCTATGGACAAGTATCCCACATCCTCAGTGATACATGAGAAGCATGAGAATGTATTTCTTAGAGCCTCCACAGGCAGGACAAGAGAAGTGCTGGCCCTTCAAGGTGCCAGAAGGTTCAGGCAACATTTGGCCTCCAAGACCAGGTCATAGCCCAGACAGTCTCGTGCCCTATGTTACCAGCCCCAGCACCCCAAGATTCCAAGCTAAAAACAGAAGCTCTTGGGCCATGAAGCAGGTTCTTGGAGACTAGCCTTGGGCTGGTGGCTGCCCAGATATTAATATGTCTTTAAATTCTAGGAGCAGCGGGACTTTCATTGTCTGGAGTGCTTTCCATACTATTGACAAGAGCAGGACCATGAATCCAGGCAAAAACAAAGCTCCAATTCTAAGGAAATAGCTAGGGCCAGGGGTTCCCACTCAGCTCTCTGATCTTGTGTGGGTTGTGCTCATGGCACATGATGAATATATAACAGGGACCTGAAGGTCCAGGGAGCTAGCCTGGGACTGGAGCAACTCTGAGTTGACTGCATCATGGCCTCTTATTCTATTCCCCAGATTCCTGCAGATACTAGATAGAAGACATGAGTGTGCTGGGCTTTGAAGCCACCACCACTACCTTCACTGCAAAGCACAACAGTGAATCCCTCACTCAAAGAGGAAAAGGCCTTAGCAGAGCAAGGAGGCAGCACCTGGAGTGGGTTGGCAGTGTCTCCCTCACTCAGAAGGAATCCAGCAGCTGTCATATTGCCTAAGGATAAGGAAGAAACTGGGGTGGGAGGGCACATCTTTAAAAGGTCATCTCAGAGCCAGTAGAGACAGCACGTGTGCCCATCCCACATGTGCATATGTGCATGTTGGCATAGACCATGATACCCATTGAAGTCCAGTGCACTTCAGGCTTTGCTTTTCCTGCTGCAGTGTTATGGGTTTTGATAAATGCAGACAAATGTCATATACCCACTGCTACAGAATCACATACACCAGTTTTTTGTCCAAACGGTCCTCTGCACCCTCACACTTCACTCCACCTAGCCATGCTCTGTGTCTCTAGAGTTCTGCCATTTCCAGATAGTCACAGCTGGAATCCTGCAGTGCACAGCCTCTACATCAGCATCTTTCTCCTGCTCACTTCTCTTGCTGGCTGACCAGCATCCCTCTGTAAGGACACATCATACATTTTTCTAGTTTCTCATTGACTCTGACGAATGCTGGAGGGGTTTGTAGCAGATTTTCTTATCCAGTGGAGGACAGAGACTCCTAGTTTGCTGAGAGTATTTGCTGAATTCTGCCATATGCTTTTTCTGTATCTATTGACCCAGTCATGAAGTTTTCTTTCTTTAACAGATGGTGTGAGCAATTGTATTGGCTGGTTTTGGAATGGGAAGTCAATTGCATGTCTAGAGTAAACCCCAACTGGTTGTACTCTTCTTACACACTGCTATCATCTTCCTGAGACCGTCTGCATTTTATTTTCATGACGTAGTATGCCGTTCTCCCTTTTCCCAATGCCTCTGTCTGGTTTTGGGATTCAAGCAGTTCTGGCCTCCCAGGCAGGTCCAGGTACTCCTTGGCTTGGACCTGGGTACTTTGTACAGATTGTAGTTTCCCTCAGTAGATGCACCAGTGAGCCTTCCCAAACCTGGCAGGTTTTTTCCAGGTTTACCACTGACTTAACTTCATTCACAGTTGTAGGTACTTTCAGCTGCAAAGCCCTTGCACAAATATTCAGGTGCTCCTGCACCTACCTGTCTGCTGGGGGATGGGTTTGCCCTGTGTCCTTATTTCCTGTTGGATCCAAAAAGAGCTGCTCTGCTTGCATCTTTGAGAATGGGTACCAAGTCTTCCAAACATTGTCTACTGGACAGAAAGTACAAGTTCCCTCTATCCTTCTCTGCTGCTCTTTCAGGGACTCCTTAAATTTGTGAGTAGGTACTCACTTTTTCAAATTGGGTTACTAACTCTTAGTTTTATTCAGGATGTTTACAAAGTCTAGATTTCCTGCAACAGCTCACATCAAGCCAGGACTGTGAGTACGGTGTGCCCACCCTACCCTAAGATGATCCTGTAGGCTCCATGAGTACCAGCTGCCACCAGGTCAGACCACTATATCTGCAGAGTCAAGTCTTACCCTGGATAGAAGCATGCTTAGCATATGCCCACACTGGCTCTGCTTCTGCCCCTACTGGCAACCGGAGGCTCCTGGGTAAAGTTTTGCAGAGTGAACTGTGTGCTAGGAAGGTACAATATGAATGACTTCATTTAGTAGTTAAATGTGTATGCAAGTGGTTTCTTATGGATTCAGAATTTCTCGAGTTTGATGTTCTTTTCTTTTCCCCACTGAGACAGGGATTCTTTGTGTAGCCCTGGCTGTTCTGAAACCACACTGTAGACAAGGCTGGCCTCAAACTCAGAGACCCACTTGCTTCTGCCTCTCCAGTACTATGTCTTACCCTAGCTTTTTGTTGTTGTTGTTGTTGTTTGTTTTGGGGCTGTTGTTGTTGTTGTTTTTCAAGACAGGGTTTCTCTGTGTAGCCCTGGCTGTCCTGGAGCTCACTCTGTAGACCAGGCTGGCCTTGAACTCAGAAATCCACCTGCCTCTGCCTCCCAAGTGCTGGGATTAAAGGCATGCACCACCACTGCCCAGCCTTACCCTAGTTTTGAAGGGAATAGTCCACATCTAAACATCACTCCTGGGACATGCACTGGTACCTCATGTCCACAGAGTCAGGGGAAAGCAGCCCTGGCCATCTCCTCCTGGCCGCATGCTTGGTGAAAAAGACAAGTACTGTACTGAAAAGCACCTGCAGAAGCACAGGGACAACCACTCTGCTGGCAAGGATCCTGATCAGCACAAGGCAGAATGGGGTGCTAGAGCAATGCAGGGAAGACAGTTCCCCATCTCCCAGGGGGAGGCTTCCTCTGGGTAAACACCAACAGTGAATCTGAAGCAGCTGATGGAAGTGGTCACTCTATTGGTTACAAATGCCTGATAAGAAGTAACTTTAAAAAGTATGGTCTAAGTTTGGGGTTTGAGAGTACATCACAGTAGAAAGCCATGGCAGGGGGTGGTGGTAGGGGTGGCTTGAGGCTCTGATGGCAAAACTGCTCGCACATAGAGATCAAGAAGCAGAATTGAGATATACCTCAATGCTATGCCCCAGAGACCCACTCCCTCCAGCTAGGCGCCACAACTACCTACCCCAAGTAGTTGCCAGCTGGGAACCAAGAGTTTAAATGAATGAGAAGAACAGTTTGTGTAACAGCTGATCTCACAATTGTCATGAACTCTGTTTTCCAAGTGACACAATATGGCCCCAGTCCAGCATGGAGTTGAAGAAGGGTCACATAAAACAGAAGCAATAGCATGAAATAGGTAAATGGGACCCTGAGGAAATCCCTCCCACTGAGGTAACAGGTAGCCCAAAAGACTCCAGAGAGATGCTGTGGAAAGAGCCACATCAGCAGTGACACTCAGTCAAACAGTACAGGGCCAGCACCAGCCACTAAATGACAGCCAGAAAATTTCACCCCAAGTATGTCCACTTCTGCTTCTGAAACATGTAATCCTCCTATATCATTCATGTCTCATATTTCAAAGGACTTCAAAGTTCTTTGAAACTACTACCTCCCCTGAGTCCTGTAAGAAAGCTGGAGGTGGGCAGGAGCTTTGGCATGTGACCCAGGACAGGCAGGGCAGGCCAGTGGCATCTCTCCTCAGGGAGGCCAGGATACCAGGTTTTCAAGATGTGCAAGTGACATCAAACCCAGGCCATGCAGGTCTTCTCATGACAACAGAGCTAGAGGGATCTGGAGAGGCCAGACCAAGGAAGGGATGGGCTGCAAAAACAGATCGTGGAGGCCAGCATGGAGTCTTACCTTTAAAGTCAAACTGGTAGATGTTTTTTAAGGATTCGTGAAGAAAATAAAAGCTTCCTAGTGCCTATAGGAGAAAAGACAAACAGAGTCAGGGCAGTATGGGTTCTCTACTATGTGAGGTTCCCGGCCACAAAAGAAGCTTCTGCAAGGACAGCAGAGGAGACAAACTATCACTCATCTCAGCACTGAGGCAGAGGGGGATTCAGGTGGGCCAGCACCCACCAGCACCCACCACCCAGCACAGTGCATAGGTGAACTAGTCAGCTCAGGGCAGCACTGTCCAACCACCAAGCAGACAGCTCAGGAGTCTCCCCACAGGGTTGCTGTCCCAAGCTGCAACATTCCAGGCTGCAAACATTTCCATGCTATCCCAGGAGATCCGGGCTCGTCTCCCCAGGCTTCACTCATCTGATCCCACATCTACTCTATGACCACAGCACAGGCACAGACTATTATAAGAAATGAAGTCGGAAAACAAAAGGCTTCAATAATTATGGACCAAAATATAGAAGTTAGTCAAGTCCCACCACTAATGTCCCTACAGAAACAGTCTGGGACCCCAACCAGAGTATTCACACAGTAAGGTTTGGTCCCCCAACTCAGTGCCTACATGGGGACATGTCTGGTCCCCTAACTCAGTGTCCACATAAGGATGGATCTGGTTTCCAGCTCAATGTCTACACAGAGCTGGTCTCACCCCAACTCAGTGTTCACACAGGAACAGTCTGCTTTCCCTGGCCAAAATGCCCATAGAGTCTAAGGTCTGTCCCCTAGCTTAGGGTCTACAAAGGAACAGATCTGGCCACCCAGCCCAATGTCCACATAAGGATGGGTTTGGTCCTTCTTCCTCAGTATCCATATCGGTATAGCCTGGTCTACACATGCCACCAGACCCCAAGGACAGCAAAGTAGGCCAAGGCCATGTCTGCTAGCCGCAGATGGCTTGTTTGGCCTTTCAAAGGTAATTTTGTAATACTGGTTGCTATAATTTTTTCCCCCCTGGCTACCACACTCAACAAAACTCTGATTACCAACACAGGAAACTCCACTCAAGCCTTGCATTTGAGCTGCCTGGTGTATGGGTTTGCTCATATGACATCCCCATGAAACTAGACCCCATCTAGTATATGAGTATGTGGAATTCTACCTGCTTTCTGAAATCATACTGGCCACTCCACACTGGGGCAGGATAGCGCTTCATCCCCTTTCTTAATGGCATCTGTCTGCCTCAATCCCCAGAAGCCTATTGACCATCCTCCAGCCCTCTGTTTTCCCACACGGCTCACTCTGTGCTTTCAGTGCCTTCAGGGTCCCCTGAAGTCCTGTGGTTCTTCCCTTTACTACTCCTCCTGTCTACCCATCCTGCCAGATACCCCTTCACAAGGTGCTTCATCACACTGACCCTTGCCTCCAGAAGATTCCAGGGCTCTCCTGGCTCATGTCCTCTGTCCCCATTTGTACTGTGGCAGGAAAATGCCTCTGCTCTGTGGGTGGTCCAGTCAGACCCACTGAGACACATGTTCCTCTGCTCACACATGTGTAAGTGAGGCACCTTCACAGCAGAACCTGGAAGGAGCCAGCCATCAGTTTACCTTCTTGAGGCTGTATCAGTAGAAAAGACCATGGTTCATAGAGATGCAGGGACTGAGCCTCCTCTATGGGCCAGAAGAGAATATTGAAGGCCTGAGCCTAGCATGAACCTAACACCTACTCCAGGCCCACACCTGATACACAGCCCTGTGTAGGATGCCTCTCTATCTGTCCAGGTGAAGAGAGACTAGAGAGCGCATTGAAGACTACTCTGAACACTACGCCTTGCCTCCTACATGAGAAGGCTGGTGTGATAATTGTGAGTTTATGATAAAATGGAAATTAACTGCAATGAATACATCAAAACTGCTGTTCTTAGAATCAGAAACTCCATTATTAGCTCTAATGAATACACAAGGTCAAAGTTGAACCCAACTTTCCAGAGTTCTCTCCACTGTATCAATACAGCCAGGACTCCATCCACCACATGGCACAGGGTCTGTGTGCTGGTGTACTGTGGGCTGCCACCAGAAAGCCCCTGAACACAGAGTGTGCCTTTCACAACTTGAAGTATTGACTCCTTGCCTCTTTTGCTATAAACAATTAAAATACATTTTACATATTTATAAACCCATCACCAGTGCTTATTAATTTTCTAATGAGCAGCAGCCACCCTCTGCTGTGCTTCTGTCACTGCTATGAGTGTAGAGTGAGAACCCTGATATCCATGAAGGCCAGGGCAGCAAACTCAGAACTTCTAACAAGTTCAGTGTTGGGATGCTAAGGTTGGTCTAGAGTCCAAACTCCCACTCTGAGTCCAGACTCCCAGCTAAGTGGGTACATGACAGGGAGTGTGCCCAGGAGATCTAATTGGTCGAGTGGACCTACTTGCCAGCCCACATCAGCCACACTGGCAGTGTTGTCAAACTCACTTCAATCTCAATGGCAGTATAGCCATCCACAGACACAGAATCCTGGGGGGAGTGCAGCCAACTAGATGGACTCTAGCCTCAGAAGCACAGTGATTCACAGACATAATCCAGTCTTGGAGAGTGTGGCCAACTAAGTATGTATCGTATCTCCATTCATTGAATGTAACAGTGGTAGGCCCAGCTTGCATACACAGCAGAGTCAGAACAACAGTGGCCAACTACTGTTTGCAAGTTCAATGCAGAGCAAAGAAGCAATGTGCTTTGCTGTACTCCTGATATGGCCACCTATAAGCCTGGGAGTCTCCTGGTCTAGAGCAGGAGCCCACACAGAAAAGACATTAAGCTATTAATTAGAAATACCTCTATCACAGTGTATTCCCAAACAAATGTGACAAACAAATTGGTTTGGGCGATCTATCATTTCTGCTGGGATGTCAGCAGCAAAGAGCACACCATTAACCTGGGCTCCTGTGTGTGGCTCACTCTTCCAGGAAATGGCTTAGTCCTAAACTCAAGCCATACGGACCCATCAACAGAGGTACTCAACAGTGCCATTTGCCTCAAAGATCCTATGAATGATCACACAAGCATCTCCTACATGTGATTCTAAAGTGGGAACAGCCTGCTTTGCCTGTGGCCAGATGCCCTGTGAAAATGACAGGCACAGCACTGAAAGCACTCAGCATGCCTCTGGGGAGGCTTCTCAGGTGCCAGTGCTGTGACCACTGCTGGGAAAGATGAGCATTGGACAATGAGGCCATAGCAGAAAGACCAGGGGGCTCTGCATAGGCCAGCTCTGTTCATTAAGGTGATACGGAATTGAGCAAGCAGTCCCTCACTTAAGACTATACCATATTGTTTCTATGGATAAAGTGTCTCCAGCTCCAGGATTTTGCTTTTTTAAATAAAATCAATCTATGAGCAGAAAAAAAGCTTTGTACAATATAATAATGAGTAATCTTTAGGCCTGCAACCAGAGATCTTAGGTGTTCCAAATTAGAATTGACAGAATAATAGACCATGAGAAGGTCGAACCACCTATATCTCACCTACTCCTCCCTAGGAGTAGACTAAACACATACACCTCCCCTTTACCTGGCAGATGCCCTTACCCCAAGGGAAGGAGGTGGCCTCACCCCACTATGCAGCCATTAAGGATACACAATCTCTCAAGATCAACCCCTGATAGAGGCTGAGGCACCGCCATTTCCATATTGTGCAACTAAAGCTCCTATATGAATATGCCTGTCTTGCATTCTGGGCATAAGCTAACTTGGTCTCGGCACGTTTTCCTATTCTGTGGAATTCTGCTTGCTAATACTGCGCTTGGTATTTTTACTTTAAAAAATTGCTTCCAAATTTGTTTCTGTTCTCATCACCCTAATATTACTCTATTCCAACTCTTCAGTGGTGCTCAAGGTGCAAACTAGACAGGCACTTCCCTCAGCAGCACAGGACACAGGCCTGTCCTTCCCTCCGTCTCTTCCTTGTTAAAGACAGGGTCTTTTCAGATAGTCCAGGCTTGTCTCCTGCATCAGCCCCCTGACTGATGGGACAATAGGTTTGCACTTTCATTGCTGAGTTCTAGGGTATCACATTCTCTTCTCTGGAGTTTCCTGCTCCTCTTCCTCCTCTTCTTCCTCCTCTTCCTCTTCCTCTTCCCCCTTCCTCCTCCTCTTCCTCCTTTCTCTTCCTCCTTCTAGGGTGGCCTTCACCCCATTTTTGATTGATAAGGTCACATGCACTGCACTGGCCCTTTCTAAAAAGTTCTCTGGTGGTTGCACAATCCCCCTTTGGTCTCCCAGAACCTGAGTCTCTCCAATTCTGGATGTAGCTATCCCTCCTCTCCTCTTGCTGCCCTGAAAAGTATGGTCTTCCCTGACTCCTCCAGCATTCCCCCTTTGCCACTCGTCTCAACATCTATCTCCATTTCATCTTCAAGTCAGACAGACTACAGACCCTCTGTCTATCTCTACTTTTCATTCTTTGCAAATGCTAGGCCATCAGCTCCAAATGGGTGCTGCCTCCGCCACTGCTATTGCCCCTGTAGGTTCCTCCGCAGCCAGTAGTCCGCCAGCCTTCTCTAAGTATATACCCTCTGCCCTATGCGCTCACACAAATCAGCACACCTGTCACTCACAGGGCTCCAGCACTGCTGGCCATGAAGCTTGGGCTAGCCAAGGTCTCTGCCACTGGGGTCATGACATGACTTGTTTCTCCTCTTCCAGGTGATTCTCACAGGAGCCCCCTGCTATTCCAAGTCTCCATGGAAACACAATCTCCTCCAAGCAGCATAGCCCAGCCCAGCACCCCTGTATTCCTTCGAAATGCTGTATACCCCAGCTGACTGCTGATCTTCGGACTTGTCTCCTTACGGGGGGGGGGGGGCTCACTGAGGGCAGGAATGTGACAAGAGTCCCCCCAAACAGATTAGTTCCTAGAGGAAGTCCATCAGCACAGTGTCCTTGGGGTCCAGCTGGCTGAGCAGCTTTGCCTGGTATACTCAACTGCCTGCTTAAGTCTCAAAAATGACCTGAAGCACAGCTTCTGAGAAGCTGAGTGTGTTCACAAAAAGTACTTTTTTTACCATACCCCAAAGGTAAGCCCTGAGTGTACTGGCTTTAAAACAATTTAACAGATTGAGTAATAAATCAGAGCAAAGTTATTTTAACATTCATTAGATTATAAACAATAATAAATGAAACAAAGCTTTCATTTCAATCAATGTAGAACGTTATTGATCCTTCCCTGTATAATAAACTCACGAGCAGCCAGTCTAATTGGATGAGGCAGCATTACCGCCTGTCTCCCTAGCATTACTTGGGGTGGAGGCACGTGGGAAAGGCAGCATTTAGCATGTCGCTGTCACAGGGTGTCCTCCTTTGTAACCAGTACAAACTGAGAGTTGACGCATTTCGGCTTCTAGGGCTGGACAGGAGATGACGGCAAAAAGCTGCTCCGTTCCCACCCCTGACCCCCAGCACCAAGCCCCATCCAGGCTGGCTGCCGAGAGATGCACACATAATTTCATTCCAACTCCCATCCAACAGCCGACATTAGAAGTTAATTAAATTGGTTGTCCACTGTATTCATCCACTTACAAAGTTAATGATATTCTGTCCCTGAATTAAGGAGCATTTTATAAAGCGTGCACCATGGGAGCTGGCATGTTGTACATGGGGTGCAGAACCCTGTCACAGCTCCTGGTTGTTGCATCTCCAATTAGGCAGCCCGGGAAGGGCAGGGCCCTGTCTGCCAGGGCAAAGCACAAGTCATCCTGACAGTGAGGGTAAACACTACACACAACAGCCACTTAATATCTCACGTTGGACTACAATAAATTCCACCAGATTAGTACACTTGTTAACATTTTACATTACCATAATGTGGAGCAGCTAAAACAGAACAAGACAGTCTTAAAGGCGGGCTATGGGAGGGATACAGACATGGAGGGTGTGGACCATGACAGGCAGGGTAAGTAAGCCTAGGTTCCTAATAGGATGAGACACCTGGGCTGTGTGTGGGGGCGGGGCGGAGGGGGGGTACTGGTTTGGTTTTATTGTTAACTTGATACAACTAGAGCCAACTAGGAAGAGGGAACCTTAACTGAAGAACTGTCTCAGTCAGACTGGCCTGTAGGCATGTCTGTGGCGGTCTTTTCTTGCTTGTTAATTGATGCAGGAGGGACAAGTCCACTGTGGGCAGTGCCATCCCTAGGCAGGTGGTCCTAAGCTGTATATGAAACGTAGATGAATAGGAGCCTGGTAGCAAGGCAGAAAGCCTGGCAGCTACAAGTGGGCACCACCAAACCTGGAACAGAGAGAAACAGTCAAGCTGGCTGTCTTGTTAGAGTTACTATTGCTATGCTGAAACACAACAAAGCAACTTGGAGAGGAAAGGATTTATTCAGCGTACACTTCCACATCCCTGTCATCAAAGAAAGTCAGGACAGGAACTCAAGCAGGACCGGAATCTGGAGGCAGGAGATGATGCAGAAGCCATAGGGGAGCGCTGCTCACTGGCTTGCTCAGCCTGCTTTCTTATAAAAAACCCAGGACCATGAGCCCAGAGATGATAGCACCCACAATGGGCTATTCCTCCCCCCTCCCTGTCACCAATCACTAATTAAGAAAATGCCCTACAGCCGTATCTTATAGAAGCATTTCCTCAATTGAGGCCCTCTCTTCTCTGATGACTCTAGCTTATGTCATGCTCACATAAAACTATCCAGCACAGTGGTGACATCATAGGCCTTAGTAGCCACCGAGAGTGAGAATGTGGACTGTGCTGTCCTAAAGCGATGGACCCACCAACAGGAACTAGGGCTGGAGGAGCGAGCAGGGATGAGGGCCCAGTCCCATGAGTGCCCAGCAGGAAGGAGAACTGCTAGACAGAGGAACAAGGGGTGGTAAGGGATAAGAAGTAGCAGCCACCAGGGACAAGAAGTGATCAGAGGGGATGATGGTGGCCACAGAGGAGGAGCCAAGGATAGGTTGCAACCAAGGGATGAGCACAGGTGCACAATGTGACCACCATGGTAGGAGCATTGAAGACAAAGCATAAGTCCCCACTATATGGAAGTCAGTAGTGATGCAGGCAGACAAATCCACACAATATGTCTGAATTCTGAATCATTTTGACTGTGCATGGCTTAACTGTCTCTTCATGCCCTCTTTGAGATGTCACAGGGGCTAGACAACTGAAGTCAGAAAAATAAATAGTAATAAGAGCGGGGAGGACAGGTCCTCCACTATGTCCTGCAGCTGAGCATGGACAGTGCTCCCCAGGACAGGCT
>JADRCH010000138.1:6349916-6397790 GCA_019843965.1 Rhynchomys soricoides | reverse complement strand
CACTATGTCCTGCAGCTGAGCATGGACAGTGCTCCCCAGGACAGGCTCTCCACTACACTATGTCCTGCAGCTGAGCATGGACAGTGCTCCCCAGGACAGGCTCTCCACTGCACTATGTCCTGCAGCTGAGGATGGACAGTGCTCCCCAGGATGGGACCCCACTATGTCCTGCAGCTGAGGATAGACAGTGCTCCCCAGATTGGGCCATTTCGAGCTTGTCTAAAGACATCAAATGAGCACAAAAAATGGACAAAGTACCACAGCAGAACTGAGATACCGCCTGCATGGTCAGCAGGCATCTGCTTGGAACCATGCAGTCACCTGCTTGGCCCAATTTCATGCTCTCCTGGGTGGCTGATGACCACAGATGGGAAAAGCGAGTCCTGTTGTTGGTTTCACTGTGGAAAGAGGTGTGTGGACACGAGAGTAGAGTCTTGCAGAATTCATGCAGCATGCTGTGCTCACTATATGCCTCTGTCATGATGAGAAAGGATGCCAACCCTGAGGCTTTCTGCATAGTTAATGAAGGCATCACTAGGTGAGGATGGGGATCCCTGTACAGGTACCTAGACCTTCACTGGCATCTCTGAGGTACCTTCCTCTCAGACTTACAGCCTATGTAACCTAGATGCTTTTTTTAAAATATAACATATAGTTTACAGACTGAGTTTTGATAATAATATAAAAATCAACTTAAAATAACATCCAGTTTTAATTATTAAATTTATTAAGTTACTCTTTTTCTATATCTGAATGGCTTCAGAAGTCAATCAATAAACCTTCATGGTAATTAAATTATATGATGAGTTTACATCACTGTTACAGCCCTGACTTCTCTTTTAGCTTCTAAAAATCATTGGCTTTTCAATTACAATCCCAGTTATGTGCATTATGGATATAGGATAATTAAAGCACAATGCACTTTAAGAGAGGCCAGCACCAAGCAAGACTTGTTTACAAAATACCTCCAGCCATTAGCGAAGCGCAGGTCACAGAAAACACTGCAGGAAGGCTTTAATTGATTTTTGAATTTCAATTATATTGGAAAACTGCCTTCTTCTTCTGTTTCAACTCATTTAACTTAGTTCCAAGTCCAAGGAAATGCTCCTGTGGGGTGATTCTTCCAAGGGTACACGTAAGTGAACTCAGGTCCTGATAGCCACACTCCAGCTCTGACATTTCTTGGCTGTCACTCTTCTCAGGCTCCAAGGCCTTGAAGTGAGGACACACTTGCTCCTGTCCTTTGTGATGGACCTCCTCTCTCATAGATGATCTGTCTTACATGCCTGATACGCACTTTTACATCCCCCTATTGGGAAATCTCACCTCTCTCTGTCCCTCCCTCCCTCTTCACTTGGGTGGCTGTCTCAAGGGCAACCTTTAACATTTATCACCTCTTCTGTGGGCCTGCTGGCCATGAGTCCTTCCTGATTTCATGTAAGATGTCTTTCTCACCTAAATTGTCCCCTCCCTTTGATTTTTGGGGGCAGAATCTTGCTATGAAGCCCAGGCTGCCCTGAATTATGGCCTGCACTACAGCCTAAGGGTTTCTATTGTGATAAAACATCATGACCAACTTGGGTAGGAAAGTGTTTATTTCTCTTCCACTCCCACAGCACACAGTCCATTACTGAAGGAAGTCAGGACAGGAACTCTAGCAGGGTGGGAACCTGGAGGCAGGAGCTGATGCAGAGGTCATGAAAAAACACTGCTTGCTCTGTTTGCTCCTTATGGCAACTGTCTTTAATACTAGTTCCAGCACCTTCTTCTGGTTCTTCAGGCACCGGGTACACACGTGGTATATACACATACATGCAGGTAAAACACACATGCACATAAAAATAAATAAATAAATAATTTTTAAAATTATGTCTCTACCCTTGCATCCTCTCTCTCTGCTTGTTTCCTGGGCTTCTCTTACATCAGACAACTCTGGGCCATGTGTACTCCACGGTGTGTGCACTCTGGCTGTGGCACACTCCATGTGGTATTTCCTTCTGTCCTATTTGTACTTCACTGAGGATGCTTCCATCCCTGCAGCTCCCAGTACATGCAAAGCATGTGTAAAATATGCTCGACTTTAAAGATCTGGAGTTGCTCCCACCCACTGAGCCCACTCTGCCCACCCAGGAAAGTGACAGTGGTGACAGAAGCAGAGTGGCAAGCCTGGTGGGTGAGCGAGATTTTGACACAAGGCTCCCCTCCTGGTGTCTGCACTGAGAAGGTTGCTGCCAAGATTTACAGGAGCCTGTCCTCAAGCTCTGATGATCTAAATATGTGACAGGGCACCCCCTAGCTGACAGTTTCATTGGCTGGAATTACTCCACCCTATCCTGTTCCTGAGCATACAACACAGGCCCAGCGTGAGGATCCCTGTGTAACCTGTGCTGACCTCTTCTGGGTTCAGGACTCATCAAGCTATTGAGACTCTGCGTGTTTCCTTTCTACAACACAGGGAAGGTGAGAACAGCACCCGATTCCTCATAGGCCCATGCTTACCGAGCACCATGGGCTGGTGTCATGAGCCAATAGGGCCCAATGCTCCTGTCAGCAGTGTCACCTCTTCTGAACCTATTTCTTTGACACACAAAGATACACAAGGGTGAGTCCTCAGATGATGTCAGGATACAAAGGCTTAGCATGGAAAACTGCTAGCCTAGGGGGCTCCCCAGCAGGGATGCAATCTCTGTGCTTTCAGTCCCTCCCCCCCCCCCCATGCCTCCCCAGGCCCAAACCACGACCTCTGCCCCAACCAGAAAGGAAGAACCAAGGCCACCCCAGAGGAAAAGGGGCCCTAGAATACTTTGTCCTTGGTCTGGTACTGCAGGCAGAAGGACCTGGTGCTTTAACTGTCCACAAGGAGAGCTTCACCTCTTTTTTGAGGCAAATCACGAAGTAGCCTTACAGGAAAGATGTCCAAAACAAGCTATCTCCCACTAATGCCTTGTTATAAATTAGACCTTACTGACAAAGCCCAAGGAAAAGTGACACCCATCAAGCAGATCTGCTGCTTGCACTTTCCAGACTCAGCACCACTGTCCTGACCTCACATGTGTCTGTCATTCTCATTTAAAGAAAGAAGCAGTGCCAGAATATCAGGAGAAAAGCAGAGGAGTACAGGTCAAGGAAGAAGGGCGACCCCAGGGATGCACCACCGCAGAGCTTCCTGGGAGTCCACTGAGGACAGCCCTGGCTGCAGTTGAGTCAGGGGCAAACACTGGACTGTGCCTTGGCCTCAGGGGTGGAGGCCAACTGAGTCCTTTCTTACAGCCTGTCTTAGAGGTGAGTGATTACAAGCCTGGGGAACAAGAAGGGTGGCAGGTGGCATACGGGATTCTGATGACACGGAGTGCCCAGGTTACATGGAAATGTTATTTCAGAAGGTTGGGCAACTAGGTTCTCTCTGGTGGAGGCAGAGAGAAAGAGATTTTTCTGGAAGAAAGTTGTGACCAGGGGAAGAAGTAGATGTTGGAGAGGAGAAAAGGCAAGATATGCGGAGCCAGAGAATCTGGAGGGATTGCAGAGCTGAGAGTGGGACTCCTTGTAGTACAGCATAAGATAGAGCCAGAGGGAAAGGCACCATAGGTGAGGGAGAGGAGAGCTATAGGTATCAAGATGGAGCCACCACCTAAGGACCAGAATGTGGTGGAGCCCTGACTAGAATGGAAGCTTCCCAGGTGCAGTGGGCTGAGTTTCTGCCAGACTAGGAACTGAAGCACACAGCTGCCCCTCAATAACTACACTGGGTCTCTACAATCTAACACAAAGTTAGGGTACAAACACAAAGCAAACAAAGGAGTAGGGAGAGAACATGGTAGAACCAGCTCTTCTAGAAGTTCTGGGTCCCAACCACATTATATGAACCACACTGGCCTCCAGTATGGAGACAACTCTCTAGGCAGCCAGAGTGAAGAGGCACACTACATAGCTCCATGCCTATGAGCCGTACAAGTCTGCTCTTATTAATGGTATACAGTGCTCTACACTGTGGGATACTGGTCATAACCCATCAACTGAAAGAGCAGAGAACTAAGAAAAGGTTAACCCATTCACATCTAGCTGCCAGTCCCTCAGGGCCTCTGAATCTTATTACTTCTGGTTTATAAAATAGGACTTGTAACTCCCTCTCACTCCATTACTGTTAATAATTCTTCAGTTATACAGTGAAGAAAAACATGTATGCAGCGCATTTCCAGACCAAAAGGGCCGCAGTGGGGCCTAGTACACTGGCACCATCGATGGACCACTTGCCTGAAACCTGCCAGCCAATGTCACACATTACTTTATACTCAGCATCCCAGTTTTGCCCTAGGCGACAATGGCCAAGGGTTGAAAACAACACCCAGCAGGTGGGCTGTGCTTGGGGTACAGTGGCTGCCAGGAGTCATGTAGGTTCACAGATGTGCTCATGAAAGGCCATAGAAATCATCAAACCACAAGTGCGAGCAAAAGGGGCAGCAACCATTCAGCTGACAAGCCCTTAACTTCTAAAGAGGGAGGGTTTCCAGGAATAAGGAATCCTTCTAACACCCCCCCCACACGCAATAATGAGTCTGTCCCTGGCACACTAGCAATAAGGAGACCTCCTGTGTACAGTAGCAGCAAGGAGGCCTCTGGCACCTCCTGTACACTTGTAACAATGCAACCCAGCACCTGTGCACATTCACAGTGATGAGCCCCGCTAATATCCGGTAAACTCTCACAATAAAGAGGCCTTCTAAAGTCCCATGCACACTTGTGCCCACCCTGAGGAGAAGCATCAGCACTCTTTCAGTTCCCTGATTATACTTTAATTAAATCTCCAGCCCATGGTCTAAAATAAAGCCATTATGGATAGGGACCAAGAATTTCATCACTCCCTGGTGAGCATAAAAATCAATCACTTAAGTTTTTATGATGTAACCTAAGAAAAGTAGACCTTTCTGAGGTTAAAAGATTTGATGGGTTCTCATTTTAGCCGAAGAAATCTGTCAGATGCTTTGCTTCTGAGACAGAAATGCCTTCTTCCTTCTCATAGTCTCTACCTAGCAGCATCTAAATAGTTACAGCAACAAGTCTACCCAAGAAAACTTAAAAAACTAGGATGTGGGGCAAAGGGCTACCATCCATAGCACAGGTGTGACATCTCATGCTATCTGTCTAACTAAACACAGGGATGTGAGACTACAGTCTGGGCTATGCTTGAAATGTCAACAGTAGTGCATGAGATACCCTTCCCCCACCTTCTCCCATATACCTTGCCCTCACCACTGGACTGCCTGCAAGGGCCTGCAGATGTAGGAACATTCAAAAACCAGGAGTCACTCTGTTGGAGGCCAATTGGAAATAAGAAAAAATAACAAACACTGATAAAAAAAAGTTGCACCTGAAAAATCTCCACTCTAACTTATGCTCAGTGTACTTAGCAAAAGGTCAGAGCTCCGGAATCTGCTGGATAAATAAACGCAGGCAAGGCGGATGAATCACTGGAGAACTGGCGCATGGCAGCGAATGAATAACCTGCAAATGCGTCCCAAACCCCATTATTTCCCCTTTTCCAGGAGCCCAAGATTCATGTCCTCGCATGCCGCCAGTTCATTACTAAGAACTATCATCCCTCTTCCGGCGCACGCCAGGCAGTGTGCACAGCCCCTCGAGGACCCTTTAATGTTTAATTCCCCATCATCCGCTCCGCTGAACAGCTTAATCTCTGCTTGTATGATCAATACTATATCAGTGTAAATTAAAATGACAATTTTAAAGTAATTAAGCCTGTTAATGCTCGATTCAAATGTCATTATTTGCACTGGGGATCGAGGAGAAATCACACCGTGTCTGAGGTGACAGGAAGACGCTTGAGCCTCCTCACCCTGCTGCATGGTGCCACTGGAGGCTTTAGCAAAGCGGATTAACTTCTGCCTCGCCCTGCCAGGGTGCCTATCCAATTTCTAAAGAGGATAACACAATTTGATGAATTTAATTCCAGCTACAAACTCAATTATTGTGATAATAGATGAAAACTGGGAGGAGACTCTAACAAGGCCTACGTTTTACAAATACACTTACCTCCACAATGGGATACGGCAGCAAAGGCCTGATTTGATTTGTCCCCTCTCTTTTGAAAACCCTTTAAATAATTATGATGGTTGGAAGGACAGCCAACATTTATTAAAGAGACTTGCTCCAACCCAAAGGGACTGTGGCTTAGACAATCTGGGTCACATGCAAGCGCTTGCTGTCCCAAGCTGTACAGCAGCATTTATGAGACAAGCTCTGTGTTATCATTACATTGCTGGACTCATAAAGAGATACATAAAACTTGTCAGCCATGGACCAGAACTGCCTGTCCAATCCTGCTGCTCAGTATCAGCTCAGGAACCAGCAGCCAGGCATCTTCTTTCTGGGTAGACAATGGAGACATTAAGACAAAGAAAATTAAGGGGGAAAAAAATCGCCACTCTGCTCTGATTCTCAGAAGCCAAGTGCACAGCAGGAGTGGGATGTCCAGAGCTCCCCACACCAGCACTTTTTCTGCCTGAGGGTTGGAGCTTCCTCAGGCACAGTGACCATCAGTGTGCTTTATTCATTACATCAGCAATAAAAATTGACAACCAAACATTCATTTCAAGATGAAGAGCAAAGTGTAACAATTTCCGTTTGAGAGATGTTTGCACACTGAACGGCCAGTCTTTCAGACCTACTCAGATCACTGCAGGCCCCAAACTGCTATCGAGTTGGATGGAAAGGACATACACTGAAGCCATCTAAACTTCAAACATTCTGCAACAAGAGATGCGTACAGTTAGCTTTCACATGCCCCTACATCAAATGACTACATAATTTTCTTAACCCTGCATATAAAACTTTGAGTTCTGTAAGTCCACGTTCCCCTCCAACAATCACTGGTGGGAATCCATTTTAAGATGAGTAAAGATGCAGACTATGTTCAGATAGGTCTCCTTTTCTGCTGCATATAACAACTTCCCAAAGTCCACAGACAAGAACTAGAGAAAAAGTTATCATCTGTGAGAACTTCTCATGCTGTGGAGATAACTGGGTGGAAGCCAGACCTTCAGATATTTGGTTTAAAAAAAAAAAAAGAAATGTAATACGAGACCAAGGGAAAAAGTTACACAGAAAATTCCTTCAAATTTTACCACCACTTTGCCTTGTGTAAAATGAGAAACTGGGCTAATGAGAAACTCAGTGGGCATTAACACTGATGACCTGAGTTTGATCCCCAGACCCAAAGGGTGGCAGGAGAGAACTAGCTCCTGAGAATTGTCTTCTAAGCTCCACATGCACATAGTCATCTGCACATAGACAGACAGACACACACACATACAGAGAGAGAGAGAGAGAGAGAGAGAGAGAGAGAGAGAGAGAGATTTTTTAAAAGAAAAAACACTAAGATCTTCTCACAAAATACAACAGACAAGAAGGTGGGGAGCTGGCTTTGCTTTGGGAAGGGTATTTTCATGACTGTCAGGAGTGGCTCCCCATGTCCCAGTGGCTTTATGGTATACTGCAGTGACCCTGAGACATCTGGGATGATGCTCTCTGCTGATGGTGCCCTGGCATTCCTCTGTAGCCTTTGTAAGAACAAGGAGCATCTGCAGAGGTGGGGCCTGGCCATGCAAGGTTCCAAAGTGGGGCCCATGAGAGACAGGTTATAGCTTACTCTTGAGGGTTAGGTACCCACCCAGCCACCCACTTATCATAGTTTTGAAAAAGGATGGATAACCTCTAACCATATAGTTTTTCCCTTCAAGGAAACTGAGCAGTTCTCTCACAAACAAGATGAAAATGTCCCTTGGCAGGACCAATTGGAGAGTGAGAACCCAGGCACAGAAGTCATGACCCATGTCCTGGGTCATCCTCTTTATATGAACAGGACTCTGTTTAAAACTATAGAGCAACAAGTAGCCAGTCTATGGGGCACAAATCTAAAAGAGATGAGGACTAAATAGAAAGACCAAAGACCACAGCCCTAACCACCCAGGGGATGCACAGTGAGAGCCCACTCTTTTGGGGGGGGGGGGTTGTTATTCAGCTTATACTTCCACACTGCTGTTCATCACCAGAGGAACTCAGGACAGGAACTCAAGCAGGTCAGGAAGCAGGAGCTGATGCAGAGGCCATGGAGGGGTGTTTCTTACTGGAGAGCTCACTCTTAACCACCATGCCCCTACAGACATCACACTGATCTATACCCAAATGTGTACATACCTGGGGACTGGAAGCTAACCAGAAACCAGATACTGCTCAGCAAACCTGCCCCTGACCCCCACCTCATGGCTAAAGGGTCAGCAGGGTACAACTCTGAAAACATAGTTATAGCACACACTGATCAATCACTTGTGCCCACCCCTGTATCTTGCTCACCTGGCTCACAGACCCTCTCCGGCCGGGACTGCTTTTAAAGAAACATATTATACAGGTTGGTGCCGGGCCAGATTCTAGGCACTGAGCTACAGGGAAGAACGTGGTTGAAGACTTGATGAGAGTGCAGAGACCTTGCCATATATACCTGGTATACATGCAGAGACTGTGAGCCTGGTCCCACTGCAGGAGGCACAGCTATCATCTACATGACAACCTTTGAGGTCACAGGAGAAAATACCCTAGAGCATCCTCCACTGGCTAGAGGCCCTGCAAACTGGGCTCCTGGAGGACAAGGACCCAGGATTCAGGCTCCTGCATCTGAGGTCGAATTTGTCACTGCTACGTGAGATGGCTTGGTCTCCATCGGCAGTGTAAGAACATCTCAAGAAGACCAAGGCATCCGTGAGGCAGAGGTCAGGCTTGTTGCAAGTCCCAGGAAAAGAATCTAAACAAGCAGGGCTAGGCTCACAGGGGACTCTAGTGAGACGTCACTTGAGGCTAAATAAATAGAATGAGCAGCTACACTGTGTGCACCAGGACTATTTTTTTTTATGTCTACTGCTTCAGTGATTTTCTGTCAAAAAATGCTAACAAGCATCAAAGTCCTTAAGAGCTTTACAATCTTTCAGTTTGTTCACCAATACATTTCCTGCAGCATATTTGTTTCCTAGGCTCATGTGACACGGCCCTCGATCATGCCTGTCTACAGCCTGATGAATCTGCCGCCACTGGGCACATGGCTCAGCTTCACCAAAGACCTGTTAGAGATCTCACCAGAGAGCACAGGACAAAGATAGAGATATAGTAACTGAGGCCCTAGGTGGGAAATGGTCAGGCTTGCCTGGATCAGCAGATTGGGAACTTGAAGCCTGTATCACCCCACCCTATACTGCCCTTGTGTCCACAGCAGCCATAGGCTCCCCATTCCCACTGCCCTCCTGTCCACAGAAACCAGGACTCCAGACTCACAGCTGATTCACACAGCCACCACCAGCAAGTGACCTATGAGATTAGGAGGGAAGGCCAGGGCAGATTAGAAGCTATGATTGCAAATATGGGCCCTTGCAGACTTTGGGTACAGTGACCACATAGTCTGCCTTACTGCAGATATAGTGTCCATAGTTTTGGAAGTGGAGGACACCTTGGGGGACAAGCAGGGCCATGGAATCAGGTGTCACAATTAGTTGGGGCAGATGGGTGGTGCCACACACCCCTTGCTGCCCTCAGATGAGGCTTCTCCCTGGTCCTTATCCCACCTGCTCTCACACAGAGGACAATGAAGTACAGTGATTCTCAAGCTATGGGTAGAGAGTCCTTTGGGGGAAGATGTCAAACAACTCTTTCACAGGGATTGCCTAAGACCACTGGAGAACAGAGGAGCAAAATTCACAATAGGAGCAAAATTACAGTGAAATAACAACAAAACTAATTTTATAGTTCAGGGTCACCAAGGTGTGAGGGACTATATTAAAGGGTCACAGCATTAGGAAAGTTGAAAACCATTCCTCTAGTACCAGGCGCAGGGCAAGTGTGAAGTCTAAGGCTTCATTTTATGCTTTACACCTTCTGTGACATATGGGTCCACCTATAATTGGAGCCTGGCCCCGGAAGCAGTCCAGAGTCCAGATGTGAGGTTTCCTCACTTGTAAATCGTACACTGTCAGCACACTGCAGGGAAGGCACTTGGTACTGGAAGTCAGGGTATTGGTTTGAAGGGACACTCAGGGACAAGACACTGCCCTTGTAGCCAGCAGGTGAGCACCTTCTACTCTCACCTGCCATATCTGTGTCTTACTGACATGTCTGTTCAAATCTCCCCGCATGTTAAAAATCAAGCCCTCTGCCTACTCTTATTGATCAGTAACAGTTATTTACATGAAGAGCTTCACGTGAAATTCTTAGTCAGATGTTTTGCAAATGTTATCTCATAGGCTGTGAGCTGCCTCTACTTTTACAACAAAACAAATGTTTTATTTGAGGATGATTGCCTTCCGATAAATACTTCCTGCTTGCCAAGTTCTGCCATCACTTCTCTCTCAGGTTTGTAACCACATGGAAATTAATTTCCATAGTCTCTGGTGAAAGCTGGGCTTTACTCACAGCAAGTGGTCAGCTAAGGGCCACTCTTCCATTATGCAGATCATACCCTTATGGCTGAACAGCCTGGACACCTCTGTCAAAATCAAAGGTGGTGTGCGCCTGTAATCCTAGCCCTCAGAAGATTGAGGCAAGAGGATCAGAACCCTGAGGCCAGCCTAACCCAGTTGAGTTCCTGAGCCTCCTTCCTAGCCCTCGGTCTGTTTTTCTGGGTTTATACTTACACTCCATTGTCTTGCTCACTGCAGGTTTACAGGAAGTCTTGATCAGGAAAGATGATCCCTCAACTTCCCTATGTCAATGTTGTTGAGGCCACTGTAGGTCCTTTACACTTCCATATAAAACATCAATCCAGATTTTTTTATTTCAACAAAAACTCTGCTCCAACATTGATTAGAATCACATTGAAGCATCATGCCAATTTTGGTAGAATTGATACATCAACGCCATTGAGTATTCCCCAAGCCTGGTTCAGCTCCATGTACTCAGGTCTCATTGATTTGTATAAGCTGCACATGAAGGCTCTAGGGATATAGGTCTTAGATAGCACTGACCTAAGACAGTCCTGAATAGTTCATACTTTGGTGCTATTATAAAGGGTAATGTTATCTAAATTTCATCTTCCAAGAGAATCATTTACAAGTTGATAGCTTGCAAGCCATAGGACACAGGACAAGATGTCAAAGACCTAAACAATGCACTTCCATGTTAAACCCAGTCCTGGTCGCTTGTGAGAACACTGCACCCTGGTGGCTCACTGAGGGAACCTTGCTCTCGTTATTCCAACACACTCAGTTCAAGAAGTTGATGCTACACCTCAAATGGTTTGTGTTTGTCCCTGGGTTGGATTCTGGAACCACAGCCTAAAAGGTCAAAGTGTGCCCACAGGAACATGGAGTGAGTTGGATGGAGGAGCAGAAGGCATGTGGAAAAGGACTAAGACACCATTTATAGGATTGGCCACACTCACTCTGGTTGCCACATCCCACTAGGATACTGGAGTCCCACTGGTCACCACCCACCTAAGTCTAACCTTGCATCTCTTTTGTGAAAGGTAGAAGACCAAGTCAAGAAAAATAACAACAAACTGGGTTGGGACACTATTGCTAGTCTACTCGGTGAATTTACTTCAATATGAATTTAAGGCTAGACCAGATAGGTCTTTAAATTAGTTAACAACCAACCTGTTCACAGATGAATGCCTCCCGTTTCCCCCAAACCCCACAGCAGTCCCCACCGACCACCTGGTCACACCCTACTTCCTTTTTTGATGTTCTAAGCACTACAGAACTCTGACTTCCTCTCTCCCTGCCAATCATAGTCAAATATTCTATGTGCCAGTGATGGGAGCCCCTTCCTGTGTTGCTTGATAGAGCACCTGCTCCCTAAATGCCAGGTGCTTCCTATGTCTTCGTGTGTGTTAGCGTAAGTGTTTGTTCCCTTATATATAGTACGTAACACAGTACATGTTATATGTAGTTAGCTCTGGAGCCCAACTGAAAGCGCAGGCTTCCACTGTGCTGTGCTCTGGGTGGGTTACTAAATTTCCCTTGGCTTTACTTCTGCTAGGGACAGGCTAGTGCTCAGTAGCTGCAAGTACTTACCCAGTTCAGGCAGCGCTGACCACTAAGAGCTCCTTGGCAACTGACAGAATATGAGCACTGCCTGCCTGGTATCTTCTAGTATGGCCCGGCTCATCCATGCTTGCACAATGATGTCAACCTGGGATGTCAGCCACTGTACCCAGCAAAGTTTACAAAATGATACCATAGGAACCCAGCTAGCTCTGGTGGAGTGACTGGCCAATAGGACTGATAGATGCACCTGGCTAAAGCCAAGTGTTGGGACCTCAAGGTCAGTGGAGACTTTGGGCCTTCAGCTATGCTCCATATAGCCCTTACTGAACTATCTGGCACAGAAAATGCTTTGTGGGGATTCATTAGCCAGGTGAGCTAAGGAAACAATACTCCACACTGATTTGTCCATGTCCTCCTTTGTAAGATGCTTCTTCAGCAGCTCCTCATCCTAATGCATTCCCAGAGCCTCGGCCAATGTCTCAACCACACCGTCTGTACTGGCTGGTTTTGTGTCAACTTGACACAAGCTGGAGTTATCACAGAGAAAGGAGTTTCAGTTGAGAAAAATGCCTCTGTGAGATACAGGTGTAAGGCATTTTCTCAATTAGTGATCAAGGGTGAAGGGGCCCATTGTGAGTGGTACCATCTGTGGGCTGGTAGTCTTGGGCTCTATAAGAAAGCCAGCTGAGCAAGCCAGGAGAAGCAAGCCAGTAAGTTACATCCCTCTATGGCCTCTGCATCAGCTCCTGCTTCCCGACCTGCTTGAGTTACAGTCCTGACTTCCTTTGGTGATAAACAGCAGCATGGAAGTGTAAGCTCAATAAACCCTTTCCTCCCCAACTTGCATCTTGGTCATGATGTTTGTGCAGGAATAGAAACCCTGACTAAGACACCATCTATACTCGATAGCCCAGGACACAGGTCCTGAGGGCAGAAGCCAGGGTAGCCATCCTTGTGTCTCAGGCTAGCAGCAGGCTGAACACACAAAAACACACCCAGATTTTCCAGGACTGACAATCTAGCTATACCTCATCCTTAGGTCAGGAAAGTGGGTCCAAAATCTCGGCTGAGCCTGGCAGACTTTGGTTGCCCCTGTCCTCTCTGTCTTACAAGGAGATTGGTGGTGGTATCCCAGAATTCCTCTGTGTGGTCATTTGGTGAGCCGCCCTGTGGCACAGGGCATGTGCCCTCTGAGACGTTTGTCTGACTACTGCCAGAGATGAGTTGAGCACCACTGTCCAGTAAAGAGCAATCCCACAAGAAAATACAACATTCCCATCTAGTCATGAGGATCTGGCATTCAGGAGTTGAGTGCCACCTAGCAGTCACCACATTATTCCAGGGGAGCAACCATGTGTATGCAAAGATGACTTGGGCTCTGGTCATCTCCTATTCCAAACCTGGTATTGGTGGTGTCTCCACAGTACCACACCTGGGGGAGAATAACACCGGAATAACGGTGGGGAGGTGTTGAGCACATATACCAACATCCTGCATGCCAGGCAACCATTGCCACCTCTTCCTCCTCAATCAATGTTCCCTAAACCAGATTGAGTAAGTGTTCTTTCCTTAAGACCATGGCAAGTAGGCAACAAGGCTGGTCAGAGTTACCACACCCTTGTGAGAGGCCATAGGTTCAATCAAGGAGTTCACCAAGATTCAATCAAATAGGTTCACCAAGCTGCTGGCCCCAGCCCTTCTTCCAGTGCTGAGCCTTCCCAGAATGCTTGTGACACCTATGGCTAAGCAGATGAGCGCCCTGGAAGAAGTGTCATGTTACTACAGCTGTCTGCTCCCAACTCCTATCAGAAAGTAGACAGCACATGGGGAACACAGGCAACTGCTTCTCCTGGCTGACAAGGAGTCCTATGTACAGGCCCACAGCTGAGTCTCCTAGTGACCACAGAGGCACATTTTGGCCTATCTAATACTCCTAAGGCACATTAGGATTCTTGACATGCATGGGAACATAACAAGGTCTGATGACACTCAGAGAGGCAAATATGGAGTCCTCAACACCCACACGGGCAAATATGGAAGTACTCAACATTTGCAGAGGCACCTTGAAGTCTTCCTGATGCTCCAAAAGATATGTCTGAATCTAGTGGACACCCACAAGGGCACATCTGCATCTATTTGATGCCCACTGAGGCACATCTATGTTTGTCCCATGCTCACTTGGGCACAGCTATATCTACCAGATGCCCACAAGGGTATATCTGGATCTGATGGATACTTACATGGGCATAACTAGGTCTATTTGATGCCCAGTAAGTACATATGGGTCTTCTCAATGTCCATGGAGGCACATCTGAGTATCCCAAATGCCTGCAGGGGCACACTGGCACACTGAGCCTGCCTAGCTTAAAGAACAAGAAGCATGAGAAGCTGATGGCAGAGCAGAAAGTACTGGGACTTTACTGAAGCTGCTGGAGACCAAGGTTACTTCTTCTCTGCAGGCAGCTCTCTTGTATCCAATCAGCACAGCTTTGATAGACAGGACATCCCCTTCCGGATGTTAGAGAGTAGGATCTCTCACTCCTAAATATAGCAGGATGAGTCACATGATCATGTCCTCCATCCAGGAAAATCCAGTGAGGATGGGTTAACATGAGGCTCCCCCTGGCCCCCTTCCCCTTGTGGTGCCTAGCACCTGCCCCTCTGCTTTCTGCCATGGATGGCGGTGGGTCTCAGTTGCCTTCTGAACGGTAAACTTCTTAAGAGACATGTCTCAGCTTGTCCTTGAGCTCATGAGAACCAGTGTCAGCCACTTGCGAATCCTGGAGTCCTTATAGGCACCACCCCTCCTGTTCTAAACATATGTCCTGGGCTAGGCAGACTCCCTTCAGGGCCTGGGCTATAGCCAGAAAAAGCCTCACATCTTAGGATACATGGAGTCTGCAACAAAATGAACCTCGTGGCAATTGTTTCCCCCACTTTGATAGCCCAATGTCAGCTCATCTGTTACAGGGAAATAAAAAAGTCAAGCCTAAATGTATAAAAAATTATGATGGAAGTCCTAAATAAAGCGTAGACTGCAAGCTCATTGAGTCAAAAATCAATCAATCAATGAGGGAGTGGGTTAGGAGCACCTCATAAGCCCCAAAGAAATCATTTGCCCAAACACTGGGATTTAACGGTGGAGGACCAAATTCCAACACTTTTAGGAAGTAAATAATGAAAAATCAATTCAGAGGAAAAACAGATCAAGAACCCTGACTGTGACGTGCCGACACATTTATTGCTGAATACCATTCCTCGGCTGACCCGAAAACTTCGGAAGGTGTTTATTTACTTTCAACACCTTCCAGGGATCAATATTTTTAATTTGGATCCGAGTTATTATTTTTCACATCACAGCAGCGGGGAGCGGCGTAAAGTGGCTCATATTTTAGTGCTAAAAAGATCGATACGACAGTTTCACCTTCACTGCGGCCCGGCTGCTGCGGCCGCACATCATCACATCCCGAAGGGCCATGGTACTGAGGTAGGAGGGCAGGTCATCACCCGACAAGGGTGCAGACAGCCATGATTTAACTGAGCACAGGGCGCCCAGTGCCCTCAGAAAACCAATCTTGCTCCTTTCACTTCATCAGGCCTCAGGTGAGGAGGAGGAGGGCAGGGCCCCGTGCAGAGGAGGCCACTACTGGTCAAGATTAATCCCTCATCATAAACAGATTTGCCTTTCCTTCCTCTTCCTCAGATCAAAGAACATCAGCCAACTCCATTAATTTCCCACAAATTTTCCCCAACTTCTTATTTAGGAAAAAAGCAGGAAGGGAACACTCACAGAGCAGTGGGAAGGGGTCTTCTGGGAAGGGGCAGCCTCCACTCCTCAGTCTAACCCTCAGCACCAGCACCAGCACCAGGACTTCTGCTGGGGCAGTCAGGTCACACAGGGCAGGAGCCTCCTGAGTACACTCAGGGCATGGGGGTAAATGTGGGCATCACACCAGGCAGGACAAATGTGTTAAAGCCCCTTGTCAGCCTTCAGCACCTTGAGTTCTCCCTAACCCTAATTTGACTATCACTACCCCACTCTACCCCACACTCTGGAAATAAATTCCAGAGGCCAGAGCCCAGGAAAACCCAGGACACCCAGGCAAAGGCAGAGTCACACATCTTATGTCTAAGTTCTCTGGCTTATTCCTCCAAGAAACACCTGTTCCCAACAGTGCTGGCAGCTAGACAGAGGGGAAAGTAAAGAAAGAGACCCTGACCTTATATGAGGGCAGAAAAGGAACTACTGGCCCACTTGTGAGCAGCATCCAGATATCTAGGTGATCCTGACTGGCAGGTCTGAGGCCTTCTGCCAAGCAAGAGCCTTGCATAAGCAGGCAGGACTTTTGCATTGACAGAGCTGTCCCTGAACCTAAGAGACAGACTTTGCCTACTGGAGCCACCCCTAGGCTGCCACTGTCCCTGAATCAGACAGGTCACTGGAATCTCCAGTCTCTGGTCTGCCCAGGACCCTATTCAACTACCATCACCCTACAGCCCGCATAGGCTGCTTATGAGTAAAATTCCTACAGGAACAAATGAGGCTAGAGTTCCCTTAAGCACCGCAAACACTACTGGTATTACCCATCCAGACCATCACACCCATGCCTGCTACCAACAGCACAACATGCAAGATTTCCTCCAGGCACCTGCACCTTAAGAAGCATGTGCAATCTCCAGGAATCTTCTACCTCCAGCCATCCAGCCTCCTTCCCTGCCTGAGGCAGGGTATGGGCAAGCCCAGATGGAAACAGATGATGGGACTGAGAAACCTACAGATGCTGCCTCTTGTCAATTGTCCCAATGGCACGGCTCTATCCCTGGGGACCTATGACAGCAAGCTAAACCTTCTCAGACCTCTTAGGAGCTATGTCACCCATAGCAACAAAGTCTTTCCAACAATAAGTCATTAGTAAGGTATGGCTCCTTCAAATTCCCCCTAGCTGATCAAGAATTCCCTTTCCATGGAAAGGGAAGAGTCTCTCCTGTACCCTGGCCCTTTACCCAGAAACAAGAGCTTTGGTGAGGTCATATCAGCTGTCAAGGTTCCACCCTGTGCCCTCTCCTCTGGGTGCAGGCAGAAGCAAAACCAAGAAACCTATTACCTTTCTAGTTTCCAACAGGAATGCTATTAAATTAGATGCAGCTTCAAGAGGCCACCCAGGGTTGGCTGTAGGCCAGACAAGGACCATAACCCTAAACCTGGGCTTTTGATCCCCTATTCAGGCACCAGAACCTCATATATCAGGTCACCAGAATGGATGAGATGAAGTGGCTATCTGAAGACATGGACCAGGCCATGTCTGAAGCCTACCACAGAGAACACAGCCTCTGGCTTCCCAGACCAGGTGAGCAGCCAGCAAAGCATTGGTGAACACTCCATGCTGAAATGCTTCCCTTCAGCAGCAAAACAAGACAGCGGTGGAATTATACGAAAATAAATTTTCAGTCTCTTCCTTACTTGGCCATTCTGAAGCAAGAGTACAAGGAAGCCGTTATCTCACGCACTCTTATTGATGCGCCAGCTTGTCGGGAGGTAAGCGATGTGTTTTCTATGCTCCTCCGAGTGGCTGGCTAAATCAGACACATGATTTCCATGCTGCTAGAGTGTCTGATCAATAGACACTAGCGCAGACTTGGAAAACTTCACCCAGGTAGTTCCTCAGTGTCCAATCTGCATGGCTGGCTTACTGTGAGACTCAACTGTGCCACACTGGGATACCGAGAGCCCAGGGGAGCAGCCTTCAAAGTCCATCTCCAAAACTGGAGTCAAGAGGCATAAACCCAGGAAGTAGTACATGTGCCAGGTGAGCTTGCTCATTCCCCCTCTGCCTCCTTCCCCTCTCCCCCTTTTTTACTGGGTCCTCTGAACTCTGGTTACACCAGCTCAAGGTCATCTTTCTCTCCTCTAATCCCCATAGCTAGCACAGCGCTCAGCTTCCGGCTAGGGCCCTTCTTCAAGGACCCTCCTTCTTGGGTCTGTCTCATCTGGCAGGCCCAAGAGGGCCACCCTGGCACCATCCAAGAAAAACCCCAACTGCACTGTGGCTCCAACTTTGAAAAGGTCAGGGGGTTTCTTCATTTTGTTAAAATCAGTGTTCTTATGAGGGCACAGCCTCACGTTACATGCCAAACTTAATACTGATTTTACTCAGGACTCCTCTACCAACATGAATGGCTCCCAGGGGCTATTCCCACCAACTCTCTCCCAACATGTGGTGTGTGCTTCTACACCAAGTGGTAGAGCCCCTGTCCTCACTGAGCCAGTCTCTGGCTTCGAGGAACAGCCTTAGCTAAGGTACCACGAGTGATGAACATGCACTCTAGAAGCCAGATGTCCCTCAGGAAGAGGGCACAAGTGTTTGAAAAGGGAGGCAAGAAGCAAGCAGGCAAGCCACTGCAAAAGTCAGGTAATAGGAAGTCACAGGTAAGCTGACAGTTGGGCCTGGAGAGTGGCAATGATGGCCCCAGACTACAGAAGGATGCAGATGTCCCTTCAGGAGCACACCATAGGCATCGGACATTCTAGGTACTAACAGCAATGATTCAGTCTCCAGGAGGGTGAATTCCCTGTTCTGCCATTCCTGCCCCAGGTGGTGCCTAGGACATATGTAAAAAGGGGTTGATTGAAAAGAGCTACTGAGGAGTCCTGGGCCTCCCAGTGTGGTGGGCTGGATGCCACTTGGGGAGCACATCTTTTGCTCTTTGAGTTCCTCTACAGGCAGCTAAGAGCCTCATACAACCTACTTCAACAGAAGAGCTAGTGTTTCACTCACCTCACTTATGTTTAAACTGGTGGCACCTTGACCAGGACACTAACACATGAAAAGAACAAGCCATTCTCTGGATGCCACAGACCTCAGAGCCATCTCTGCTGCAGTCTCAGCCACGCCAGCTTCCATATACTGCACAGAGTCCAGGGCCTCCCTACCTGGATGCTGTACCCCATTGTTTTCAGTACTGGCCATACAGAGAAATGTAGCCTCTGCCTCCCTGCAAATCCAGTTCAGGGAGCTCTTTCTCAGCTGCACTTTGGCTTCTGGCCCTCTAGTCCCTATGCCTCCCTGAGTTCACCTCTTTGCATCCAAACTCCTTGCCCCTGGGCCAAAGACCCTCACCCAGTCCCTGAAATTAAACACACCCAAAAAACAACCTCCGATTCTCTTCTGTTTGTGACTGTTGCCCTCTCTCCAAGGTGCCACTGCCTTCTCCCACTCCATCCAGAAGGGTTGTGGGTGGAGTGGGTTCACATTTCCTCCACACTCCTAGCCCTCCAGTGGTCTGCCAGGAGACAAGTTCATTCAGGGACTCTAAACATATGATGGGGGCCTGTATGGGCAATCCTGGGAGAAAACAGTAAACAAACTCAAGCTAAGCCAACCAAGGTAACCTCTCCTGGGAAGAAAAGTCAGGTACTCTTAGTGCTCTAGGACATAGTATGCTCATTCCTGCCCTCTCCTGTGATTCACAATTAGCCATTCTGTTGTCCCAAGGCCAACATCCTCTGTCCAAAGTGGAAACATTCAAACACAAGGATCAGGATGGGGACCCAGACTTTCCAGTGGTAACAACCTAACATGTCAGTCTGGCAGAATATCTGAAGACCCAGACTTCTAACAAACAAGGCTCTAGCCAGTGACAAAGCCAGGGGCCCAGCATCGAGGGGCCATTTTCATGGTTTCTGTACAGCAAAGACAGCAGACATCTACCTCACATCAATAGAAAAACATGTTAGCCACAGCAAGCACACAGAACTTAATGTCCCCATTTCAGGATAAAAATCTTAGGAGCCATCCCTGCAGGGAGCATTGTGGCTGCATGTGCTGCGCTAGTGCCACCTCCTGGCAGCAAAGACCATTTGCAGTTCTCCTATTCTAAGCCCCTGGAGCATCACCAGCATCAGAGGCAGCATATCTTAAGCTAGCAGTCTACCCCATCACCAGGAGCTCCCCCTCCCACCCCAACAACCACCCCCACGGTGTGCTCACACAGCAGGTGTAGTTCATTCAGTTCAGCAGCTTGCTGGAAACAGGCCACTATTTTCTGATCTCCATTAATGCCCATGACAGCATTTATGTATAAGATAAATTCATCTCAATTTCCTTTTTCAATTAATGGCCTATTATTTGAACCAGACTCAGCTAAAAACACTCAGCTGATACCATCAATCTTACAAAGATTAAATTTCTCTGTCTGAAGCTACAGGGTACCAGGCTAGGCAGGAGGATGGCTACCTAGCTATCAGATGCTTCCAGCTATGTTCAGGACCCCAAGGGTGGAGGTCCTTCCTACCAGGACATCTTAAGGCCCTCACTAAAGGCCATAACACACCAAGAAACACAAGTGAAGGGCTGTGAGGTGGATGGTACTCAAAGACCCAGGGTCACTGTAGTTACAATCCCGGATAAGTAAGCTCTACTCTCTGCTACCTACAATGACTCCAGATAGACATGGAGAGAGCCCTTGATCATCACCATTCAATCAGACATGAAGGCACTTCATATCACACTGTGATTGATAGAGAACACTGGGTACCGGGACAGGAATGCCAAGGCATAATCAATGTTTGACAAACAAAGCAAAGCAGATCTCCACATGCCATCTTTTACCCTCAAACAGTGGCCTTCTTCCTCTGTCAGTCCAGCTTGTGGTGTCAATACAGCCCTGTTTGTGCATGTGGGATTTATCCTCCCTTCCGCTGCAGTTTTAGGTCATTGTGCCTATATATTTAAAGGGGAGTTATGGGATAAAAGAACCTTCCTGCAGATGATGTCTGCAGTGGAGCAAGGCCTTGATGGAGGAAAGACAGGAAAGATGCTGCTGCTGAGCCTCTAGCAGCACTGGTGCCCATGGTCTGATGGTCACGTACCTTACTGAGATTCTGTCTGGATTTTCTGCTGGAAATCCCATTACCACAATCAGATCTAAGAGTGTTTAAGTTTTGTGAAATTGTGGAAACCCTTAGCCACTGTTTTTCCAAGCATCACTGTTCCCTCTGCCTTCTGGAAAGCCCTAGGGACATGGTACCAGGCCACATGACGTCATCTCAGAGTGACCCTTTCTAGGCTGTTTTCATTTCTAGCAGTTCCCACGGCTTTCCTTCAGTTTACCCCTTTCCTTCTGTTGTGTCTAATCTGATGTCTACCTTCACTGATACCTCTTGTCTTTCTTTTTCATCTCTGTAAGCCTGTCTTGAGAAGATAAGAAGCTGGGTCTTGGCAGAGGAAACACAGGAGGCTAAAGGGAGGGGCCTTTTACATTAAGGAGAGAAATACAGAGCTGAGAGGAAGAAGCCAGTAGCAGAAGCAGCAAAGGGAAGTCGAGGGGAAAGTAGGAGGACTATATTCTGGGTGGGTGGGAGGTGGGTTTAAAGAAAATGTGTTTGAGAGGATAGAACATACCTGGCACTGGATGCGCCAAACCCAGAGACTGAAACCTTGACAGGGGTTCTCTATCCCAAGAACAATCCCAAAGCCAGTCTGTTTCTCTCTCCCTTTCCCTCTCCCTCTCCCTCTCCCTCCCTCCATCCCCCTCTCTCATACCCCACCACACACACATGAGATGCAGGGCAGGAGCCATGCCCTGTTCTGCCCACCATGACACACTCCCTTGCTATATCTCTCCATATGCTCAGAGAGAAGCCAAGCCAGGTTGCTGCTTAGGATAGCCATGGGCTGACAGACAAGAATCATTGCTAGATTCCCCCCTCATGGAGAAGAGAAGTAGCATCTATGCATGTGACAACATGCCAGAGGCAAAGTAAAAGGAATGGGGCAGAAAGGACAGAAAGCTAACTCAACCCCTGAAGGCCTGGGCATCACAGAGCTTGAGATGCTGTTCTCCAAACCAACAGTTACAAAGGCTTTCAAACATCTCTCAAGAGTTCCTAGCACCTCCCAGTGCCTCCTACCTCCTAAAGCAGCTATGACTCAGGACACTTATAAATGAGGGACAGTTCCTATCAGGTTGGTGCAGGCTCTATTCTATGATTCTCTAGTGATCACCAAGCCCAGAAGCAGGGACACTGAGCAGCCCAGGTTCCAGTTCAATCTCTCATCTAAGCCACCCCGAAGAACCTAGATCCTCTTCTGTCATGTATCTGAAGGCCAGCCTCCCTTAACTGGCCATCCCCATCCCAGCTTCCACCCATGCTTTCTCTATACCAGCAATGAGGATGCACTCTTAAGCCTTGGCCACCAGCTCTGCCAGGCTGGGGGTGGGGGAAGGACTCAGACCATCCAACAGTCAACACAGCATGAGAAGCTTTTCACTTAGGACAGTCACACTGTGCTGTGACAGGGCATGCACACCAACTCAGTACTTCGGGAACAGCCAAGATTCAGGTTCCCATGGCCTGGGACTCATGCCATAGCTTAAAAATGACTCACCGTGAAGTGTTCCTGTGACTTGTAGTTTTCATCCAGGTAGACACGAGCCCTGTTGTATTCTTTCATTGCATCACTGGATAGTAGTTCCCTGGGAGGGAAAGAGTGAGCACAGTAAGCAAAGGCCCAGATGCCATGCCTTCCCACAGGTGAGCTCCCAGCCATGAGACCATGGTTAAAACTGTTCTTCACATCACCCCAAGACCCACACAGTCCCTAAATGGACAAAGCAGAAGGGAGGGAAGGAGGAAAGAGGGGGAAAATCAGCAATAGCCACAGTGGAAACCAAGGTTCACTTTGTGTCCTTGGCACACATAGCAGTGTCTGGTCTCTACTCAGGCCTGTGAGATGTCCACACTGTGAGGCCTCCCAGGGATAAAGACACTAATGGGAATTCTTGGGACTCACTTAGGCCACACACATGTATAGGTGATTTCCAGAGTCTTCTGCTCTCATTGGCAGCCCCACAGTGCAGATAGTGACAGTGACTAGCATTTGCTTAGACAGTAGCCTGTGCTCATCAGCCAATGTAGCAGAACCTCACTGCGTCTCCCACCATCCCTTTCTATGGTCAAGTCCAAACAGCTGATTTTATCATCATCTCTAGGTTGGCTAGAAAAGAAGTATCAATCACACATCTAGCCCAGAGTAGGGGACAAAAGACCATTCCTTATCTGCTGCTGGTGAGAAGCAGGCACACCGTATGACCCAAAAACACATATGTTAGGGAAGGACCCCAGAGGTAACCATAAGTCTGGGAAAGAGAGGCAGCAGATGAACCTGGATGGACTCTAGTGGACCCCCAGGTACTGCTGCTGGCAGTCACAGACCTCAACATGTTCAGGGATGTGAAAAATAGAGATAGAGATGCCTGTGCACCAACCCTGAGCACTGAATTGAGGTCATGAGTGGGGAATAGAAAGGACAGGGTGCCAACCCTGAGCACTAGGCACATCTAGTGTCAAATGCCTGATGTAGGATGATGGCTTGAACACAATCCCCAAGACACACAAGGTAGAGGAAAGAAAGGTACTCTTTTTTTTTTTTTTTTTTTTTTTCGAGACAGGGTTTCTCTGTGTAGCCCTGGCAGTCCTGGAACTCACTCTGTAGACCAGGCTGGCCTCCAACTCAGAAATCCGCCTGCCTCTGCCTCCCAAGTGCTGGGATTAAAGGCGTGTGCCACCACTGCCCGGCAGGAACTGACTCTTCTAAGTTGCTGTTGGACCTCCACACACAGGACACTGGCTCACACTGCCCTCCTCCAGACAAATGTGAGTAAAAAGCTACCTGACATGGGAAGGACCAACATCAGGGCCATAGTTTTTTTCAAAACAAGCTATCAACACATCTAGGCCCAGAAAGGACAAAGTAATAGGATTAGTGGAAAAGAATGTTAAAATGGTCAATATAAATATGATCCGAGCCCTAAAGGAAAATAGGAACATATAGAAGAAAGGAGTTTCTGGTGCTGACAGACAAGAATCAGGATCTCACAGGATGGACTGAGAGTGGGCATTCCTGCGAAGCAATGCAGAAGGGGCTCCCACTCCGTGTGGGATGGCAGAGCCTTTCTGGGTAACTGAATCAGGGCAAGGGAGGAGGGAGCAGTGAGAAAAGCAACATCTGTGGACAGAGGGGACCAATGTTCTCCAAACTTGGTCAAACCTATAGGTGCACAGTTCAAAATAAACAATATTAAACCAGAACATAGCAAACTGAGCTGCTACAAACAAGGTACATGTAGATAAAAGCGAGCAGTCAGGAAAGCACATTATCCACAAGAAGATGAAGATGCGCACAAGGGCTGGGCTCTGGTCGGAAACAATGAAACACAGAAGACAATGACATGGTGTCCTTGAAGTAGTGAGGGAACTGACAAGCTCCCATTCATTCCTAATAAACGCAGCTTTCAAAAATGAGAACAACGAACTTGTTCAGACAAACAAAGGCTGAGAGAATCAGCAGCAGCTGACTTGTACTGAAGTAAACAGTACAGAAAACTTGTTGGCTAAGGAAAATGGTCCAGGTAGAAGCTGAATCTAGCCGAGAGCAAAGAGCGCCAATCCCGGAAATCCTTATCAGGGCACCTGACAGGCCCCGGACTTCTCAAGGACAGCTGCTCTTCAAATCCAGAGCAGCAAGGCTTGCACTGCCACACACAGCCCATCCAAGGGAAAGGAGTGGTGGAACCTCCTCCCGAGGGTCACTGGCCTGCAGGTGCCCAGGGCTCAGTGCCCATAGCACCTGCCCCCTTCTGATGTTCTGCTGCTCTAGCCCACCAGCCTCTCTCCTTTGTCAACTTGTAGTTCTTGGCATAAACACTAATTTCTGCCAGTGATGTGTGCTGCAAATGTTTTTCATAAGGTGGCTTAGTTCTTCTTTTGTTCAGAATATCTTTCTGTAACAATATGGCTTTCTTTAACATGACAAATGTGTCAATCCTTCCTTTCTAAGCTGCAAGTTTTGCACATTCTGAAAGAAATCCTTCCTACCTCAAATTTATAAAGATATTCATCTGTATCTCCATCTTCAAATCTTACTTTGATATAATTAGAATTTCTCTGAGGCAGGGTAGAGTGACCTCTTGGGACACTGTGACGCAGGACCTTTACCAGGCACTTCTCAGCCTGCAGCACCAAGGCCATGCACCAAGGAAGACATTCCACATGGCACATCTCTGCCCACCCTTGCTGTTGCACTGCTGCAATGGGAGCTGGTGCTCTAGCCAGCAGAACGAACACCACCTCAGTTTTCCTCTGGATCGTCTCCATGCTGTCCTTCTCCATGTGACCAGTATTTGCTTAGAGTGTTGGGGAGAATGCTTTGAAACACCTTCATTCAAACTGCCTTGAAGACTATCTGGGAGTAGTGTACAGGGTTTCTGACACTCGATCAAGCTCCAAGGCCTTGAATGGTGGGAACACAGCACATGTTGCTTGAAAAAAACCCTCTGCTGTGAACAGGTTGCTTGCTCAATCTCTCTCCACATGGGGATGTTCAGGATCTTAGCTGTCACCTGCACGGGCATTTGAGCACTGAAGGAGTACTTCCTCCTTTTCTTATCAAGCTCAGGCCAGATATAAACAGAATTAAAGGGGCAAGAAAAAGTGGTAACAAGGGCCAGTGAGATAGATGGCCTAGTGGGAAATAGCATCTGTTGTACAAGCCTAGAAATTTCAATTTGATCCCTGGAGCCCACATAAAAGTGGGAAAAGTTGACTCCAAAGAGTTGTCCTCTGACCGCTACAAAAGCTCTGTTGCATGTGCACCACCCCCTTACACACATGCATGCAAGAATGTACACATGCACATTAAGAATCAGAACAGAACCAGAGATAAAGGGAACACCAGAGACCCACAGGGCAGGTAGTGCCATCAGTGCACTCCAGGAATTGAGACAAAGCCCCAAACTCAGGGCCCAGCTATGTCCATGCCAAGCTGTTCCAATGGAGGACAGGTCCCATGGATATTTCTTCTGCAACATTCCCTGTAGTCAAAGCTGTGACCTAGGTGACTTCTTTTAAAGCCATACACCAGGAACAACAAATGAACCCAATGCAACCCTGATGTTCTGCAATCCTTTCAGAACTTTAGCCCATTTCCCATTGAATACTACATCCAGGATTCCCAAAATTCTGACTTTTCCTCTTCATCCCTAGTCCATCGTTAGGATGCTTCTAAAAGATCAAAAAGGGTAGAATGGATACAATGGAGTCTAAGGGCAAACAGGGGCTTCTGGGCTGGTTCTAAAAGGCACAGACAAGAAAGGGCCCTAATTCCAGACCTAGAGCAGGTTGGGTACATGCTTGCTCCTCTATGTCCATTCACAGAGCCATCTCAAGAGACCCCATTCCCCTTCTTCCTGGGCAGCTCAGATGGTCCTGTCTTCTAAGGAGCCACAGAGCACAATTTGCATTGGCTCCACACATACAGTGTCTGTCTCCTGGGTGATGAGCTACCTCCCAGGCTTGGAAGCCCAGAAGCTGCTGCAGAACCCAGTCCTGCCTATCATCCATTGCCTACTGCAGCAGGGTGGCTAGTATTCACCCAGCTCAGGTACTCTGATGGGGGGATCCCCAAGGCCTGACCTCCTAGCCTAGCAGCACAGGCGCTTACTCTTTGGAGGAAAGCAGCTGCCAGATCACTGAGCCACACACCTCTCTGGGGAAAAGTACAACTCCCTCAGCATGATCCATAGACAAGTTTCAAAGGGTAGTATTCAAGACCACATCCCATCCAAAGACCTGCCCCACAGTCCACAGGCTCCAGCTGACACTTACTTGACAAATTTGTCCACATGAGACATGGAGGCCTCGTAGTTTTTCCCTCCAAATTCTTGGCAGTGCAAGGCCATGAAGTGAGGCTTGTGTGTGTGCAGGACCTGGGAAGAAAGCACAGAGTTAGAGCACAAACCACAGCAGAGCAATGAAGCATGTGCCTCACCTCAACAGTCAGGCATCCCCACAGACAGCAGGCCAAAGACCACACACCTGTGTCCACAAGTTCTTAACAGATTCTATGAGTTGCCACCTTTATGCTGCCTCTTCCATATTTCCTTAGCAAAGATTCAGAATTTTCAAGAACCCTTTTCAATAACCTAGAGGCCCTTTTCTCTAATTACAAAAAAGCAGTACTATGCTATGGACAAGAGAACATCAGGAAAGTTCTCAACCCATGCACAACCTCAGCACATCTGTAGTAGCACTGCTGTGTATACCTGTTGAGAGACTGAGTCCAGGCAACCATGTGTGTGATAGCATGTGCTCTTGTGCATGTCGGAGTGTGACAGCATGCTCTTATGTGCATGCATCATGCATGCATGCAGAATTGGGTGTCAGCTTAAGTCAGTGTGAGAGCATTGCCTATATGCTGTCATGTGTGCATGCATGTATGTGTGCATTATGTACAGGCTCAATCTTAATTCAGGATCACCAAGGCTGGTTTCTAATCTCACCTTGTCTGAAGCACCAGATATGCCATCTTGTGTTCTCCATAGCCCTAGAAGCTGTTGCCCTATTGTCTTAATTTATAGCAGCAGAGGAGTCTGTCATATGGCAGAAACATACCCATGGTCTCATGGGCATTGAGTGGGTGGCACAGCCTGAACTTGTCTACAGCTCACAACCCTACTTCTGTCCAACTATCAAGGTTCCTAGTTTCCCAAAACATTGCTGAAGTTACTAGCAAACTTTGCTTGGCTTGGGCAGTACAGCACAGTAAGACCAACCACTCCTAGGCTGTAAGGTGGTGAGGCACTTGATTCTGTCCTCCTGGAGCACAGGGAGAGCATCATCTAGAGGGAAGATCACTGATGGGAGGCTGGGCCCAGCAGACACCGAAGAGCTGGTACGGGGGTTGGGGGGAGGAAGGGCCTCTAGGAAGGGCTAGAAGGCAGGACTGGAGAAGAAAACACTAAGTTGAGGGTACTATCACTACAGGGCCGTACGGGGGTAGCAGGGAAACCCACAGGCAGGGCTGGAAGCCAGTGTACCTAGAGCCAGTCAGGGGTGGGGGAAAGTCCGCAAGAGTCACAATTTCATGAACAGAGTTACATAACCTCTCTCTATAGGTCGTCAAATCTGGCTGTCTCTATCTAACTTCCAAGTCGCATTTTCCCTTTCTACGTGAGTTTTTATTGTTTAAGCAAATAGCCTTTTGTAGCGCAAAGGTCAGTATCTGAATGACTAGAACTCAAGGGTCAACTCTGATCCTACATATCTTCAAAAGAGAGGGGTCTAAGATCAACAGCTACATGAGGATCCAGCTATGGGCAGTGGAGGAAGGAGCTCCAGGCTAGCAAGAAAAACACCAGCATTAGGGGCAGGCAGGGCAAGGCACCAGGCATACTGACCCCTCTCCAGACACCACAGGTACTGCTCAGAAGTCAGACTTGGCCAGAAACTCCAGAAGGAAATATGACCTCACCAGGGCAGAAAACAAGGTAGTTCAGACCATGTTGTGGTCACAAGATAACTTTGTTTAAAGTAGGTATCACCTGGAAGAGGACTAGTGTTCATCTTCCATGTGACAGAACAATGGGACCCACCACAAGGTCTAGGCTCAGGAGGAAAGGTCCAGGAGAAGGAACACAGTGAGTGGGTGGTACTCTGAAGGGCCACACCTACCCAACAGGCCAGTCTGCTCCACTAAAGGTCCCTAGTTGAAAAGAGTGGCATCTGACAGACAGCTATGAATTGAAAGCCAGCAAACTGGATGAAAACCATCCACAGCAGGTGTCAGCATAGCCACAGGACCATAGCAGTAATGAGCCGAGCTGAGACTCAAAGTATAGCCAGCATCAGCAGCATCAGCACCAGAGGGAGCACTATCTATATCCATCCCACAGGCAGGCAGGGCAGGAGCATGCTGTGTGTGTCGGAAAGTGAAGGCATAGCAGAGAGCTCACCAGATTCACCCAGAGAGGGCCTTAGCCCTGCCCTGACTGCCTCAGAAAAGCAAATCCCTCAAACCCTTGGAAGTCTGGGGGTCCTGAACATCTGACTTAGAGGCACAGGACATAGAATCTGAAGCCTCCAAGGGTGACAAGGACAACTCTAGAAAGGTAGCTGACTGGCTGGCAGGGGTCAAAGGGTGCTTAGCCTTGTCAGCTACATTAAAATTTGTTAAAATAAAGTATGTTTGCATGTTTCTTACACAGTGCTGGAGAAGACTTTGAGAGGAGCAGAGGGATGATAAGAAGGTATGTAGGAACTGTCAGATGAGACCAGCACTGACAAGTTCTGACTTGACCAGACTGTCCAGGACGTACCTCCTAACCTCACTGCATGTTCACAAGCCCCATGTCTGCCAGCTGTGGAGTGTGTGGCACAGGCTTGGACTGCTTTGCCACTTCAGGAACATGAACTCGATGAGTGGCACACTGTACCCAACGACAGCATCAAGACTTTTGCCTAAGTCCCTGCACATCAGTGACTCCATCTTGCCCTGGATTCTACTCTTCATTGCTGAGGTCTGTCCCCACACTGGGCTAGTGGTCTGGAGATCACTTCCCAACTACCACTGTGTGTCTTGGGGCCAGTTTCTGTCCTGCCAAAGCTGCTTTTATAAATTAAAGATGAGGCTTCCCTACAAATGGTAGGAAGAAGCCATGAGCTGGTGTGAGGAAGAGCTGTGGGCCATGGCCACCTGGCAGGGCTCCTTTGCTTCATTCTTGCCTGGACACATTTGATTTGGGTCTCAATCTGTGTTGGACCTGGGGATATAGAGTCCACAATGGCAATTTTAACACATCCAGCATAGCCAAGGAAGCAATGGGCACTGCTGTCTCCTGAGAACCCAACAGCCTGTGTGACTGGGTAAAAATGAGGAGTGGTCACCTCAGAGGGCCAGGCTAGGATCCTACTTGGCCACAGCGTCAGCACCAGGGGATGGGCTGGGTAGCCATTGTATGTAGGTTCCACACGCTGGCATCAGCTAGGCCACTCTAGTAACAGGGCATGCTTCTCTCATGGGAACACATACCTAGTACCTATTTAGCTAGCACTCAAACAGGAATCTCATTCAGAACTACATCCTGATACTCTTCCACTGTACCCATTCTCCTCATGGACCGATATCTGGAGTGTTTTACAGGTGTGCCTGTTCTCCTCACAGACTTGCATCTGGGTGTCTTGCTGCTGGTGTGTGCTTTCTCTTTATGGAGCATGTTTTAAGAGTAAGCAGCATGCTTACTTTCATAATAGATGCTTCTGCAGGCCAACACCACATCCATTGTTAAGAAAGCCCTTCCAGGGGCTCTGGTATTTTCAAGCTCTATGAAGTAAGCTGAAATCCACTTTTGCTCAGCTTTCATGATGCATGTTCTCAGCGTGCATGCGCGCGCGCACGCGCGCGCGCACACACACACACACACACACACACACACCCCATAGATCCTCTTCTCTTGCTTCTTCAGCTACAGTTTTCTTAGGCTGGAGGAATGTTTTAGTTTCATGACAACCTACCCACCATGTGATGCATGAGCTCCCTGTGAGTGAAAACATAGATGATTAATGAAAACATCATGTGGCATGGGTTATAACTGGGATACAAAGGAGGGGGGGAGATCCGAGCAGAAAAAGTCATTTAAGCAACTACAACTAAAAGTTGTCTTGGTTTGCTGAGATGCACAAACTCTAGAAAGTCAATGGATTCCTGGCAAGCTAAGCCAGAGAAAACCAAATATCACCAAACCTATGAGACCCAAAGACTGGAGAAGTCATGTGTCCATCTAGAGAAAAGTAATAGAACACAGACTCAGTGAAGATACTCCAGTTCCTCTGATGCTGTTCAGGGAACAGATTCACATGCTGACAAGAGTACAGGCCACAGGAAAGAAGGCAAAATAAATACATTTTCAAAGAAGAAAATTCAGAAAAATCCCTTCCACAGACCTGTTCTGCCCTAAGCAGCACCAGGGACAGATGCTTGCAAGAGGCCTCTAGGATTCTTGGAATGGAAGAAAAGTCTGGGTAAGCAGAAAGATGGCTTCTTGCTCTTTTGGATACATAACTTCCAGGGTAGCTGAATCTACAAATTTCTCCCCCCAAATTTCATATATACATATATTGTATATATTAGACACAAGCCACACACACACACACACACACACATGTGCATGTATGGATACACACAAGTGCACGCATATACACAAAACATAGAAACCATGATATGTGTATTTATATATAAGCAAAATAACCTACATCTCAACCTCAGTGTGACTGAAGATGATATAGCAGCAACCCTAATCCACCCTGGATCAGGGCCTCTGGATAAGCAAAAAGTGAGGTCAGGAAATGGAGTTCCCAAGATTCTGGGGAAGATTCCAGGACATCGGTGCATAGGTTCCAGGGAGATCTCAGGTCTGCAACTTAAAGTAGGTTGTCACAAAAGAGAATCATCTGCGACAGGTTTCTGAGAAGAAAATACAGCATGGAGAAGCCGCCCGGGTCAAAGGGGAGTAAAGCACAAGGGAGGAGATGCCCAAAAAGGAATTTAAGAAGTCAAGAACCATGATGTTCAAGATGTGATAAGGAAATAGCCACAACCAGCCAGGGTACCTGATTCAACAACTGACAGGAGAGGGCGCCAGCACACCAGGAATTTCACAAACTACGACCACAGCCACCAGTGAACAGCAAGTTCCAGGAGTCCCTGGCATGCTCCTGAGGGTTAAAAGTCCTGCATACAGAGAAGCCTCTGCAGAATAACCGTGCAGCAGAGTAAGCTACGTTCACTGTGACCGCAGCCAGAACCACTGCAGGAAGAAGCAAAGAGCCAGATGGGAAACATGAGGAGATGAGAACCACAGTACTCAAGGAATAGAGTAACGTCAGAATGAACAAATCACAAAGGCCACCAGAAAAGGGACCTCCGCCATGTGTAAGTGAGAAGTCCTGGCAGGAAAGAAGCGGGAGGGGGGAGTGATGGTCTGAGAGGAGGATGCAGAGCTGAAGCAGGTCAGAAGAGTAGCACTGGCCACCATCAAAGGAAGCCAGATTTGAATGTGCTCGGGGAACAGGCTCCTAGAGCACCCGAAACAAACTCCAAAGCATCAACTCCAAGACTCATGGGCTCCAGAGCAAAAGACCTACACACAGTAACAGCAGAGGCCCGGCCTGAGGATGGACTCTATAAAATCAACATCAAAGGAAGGCTACCGTAGAAACACCTTCAGAAACATCTCAAGGGGATAAAGGTACTATCAAGCCAGGTTCTCATGAAAAAATGTAGCATGTCTGTCCCAACAGTGCTCTGGGGCATCTAGGTGACCCAGGTAGGGGCTATCTGTTTAGGCCCTGCTAGCCACTTGTGTCTGTGTAACAACTGAGCTTTTCGGGGAGAACACAAAACCAGCTACAGGCTGTGCCCCATTTCCCAAAACAAATTTGTCTACTAGGGGTGCCAATCCCCAGTCTGGTCCACCGATAGTGCCTGTTAGGTTCTTCAGCACCCACAGATACTATATACACTACATATAACTCTTTATAACCTCAAGGTTTCCACACAGATAGGGGAGCATTTTTACCTCTACCACCATGTACCCAATCTGATGTTGTCATCAATGACAAGCCATATATACTCTCCAAGGCAACCCTACCACCTCACAATGTCATGGTGTTTGTGTCTGTGGGGATGCCAGCACACAGCCACTACTGCACAAATGACTGTTCCTGGTTTATATATTCAGTGTGCTGCAGCTTCAGAGATAGAGTGTTCTACTCCTCCTTACTTAAAAAAAGGCTTCTTCAGAATGGTCTGCCTCCAGTACAGCAGCAGCAGCCTCTGCCATCTCAAATCATTGTATCCTCTTACTACATCCAAGGGCCACACTGAATGCCTGCCTTGGCCACCAAAGTGTATGAGTACACTCTGGATGCTTGCCTAGCAAAAGTATCTCATGACATGCTTCTCAGAATGAGTCCCTGCTGTTAACTGACACATGACTGTGTATCACAAAACTAGGGCAACCACTCAAAATGCCAGTAAAAGGGCAAACATCTAAACATCTAATCAGAACAGAATGCAAAACCCAAAACAAAGCAGGAATGAGAAACAAAGAACAAAAAGCAGAGTATGCACGCAGCAAGCAAGCATGAAGGGCAGACCCAACCTAGCCACACTGGTGCTCACAATGGCAAGTCTGGACCTGCTCTGAATGATGCAGCTGTGTAAAAGGAAACAGTTCTTTGAGATTGTCCCCAGAACCAGACAGTCACCAGCCTCACCAGATTGCCGTAGTCAACCTAGACAGCCAGTGGAAGGTGGCAAGTGCAGGGAGGCCTCAGGTGTGCTGCCAGACAAAGCCCCACATTAGAAAGGCACAGGCTTAAAGCAGTTATTCAGAAGTTATACAAAGAAAGAACCACTTCATGAGGGTAGAGTCAGTACTGATGCCAGTAAAGGCCTCAGAAGATGAAACTCAAAGCCATCAGAGAGGAAGACAGAAAAATGATCTAGGGGAAGGGTCAACAACGCAAATCACCCTGGGCAAAAATAACAGAAAAAGAAACAGAGCCATAATCACTGAAGAAGCTTACCATCCACCCTTTGCAACACATATACTCATGTGCAGACTCACAGTCATGGTACACACACTCACACAAGCACATACTCTCATGAATACAAACAACCAGGACACAAGATAGCATAATTACAAGCCAACACCTATGACATCACAGATCCTATGGCATACTCAAAGTCTACAGGATGTGAGCTCTTGTTAGATGTGGCAACAGAGGACAGAGGGGATGACATGTCCCAGACCCTTCATGTGCAACACACAGTCACATCTTGGTCATGCTGAGGGACTCATGGTGTAGACCTATATCAGAACCCCTGACTCAATATTCCAACTAGATGAAGTGAACCATTTGTCAAGAATATACCAACAAAGTCACAAAAAGTTTAATTTCTACTAGCAGAGCAATCCATTCTAGCCATATAAGGAACCGTGAGGCCCTGAGTCATGACTGATGTTTACTAGGACTCAGTACTGTCCTTCAAGTGTAATGACAAGAGGGCTTCCTTCTTGTTCCTTTGCAGATTAAGCAGAGAACACTTGTGGATAACTCATCCCACAGTCCAGTTTGGCTTGAAGATAATGGAAATGGAGGAGCTGGTGAGAAAATTACAAGTCTGCTAGCTGCAGAGATGCCTTGGTACGTAAGAGCACTGGCTGCTCTTCCAGAAGACCTGATTTTAGTTTCCAGCACCTACATATGGCTCATAACCATCAAGACCCTCTAGTTCTAGGGGATCCAGCACATTCTTATGTACTAGGCCTGCATGAGGTACACATGCACGAATGTCGGCAAAACACTTCTGCACATAAAATAAATCTAAAACAACAAATCTGCCAAGCTCAGCTGGGGTAGGGGACTGGCCTGGAGTTCGTGCCCGTGACGTCTTCTTCCACAGGCTTGAAGCTGATCAGGCAAATGTATTGAAAGACAGAGAGACCCAAAGCTTACATCCCCTTCAGCAGTTACCATAGTCCAGCATTTCTTAAGCTATGGGTCTCAACCCCTTTGGGTATCAAAAGACCCTCTCACAAGAGTTGCCTAACACTATCAGAAAAGACAGTTGTTTATGATTCATAACCATAGCAAAGTTACAATTACAAAGTAGCAACAAAAATCACTTTATGGTTGGAGGTCATCACAACATGAGGAACTGTGTTTGTTAAAGGGTCACAGCAAAGGTTGAGAAGTACCACCATAGTCCCTTCTGAAATACTGGAATGGTCTTAAAAACCACCTTGAAGTATCTCAGTGAGCATGCCTGGATCATTGGAAATTCTGATCTCCTTTAGGATCTCTGTTCTTTCCTCATTTGCTGATGAGAAGGCAGGTTCCTTACAACTGTCCTATTGTGGAGCTCAGCCTGGAACCTGTGTCTCGCTCCCATGGCAGTGAGAAGCTATGCTCAAACAATGTGAATCCATCCTATACCCACCTGTCTGCAAGGCTGGCACAAGGGCCAGATTGCATGCTCCAATGATAGCACATTCGGGCTGACCCAGCCACCGTGTATGAGGGGTTCAAAGGAGCTTATCAGAAGAGATTAATTTTTAGTGACAAGCTGTTGGAAACTTTTGAATAACATTTTTTAAAAAGTATTTCTTTTACAAGGGAGTGAGGCCATCCGATCATCCGTAAGGCACATATAAACACTACTCTGAGAAAGTAGAAAGTCTCAGGGGCACAGAAACAGGACACTGCCAATCTCCATGGTGAGAGGGCATGCACCAGGGGTTCTGAGGAAGCTGAGCAAGTAACACTTTAGCTGCAACATTATGTGACAATGCAGGTTCATAGTATACTGCTGATTTCTAAAGTGTCCCAGGAATCACTCACTGCCTACGGGCATAAATTTCCTCAAGTTGTCAAATGATTGTGCTTGTTCAACTCATTATTCAGGCAATGGCAGCCTGAGGAAGGGTGGTGTACAGCACCTACCCAAGTCCCTGGAGCCAATGCCTCTAGCACACCAATACACATCAACACCCTGTGGGTGGAGATATCAGTAACTCACTGCTATGCAGCAGCAATTCCAGACTCACAGCACAGGCAGGTCAACCAGGGCCACAGGCAGAGACAGTGCCACACAGTCATTAAGGAGAGATGAGCCTGGGGCAATCACAATCTTCAGTCTCACTGTCACTTCATTATGTCACTTACTTCATATAATTTGATTCTTAATAATAGCAGCATTGAATGTCTGACCCATAAGCTCCTGAGCACTTTGTAGGCTCCAGTGAGCTTACCAGCCAGCTGTAGTTGGCCATTTAGCAAAGGGTGGGGTCAGCAGAGAAAAGGCAAGGCCTATCCAGGAACCACACAGGACTATGATTCTTCTTTGCCACCTGCTTCAGAGATCCCCGGCCTCAGTTGAGAGTCTGTAGTGTGACTGCACTCCTTAGGCACATGTTGTAAGGTATTAATGAAAATGTAGGTACCAAGTCCCCAGCACAGGAGGCCAAGTGACACTGGTTTGGAATCAGCATTCATGCTAAAGGCTGCATCAGGGGCAGCAAGATATCACCATGATGGATGGGTACAGGCTGTCCTACTCAGGACCAGAGAGGTTGGAGACCTCATGTAAGGTCTTCACAGCAGCTACAAGACAATCAACTGGCTCCTGTGCTGATCTTAACTGGCTGCCTGAAAGAGCTTTGTGCCCTTAAAGAGCCTGGACAGGCAACACAGCTGGCTTGAGAGCAGTATGGTCAGTTTTCTTGGTGAAGACAGTGGACCTCATAAGTTGCCTGGCAGCAGGATGTCTGGAGGATAGAGTGTAAAGTCAGCTGCTGTTGAATGTCACATCATGGTGTCACTGGCAGGAACTATACTGGAAAATAAACACTCTAGTCCTTCACAGGGAGAGGCTGTGGACTACATGGAATTCCATTCAGTACTGCCCTTGCTTGACAATGGAACTGACAGGTCTTCTCCAGAGCAAACGGAGCCACTTCTAACTTAAAGATAACATGGCTGCTGCAGAGGTTCTAGTGTCATTTCCATGAACTACAGTCTTCAAGGAAAGCTAAAAAAAAAAAAAAATACATTAACTAATATTTAATATTAAATATATTAAAATACTTTGGAAAAGAGTGAACTAGATAGATATTGTAGCCAGAAAGAGCACAGGGTCTTACATACACCCATGCAGGTTGGTACACAGCCTTCTAACATTAAGTCCCTTCTCTGGGACACTGTGCAAATGCCTGAATACAGGGCCATACTCAGCTCCCAGGAAGCCTACACTGTGAGTCTATGGTCATCGACCCTGTACACTGCCAAGAGCAGAGTTAAAAATAGCAACAACCAGGCCTTGTTAGGTAGGTTTCCTCCAAAGAGGAGTACTGGTGACCTAAAAAGGAATTCCATCATGCAGGCTGTACCACAGGAGCCCAGCCACCAGGATAAGCACTGGGGACAAAAGAGCTCTCTGGCCTGCTACCAATGCCAGGCTCTAAACACCTACTATCCTTGGACTCAGATGAGGGCTCTACTACAGCCTATGGGCTGGGCAACAGGCACCCCCATACTTGGGTCTATGGTTCTCTAGTTTGGGATACACGAGTTGCAGCTCCTGGTAGGCCTTACCAAATGACCTCTCTCAAGTCCATGCTTAGCAAAGAGGGCCAGCTTGGGGGCAGGGGACCAGGGGCTCACTGCTCTGCACAGGACACTGTAAATTTCCCTGACCCCATGGGAGCACAGCCCAAGGTTTCTTGGTGAGGCCAGTGGCTCTTGCTGTGTTCTTCTCTTGTGGACTAGCAGTTCCTCTGGGGACTTAAGACACCTGTAGCCTGTGAAGAGTGACAGACAAGGCAGCTGTGGAACTAGGTCCTGTCTTTGGACCCTATTCGTAAGGAATTCTAAGCCATACTGACTGATTCATTTTCATATACAAAGTCTGTGCCTCCAACTAAGGTCAGAGCAGATTCAAATTGAAGATCTCACACACAGAGCTGCAAGGCCTCTGTTAGTTTTCCTGGCTTTCCAGCAGGGCCATGGCCTTGTGAGCACAGCCAGAATGGCTATAGCACCATTGGACACCTCTCTCAGGAAGCTGCCTACCACACAGAATCTCATAAAGTCCCTCTTCACTCAAGCCACTTCTAGCTCACTGGTGTTTACTGTGAGGATCACAGTAGAGAGGGGAGCCCTATATGTCAAGTCCAAAGCCTCCAAGGTTCACAAAGCCCCTATCAGCTCTGTGAGCTGTAACAAATGAAGGCATTTTCTCAACTGAGGTTCCCTCCGTTCAGAAAACTCCATGGTGTGTCAAGTTGACACAAAACCACCCAGCACAGTCCTCATGGCCCAACCAACTTTCTTTTTCAAGTGGCTGGCTCCACCCATTTTCCTCTGGCATGACAAATGACAAACACACAGCCCATGCAGGAGAGGAAGGCCTGCAGCGTTACTGAGTCTCCCGCCTCCCTTTGTTCCACCCTGCTCCACTTAAGGCACTGCTTCCCACACCCTGACCTGACTCTGAGAAGGTCCAGCAGCCCTTCCCCAACACCATAGATCCTCAGTCCTGCACTTCCTCTCTCCACAAGGTCCTGCTCACTTCTTCTCCCAGTTCCTGTCATTGACAAGCATGGCTTTAGGAGGGCAGTGACAGGGCTTGGATTCTGACAATACTCAGCCATGTGGCTACAGGCATATCTCGTAGCCTCTTCAAGCCTCAATTTTCTTATCTTTAAACCTACGTAGGAAGAGTGACTCAATCGCCAAACTTCTGAGGAAGTTGGAAGGAAGAGCTGAACACAACCTTGAACCCCAGGGGAACCCACAATGATGTAGCTCAGGAGCCCCCTGGCCCCCAGCATTACCGCCCAGAGGGACCTAGCATGTTGCAATCCAAGCACACCAGAGCACTGCAGCCCAGGGGCACCCAGCGTTTCACAGCCTGGGAGCGCCATTACTGACTTAGGAAATGGGAGATATAAGGAAAGACAAAGATATAAGAGACATGAGACCTGTCATATGAAGGTGACAGCACTGGGACCCAGTATCTTTTTTTTTTTTTTTTAAAGAACGCCTCTGAAGCTCTTCTCACAGACAAGTATCTCTATAAGTTAATGATTATGACTGAGTAGCAGCCCAGCCCTTGATGGCACACACCTATGTTAGCCTGGGGCTAAGCTGCAGGACCACTGATATAGATGTTCCTAAACATCTGAAGATCAGTTTGTGGAGATCTGTGAAGAATGTGCCCCAGGAGAGGACTCTACTGTAAACCTACCACACTCCTTCCCAAGGAGCCCCTGCTGGATGGTTTTCTTTGTCAACTTGACACAGCTGAAGTCATCTGAGAGGAGAGAGCCTCAATTAAGAAAAAGCCTTGCTGGGCAGTGGTGGTGCACGCCTTTAATCCCAGCACTCAGGAGGCAGAGGCAGGTGGATTTCTGAGTTCGAGGCCAGTCTGGTCTACAGAGTGAGTTCCGGACAGCCAGGGCTACACAGAGAAACCCTGTCTCGGAAAAACAAAGAAAGAGAGAGAGAGAGAGAGAGAGAGAGAGAGAGAGAGAGAGAGAGAGAGAAAGAAAAAGAAAAAAAGAAAAGAAAAGAAAAAGCCTCAACAAGATCAGGCTGTAGGCAAGCTTATAGTACAGCTTCTTCATTCATGATATTTGGGGAAGAGCCCAGATCATTATGGGTAGTGCCACTCCTGGACTTGGTCCTGGGTTTTATAAGAAAGCAGGCTGAGCAAACCAGAGGAGTAAGCCTATGTAAGCAGCACCCCTCCATGGCTTCTGCATCAGCTCCTGCCTTCCAGGTTTCTGGCCTGTTTGAGCTCCTGTCCTGACTTCGTCAATGATGGGCTACAGTGTGGAAATGTAAGCCGAATAACCCCTTTCCCCCACAATTCTCTTTTGTCATGGTGCTTCTTCATCATAGCAATAGAAACGCTAACCAAGACATACTGACCACACAGATTCCTGAAGTGCCTCATGCTGCTGTGGCAGCAACTTCATCAATACAGCTCTCAGGTAAAAAGCAGAAAGGGCAAGCTTGGACTCCAAGGAGAAGGGCATCTGAGACACTCAGCAGCCAGAAATCTTCCCTGGTGTCTGACTGTCCTTAACAGATAACATAAAACATGCTTGATTCCCAAGACTGCACAAAACATATAAAAATAATTTATTACTAACTACACTGATCACTCACAGTAACAGTTGAGAACCACAGGATTAAATCAACATATTAAAATAAATTTCATGCACTCAGAGGGCACAGTCAGGTAGACCTCTGTGAGTTCAAGCCACCCCAGTCTACACAGCCAGTTTCAGGATGGCTACATAGTAAGATCCTGCCTCAAAAACAACAAAAACAATATACTCCATTTGTTTCTTTTCACTTTGTAAATTGTGGTCCTGGAAAACTTAAACATGTGTTAAATTCTTACCTGATATTTCTAGTCTGTCTTTCAGAACCCATGAGACTCATTAGCTCAGCCATACCCAGCTCCTTTCCTCTGTGAGCCCTTCAACTAACAAGAGCTCAGGACAGCCTGCTCCACACAGAACACAAAGCTACAGCTCCCTCCATAGCCCCAGTGTCCCCAGAGCAAATGAGTAGCTGAGAAGGGAAGGTCAGGGCTGCCCTGCCCTGTGGTGCAGAAAGCCCCTTGTCTGTGTCCTAGCAGCACTGAGCCAGGACTCACACGTAGTTCCTTTCTTTTTGATAACTCCTTTGATCCTCACTCTAATGGGGTAGGCGCCAGGACAGGATTCGGTGAGAGTGGAACCCTTTCTGTCAGACTCCTGGGCCTGTACTGGACTTTGCAGCCATACTCTGAAGCCTCTTCCTGATGGGTACAAAAGGGCCTGTACCCTACTCTGTGCCAGCAGACCACTTAAGCTAGAAACATGGCCTTGGCATACAGGATCACTCCCTTCATGGAAGACATGATTGGCAGATCTGCTTTCAGGATTTTCTGCTAGCTATAAATTTCCAGAAAAGTATTCATCCAAACTTGGGCTCCCTTTACAAAGGGTATATTTATGATTGCTGATCAGAACCAAGCAAGATGGTGGCACCTGTAGTCCCAGCTAGTCCGGAAGCTGAGGTGGGAATGCTTGAGTTCACAAGTTCAAGACCAACCTATGCAACAAAGTAAGATCCCAAATAAAAAAGGACTGTCAACCAGAACCATGTGCCATGAACATACTTGTCAATGATGGCAACTGAATTAAATCTCTATCAATAATGTCTTCAAATCAGATAGACCCATCATCACCTCCAATTCCTCTCCATGCTTAGATGGGTCACATGTGCCCAAGGGGGCCATGCTAGCAGGGGTATCTCCCATGTTGCTTGCTCCCTTGAACATGATTTCCATCCCAACCCATGGCATTTCCTTTGTGAGTCATCAGGATTGGGCCTGCCCCAGAAGAAGGGCCAAGTTCTCCAAGATCCCTGGAGCCTCCTCTGCCACCCTCTGCCCCATCTCCCTAAACTGTCTGCATCTTCTGCTTTCACCACTGTTCAGGCTGGAAGATGCTTCTCTTCCAGCCTTGGTAATGTATTCTTTCATTCACCCATCCATCCCTTCCACAATTAAGCAAAAAGAAGGACCAGGATCTTTCTAACAGAGTGGAGCAGAGTGAATGTGGGCACGAAAGGCCACTACTTCTAGTACTTAGTGAGTTAGCCAATAGGGGACACCCGTACCCTTTGGAGGCATGACACTCAACACTTCAATTATACTGACTCCAGTTTCCCCCACAAAGCACCTAGTTTGACACTCTCAGGACAGGTGTAAAGCCAGCATTAGCTCCCAGCCTTGGTTCCCCCAAGAGCTGCCCACTAACATAGGCAGTAACCTCACCACCCTGCCTTGGTCAGCCTATCAGCTGAGCAAAATGCTGGAGAAGGGGCAACCTAAACACACTCATAGTTCTGAAGACAGAAGCACAAGATCAAGATGCCAGTGCACTTTGGATTGATGAGGTCCGTGCTTCCCCCCAAGACCTCTACTGTGTCTTCATGTGTAAGAAGCAGACCATCCCTGCAGTCTCTTGTTTACATGGGCACTCATCCCAAGACCTCATCTGAGCCTCATCACCCTACATGTCCCACTGCTGGCACCATCACAATGGAGGGTCGGACTTCAAGGAGACAGAAGCGCACAGTGAAGACTACAAATGTCTGACCCACAGCAAGTATGACCATGTATAGGATTTAAACACAGACCAACAAAACAGGAGAGGTTCATGGGCCTGGCATGCTTCTCTTCAGGCATGCCTGTCTGTGTGCTGCTCTCTCCTGTAGGTGCTGCCACAATGCCCTTCCCAGCGTCAGGGAGCAATGGCCAGCCAGACCTGTGGATTCTCCTAGTGATAGGTCATGGTACCCTCACCTGGCTACATTCTTACATCCTTTGGCACACATTCCTGGAGCAGACTGAGAGGAATAGGTATCTACAGAGAATGACACACAAATGCCCAGGTAGCTCTGGTCAGAGGCAACCCAGATGCCACCAATGGGCAAATCATATGTCACATGTACAGCTACAGAAGAAGGAAGTAGTACCTATAAAGTGACATGTGATGCCTCCAAATCTTGAGAGGTAAAAGAAGGAAGACAGATTCCAGCAGACAGATTCCAGCAATGGGCATTCTGGAATAGGTAACTCAGACTGGCAGAACCTCAGGTCACCTCTGGGAAGCAGGAAGGATTGCCACAGCCTGGATCTAGAGACACAAGGTGTGGATGTGCAAAACCATACCAACAAGCACTTCAAGTTAAAGCACTCGGGCCCAACATGTCTAATATACAGCAGGCCTCCTCACTCCTCAGCAAGTCACTCGGGCAGTGGGAAGACCCCAGAGGCTCCTGAACTACCCTCAAGACTGGTATCACCAACTCCAGGACCCCTCTTCTAAGCCAGGGACCAAATTTGCCTCATGTCTGTATGGCTCTTGACAAGGCACTTCTGTAATCTCAGCCAAAGGGACAATCTGAGAGCAAAGGAGCCTAACTTTATCAGAAGCTTTATCATATTCTTAGGCTCATGCTACTCCATGGCCTGCATATGGGACCCTGATCCAGCTGCACCCTGATCAGACCCCAGTGACAAGACTGTTCTCAGGGCCTTCTCTCTCTATCTCCTCCCACTGCTCCTCTTGTACTCCACAGAAGACCACAGCGCTGGCTTCCTAGCCTCTGACTGTGGTACACTGTGAAAATGCTCTGACCCAGAAGTTGAGGGTGATTCCTGCCTCTATGGAATGAGACTAGGTTATACGGTATGTTTAAAAGACTGGTGAAGCTGTGCCTGGTGGTGCAGGCCTATAATTCCAGATACTGGGAAGCCTAAAACCTGCCTAGCTACACAGCCTGGGTAACTTAGGACACACATCAAACTTTGATGCTGATCATGAAGAGGAGGAAGAGGAGGAGGAGAAAGATGAGGAAGAAGAAGAAGAGAAGGAAGAGGAGGAAGAAGAGGAGGATTTATAAAGAGAAGGGGGGATGGGCTTGGGGATGGGCTCTAGCTCAGTGGTAGAGTCTAGACCTCACATATGTGAAGCTTGAGATTTAATCCCCATACACAGAATGAGGGAAGGAACAAAGGGTGCAGAGGGCTGGGCACAGGGAAGGGAGCTCCTGCAGGACCTTAAAGATGAGCTGAGGCCCCAACTTCTGCCCAGGCTGCTATGTGAAAACCCCAATGAAAGGGAGGCACAGGAAGAAGCAGAAGGCCACTGCTTCTAACCAGGGCAAGAGGGTGATAACGTGAATGGAGTGGTGAGACTGGGTAATAGAATTCAGATGACAGAAGTACCCTGAGGTTGACAAAGGATGGGAGGGACACGGACTCCACAACTGAAGACTATAAGTGAGGATGAAGGGCTGCATCAGGCACAGGCAAGACTGCAGAGCCAGCCAGCAAGGTGTGTGAGACATAGCACCCATGAGACTCAAGGAGTCAAGAGACCCAAGGGGTACCAGGTCACTCCAGAAGCTGGAAATAGGGTTGGGAAGAAAAGGAAAGATGCAAACAATGTCACAATCCAGGGAGTCCCAAGCATCCTCAGAGAATTTCAAAAGGAGGACATCAAAATAGAAGAAGGCAGCCAACATCCTGGGCACTGTGGCAATTTGGCAACAGAAGGACACCTGAGGAACAGAGGAGCTGTCAGGGGAGTATGGAGTACACAAGTATGCAGCTGACATCAGTCTGGACATCTATTTGGAATTCATCCCCAACTCCATCCACTCCTCAAAGAACCTAAGCAGCCCAGCAAGGGGGCATTTCTGCTCCATAGTCCTGTCACTCGTCCACAGCACATGGCAGTCATGTGGCATGTTCTGAGCCGGGCTTCTCTCAAAGGCATGGATTACAAATAAAGCAGCTGTACATATTTGCATCAAGCCTCAGCATAAACATGACTTTGTGTCAGCTAGGTAAACAGCAGCAGGCCCTGCTTCCTAAGAATGACACAGTACTGTGAATCAAAGAATTAAACCCAGTAGATCCATATATCAGCCCTCAGGTTCAATAGCTTCCCATCAGCTGACAACCATACAGGAGCTTTTGGGAAGAATTCATCCCTAAACCACCCTTCCCCACCTGAGATTTCTTTTCATTCTTTAACATTGTTTTCATGAAGAACTGTTCTAATTCTGATGAAGTCTAACTTTGGGGTTTTCTTCCTTGAATATACTTTTAGTGTTGTGTGTAAGAAATCTTTATATGTGAAGCATGGCACACAGCTTTAAGCCCAGCACTCAAGAGGCAGGTGGATCTCTGAGCTCCAGGACAGCCTGGTCTACAGAGAGAGTTCCAGGACAGCCTGGTCTACACAGAGAAACCCTGTCTCGAAAAACCAAAAAGAAACGAGAAAAAATAAAGAAAAGAAATAGAAATCTTTACCTAACCTAGGATGGCAAAGATCTTCTCTTAAAACTTCCTTCTAGAGGTTTCATGGGCCTAAGTTTTACTTTTGTTCTACGGCCTGTGTGGGGCCAGCTTCTGTATGCAGCAGCAAGTAAGGACTGACATTTAGCTCTATGACTCCCGTTGAGTCACAGTACAAAGTGTGGACTTTACGGGTGCATTTGCACCCACCTGAGCAGCTGTCCCAGCACACCCACACTGGCCAGGCCACCGCTCTAAAAACCTGAATTCTACACTGCTGCCGCTCACTTGCTCATATCCCTGGGTCTCTTCCTCTCTGCTGTCACACCCATCTGTGCCTCCACTGTTATCAATGCATGTCTAGCCGACTGCAGCTTTATGATACTTCCTGAAACCAGAACTTTGAGTCCTCAAATCCTGTTTTGCTTCAAACTGTTTGGCCCTTCTAGTTACTTCCTTGTTCATATAATTTTAAATCATATTTTAACTTACAGAAAAAAACTTCTGCTGAGAATTATTTTTGAGACAGGGTCTCACTATACAGTCCAGGCTGTTCTCAAATTCATGATCCTGCTGCCTCAGCTGCCCAAGTACAGAGATTACAGGCATGTACCATATACCTGTCTTCTGCTGAGATTTTTGTTCCAACTACATTAGATTAGTAGTATATCAGATGATGGAGAATTAACACTGACAGAATTCACACCTTCTAATCCATGAATGTAGCATCTCTCGAGTTCTTTATAGTCTTTATTCTTGGATTAGTGTCGCATAGCTTTTCAGTATATATATGTTGCTATGTATGTATTGTAGTGCTAAATACTGGTCCCCAAGATCTGACTGACACTAGGGATGAGGAGATCCTCACATACACCAAGTGATGCTATGTAACCTTGTCCCCCAAGTTCTCCCTGATTGGTCAATAAAGATGCCTACAGCCTGAGCTGGGCAGAAGAGAGGTAGGCAGAGTTTCAGTTCCCAGGATTGTGGTCTGAGGCACAGAGCACGAGGGAGCAGAGGTGAAGAAGAGAAGAGATGTCACTGGGTAAGTGGATCGTGAGAATAGAGCCATGCGGGCTGGCTAGTCAGAGTAAGAACAGCTCAGGTAGGACATGGCGAGGCATAACTTGGAGCTATTGATAGGGAGCTAGACACTAACAGTTTAGAGGATAGATATCTGCCCAGCTCCAGTGCTTTTAAGGCTATTATAAATATAAAGGTTTTGTGTCTTTTATCTGGGGAACTAAATGATCAAAGGTAGGGTAGAAATCCCTGATTAATTTTAACTACAACATATATTGACATTACATTAGATTTTACCCAGGTATTTAATTTTAGACTGCTAATGCTTTTCTTAATGCTAAATTTATAGTTGTTTGTAGCTAATAAAAACATGCTTTCATGCTGGCCTTGCCGGTTGCAAACTAAATACATTCAGTTAGCAGTACAGCAGCCGGTCTTTGTGGATTTTCTAGGCGCTCAGCAATGTCTCCTGCCAACAGAGGGTTTGTTTCTTCTCTGATTTCATCCCTTGCTGCACTGTAACACCATGAGAAGAGAAACAGCACTACCCTGCTCCAGTCTTCGGTAACAAGTCATTATGCTTGTCACTGTTAGATACAAGTGAACTGGGGGGGGGGGGCATGGCACATACTCCCCACAGTTCTGAGGAAGTTGTTTTCTATGCTTTCTATTTATTTGCCATTTATTTTGAGATAAGGTCTCACTATGTAGCCTTTGGCCGGCCTGAACTCACTATGAACATCAGGCTAACCTCAGACTCATTGATACTCATCGGCCTCTGCCCCCAAGCACACGGCTTAAAGGTGTACACCACCACACCCAACTGTTTTCTCCTTTGCTGGACATTTTTAACCATACTACAGAATTTTTTCTGCATCAGTTGAGACAAATATAGTTCTTCTTCATTCAGCATAGTAAGTTATAGTCACTGGCGTTCAAATGTTAAGCCAACCTTGAATTCCTAAGTCTTTATACATTACCCACTACATATACACTTGACTCCCTACATCCGTGGTTCCACACACACGGATTCAACCAACCACAGACTGAAAATATCTGGAGAAAAACTGCCTCTGGACTGAGCATGTGCAGACATTTTTTTCTTGCTGCTATTCTCTAAACAATACAGTGATAACTATTTACATAGTATTTATACTGTGTTAGATATTGAGGTGCTTGGGAAGATGTATGTAAGTTCTATGCAATATCGGTTTATTTCATAGAGGGGATCTGAGCATCTATTGATCTGGGTATTTGTGGGATGTACCAGAACCCATCTCCCCATAGATATGGAGGACAAACTGTATCATTCCTATGCATGTGCGAGAATTTTCATATTTATAGCTGTGCTTTTCTCAATCTTTTTAAATAGAATAACTTCCTACTTATTATTTGGCAGTTCCACACATTAAGGAATGCATCTTGATCATACGCTCCCCCAACTCACCCTCCCACTTCCTCCAGGCATCCCCCAAATGCCCCTCCCCCCCCCACGGTTTCATGGTTTTTTGCTTACTGATCCACAGAATCTAATTAGTGCCTGCTGGAGTGCTGAGGGATCTTATTGACCGGATCTGTGTAATCAGTCATAGCTGCAGTTGATGGCACTATGGCCATGCCAGCCCTTAAGACAGTATCTCCAAGAAACACCCCCCGCCCCCCGGGTCCAGCTCTTACAGTCTTTCTGCCCCTCTTCTGTGACGTCCATTGATCCCTGGGGGTGAGATCTGATGATGTCCCACAAGGCCTGAGCACTCACTAGACACATATTCTCAGAACTCTGACCAGTTACAGCTCTCTGCATTAACCACTGACCACTGCAGAGAGATACTTCTCTGTCTAGTGCCAAGGGCATTGTATTAAAAGATGCCATTACAACACATCGTTTTGATGTACTGAACCTTTAAGGACTGTTGTACTTGTCTTCAGGGTGGATACTGAGATGTGTTTTTCTTATCATGTAATGTCTGTCTACTTTGGGTGCCAGGATAATTAGTGTTCATGTCACAGGCTGAGTTGGGAAGCATCAACTGTGACTCAGTTTTCTTGGAAAGTTCCTTTAAAACTGTTACTGCCTCTTGCTGAAATGTTGGACAGAACTCACCAGGGAAACCATCTGGACCTGGAGGGTTTAGGGGAAATATATGAGCAAAATTTTAATCTAATTAGTACAGGGCCAAGCTCATTTACTATAGGGCCACGTTCATTTGCTGCCTCTTGAGTAAACACTGATACTATGTTTTCCCAAGAATTTGCTCACTTCATATAAAACTTCAGATCTGCTGGCATCAAGATGCTAGTGCTATTCCCCATATCACCTTACTTCCTATAGGATCTTGAGTATGTAATGTTTCATTCTGCATTCTGATACTTTTTTCAATTTGTCTTCCATCTTCAGAAGCTAGGTATAAAAGGACAAAGTGAAGCAAAGTAACAAAAGAAGGAGCAAAATCAATGAAAAGAGGAAGTGGGCAACAGACACAGCCTTGATAAACAGTGAGCACAGCCTCGACAGACAGTGAGTGCAGCAGAAAAAGATA
>JADRCH010000138.1:6339475-6349906 GCA_019843965.1 Rhynchomys soricoides | reverse complement strand
GAGCACAGCCTCGACAGACAGTGGGTACAGGCTCCATAGACAGTGAGTAAAGCAGAGAAAGGTGGTGAGCAAAGCTGTAACAGGCAGTGACTACAGCTACACAGCAACTTCTTCAGAGTGGACAAACCCTGCAACCCTGAATCACACTAGCAATTGGTTTTTCTCATTTCAGGCCATGCTTTCCTACATCTCCACCTGCTGAGTAATTTGTGACTAGCTATTAAACTCTCTTTAACAGGCTGTTGATGCTGCTATGAAAATTCTCTTACAACAAACTGAGTGAGCAGAGTGCTTCCCTCGCCTGCTCCCTCCCACAGGGACCACTCTCCAAGACTGTGTGCTGTCTGGTGCTTGAAACCCAGGCATGTACACAAACTGTTCCTTCATGTTAGCTGGACACAGATAGATGACTCATCACATGAATCTTAAAACGCCTATAAGGAAAGGCCATGGAAGACTCGCAAGGGCAAACGGCTTAGCATCTGTTTAGCTCACCTTTTGTAATCTCCTTCACTGTGAGTTGTTTTACAAGTCTGTACATTTAAAGACATAGCAGTGCACATGGCCTATGATCATAGAAAGGCCTGCTGCAGGATGCAGGAAGGATGCTCATGATGACTGTCTTGCTGTAAATATTGGCCATTCTCACATATATTAAGCTAATTCACTTCAGAACTACCAAGGGAAGAACCTCTGTACCCTGGCAGAATGTAACAGAGAAAATATTTCTTCAAGCTTTTTTGTTGTTGTTGTTGTTCAATTTCTGCAGAACAACTGCCCCTCCCCTTTTATACACACACACACACACACACACACACACCATCCCCCCTTCTTCATGTCAGTCAGGCAGAGGCTTAGGCACACCAACACACAAGGCAAGAGGCCTCTGTTCTTGAAAATACAACACTAAAGTATACTATCTTTGTCAATAACAATAAAGTTGAAGCTAATTTTTTAGCTGCCCCACCTGCAAGGCTGAAAGAATCAAAATCAACACAAGCCCAGCAAGGGCTCCTTCCAGCTCCTCAAGTCTTAGCCTCCTTTGGAGGCTGTCTACAACTGCACTGCAAAAAAGGTTCCTCACTCTCACCATGATACAAGGATGCTCAAGAGAGGGAGGGCAGTGTGTGTCCAGTTTGTGCTGCTGCCTCTCAGATGCATGAAGTTCATACGAATGAATGATGAATGAGTGAGTGAATGAATGAATGAATGAACAAGTGAATGAGTGGGCTGAGGCAAGGGCTCTGAAATTTGCTGCAGAGCATACATGAGGCACTATAATTGCATATGACTTGCTAAAATACGTAGGAGAGGCTTTCCTTCTCATTCTCCCTAATTGTCGTTCTCAGCATACGTTTGGAGCACAAACTGCAAGCTCATTCATGCTTTCTTCCCACCAAGGGTGAGGGACAGAGCCTGGCTGAACAGCCAGAGCAGAGTAAGGGAAAGCATGCAATACCAGCAAGACCCCTAAGATCAGCACTGAGGGCTTGCCTTGGAAGGCAGGTACCCAAAGGACATTAATCAAACAGACACAGTGCAAGCCAGACCTAGCTCCAGGCACACAGCTTCTGTCTGGCTTTCTCCAGTGAGTACCGCCAAAACAAAGCTCACAGGCACCATCTCTATACACTCGGGCCTAGCTCTCAATTCAGGTATGGCTTTGTATGTTGGGCACCCTGGAACACAGCTGACCAGAACTATCTTCATGTACCCAGGCCAAGCTCCCACCTACCCTGGTCACTGGAGAAGGACTTTCAGTCATAGCTTCCATGCTATGTCCTGCCTTCATCTTACAGGACCCTATGTCACTTCACTACTTCATGCGTACATCTGTCAACAAGCAACCAGGAATCAGAAGGCCAGGTGAGCCAGCTGGGTCCACTGCATTTCCCACCCAATTAAATGCCCAGGACTGGCATAAATAGCCATTTTCCACAAACCAATCCCTATTCCCAGATAGCAAGACCAAGACCCTTCTGCAGGGGAGGCAAGCTCAGGCAGGATTCTTCTTCACTTCATGTAATGCCAGTTATACAGGACCACAGCAAATCTGGGACCAGAGTTCTAGGAGGGCCCTCCATGCTGTCCCATATGCCTCTCCCATACCCCAAACCATTCCCTCTATCAATCCCACCATGGCATGCTGGGAACTCTGCTCCTTGTATAGAGGTACACAGGGCAATCCCAGGTATGACTCTTCCTGCATCAATCACTCTTAGAACTAGTTTACAACCTAAGAGAGATACCATCTCTACTGTGGCCATTGACCCATACTAAGGTCCATTAGCCCCCTGGTTTAACCTAAGAACATGCAAGAACCATCCAGGGACTAGGAGAACAAGAGAAATACATGCCCACCACCTTGTGGGTATCCACACAATTACATGAGTTCATAAAACAATCTCAAGGCCACACCACACCATCTCCACAGGACCCAGACCTGGAAGCCTAGGAGGCAAGGTTCAAGGCGCCCAGGCCCTGGACCCAACCAGCTCCTTGTCATCTAGGACCATGTCCCAACAAGGTTCTCCTCTGCTCACTCACTGAGACTACCTTCTGACAGAGGCCTCCACATTCACTTACTACCAGACCCTTCCATGGCAGGTCTCTGCCCCGTCTCTTACTACCTCTGGCCTTCTAGGCAGGACCTTACCCTGCTCCTCACTGCCCCAGACCTTTCCGTGACAAAAGGTTCTCACCAGACCCTCATTAAATCAAGCCATCCCATGACAGAGACCATCCCCCTACTACCTCAGATCCTTCAATGGTAAGGCCCTGCCCTGCCCCTCACTGTCTCAGGCTATCCCCTGGCTATCAACTCCCTATCTGAACCAACACCAAGTATACTCAGGGCCTTTCCTTTCTTGGTCTTAAATACACACCAAGAATCTGCCTTACATCCCTAAGCAAAACCAACTATAATACCTGAACAATGGGGAATTCATAAATGCTACATGCTGAGTGAATGGTCCCATCTCCAAATGCCTAGCAGACATACATGGTGGCCAGCAGGACAGGAGAACTGCCAAGCATTGTGTGGGATGAAAAGACTTGGCCCCAGAAGACCCACATCACTGTACTCAGGACGAGTAGCTTGTACTGTGACTCCCCTGACCCTGACCTTGACCCTGACCCTACCCACCCTGTACCCCCAGCAAGCTTCAGAGCTACAGGCAGGTGTTCAGCATGGGCTCAGGGGTATCTGCAATTCTCTGCCTCTTTGCCTCATACATGACTTGAGCCCCACCCTTGTCCTCCTCCACCCAACAAATAAACAAAGCTCAGAGAATTAAATACCACAGTTCTAACCTAACCCCATGAAAACTACATGGGAACTTCTGTATACACACACAGTATGCTTTGCCATCTTCTGGGCTGTGGTTACTCACCCAGTTACCTTGGTTTACCCTTCTTGACTGCTCAGCCCTTCTCATCCTCCAGGTCTACATATCACCTGCTCAGAGATCTGTTACCCACAACTGTAGAACCAGGTGGCTGCTTGCTGTGCTAAACCATCCTCCTACTGGGATACATTAGGAGACTGCTGCCTATCTCTTCAAAGTGACACCCCCAAGGGCTTGCCACCCATACCTGCAGCAGGCCCTGTGTGGTCATGCCATCTGTATGGGTCTGTCCGAGCTTCATGCTGCACCTATGGAAACCCTCCTGAAAAGCACTATGGAGTGTCCTCCTCAAAGAGGCACCCCCACCAAGGTCCTCTGCGCTCCCCGGCGGGGGTGGGGGGTGGGGGGAATGTCAATCATTAGAAGATGGTAACAACTGTTTACTAGGACTGACTGATGACAGCCATTCCTGCCCTCCACATGGACAAGGTGTAACCTTCACATAAAAACACCACAACAAAAAGAGATACTCACCACCAAAGTGGCTACTGGAAAGTGTTGGCTCAGAGTTCTTACCTGGTAAAATTCCCGAAGCCAGTTCTTCTGCAGATTTTCTGGCTGTAAATTAAGAGGAAAGGGGGGAATTAGAGCACAGCCACAGCCCCAAACAGGGAGCAGAAGCTTCAGTAAGGAGACCTAAGGGCTGACCTTATGGGGGGGGGGGGAAGGCTGGGGGGACAGGAGCTGTGCATGGGAACCTCTATCCACAAGTGTCTGTACTCCCCAGAGGAGACCATCCACACACAGTCTGGCCTCTGTGGGCTGCCCTGTGATGTAAAACTGAGCAATCCTCACTTAGCCAGAGGCAGGGGCACAGCACCTATGTCCCACTGACCCACATCCTTGTTCTGTCCCCAGCTGGGGTTGTAGGAAGCGAGACTGGAATAGCACCATATATCTGCTTCCAAAAGGCAGCAAGTCACTCCACAGTGCCATATTAGCATACATCATCAGACATCATGGGGTTCTTCTGTGAGTTGAGGCAGGAGGAGGGTGGTGTGAGGAAGGATTTGGGGAATCAGTCACAATGCTCAGAACTTTCAGGAAACAGAGTGCAGACAAAAAAACCCCATGCCATGTATGTACATGTGCTCTCAAACAGGAAGCAGGACCAGAAGAGCCAAGTGTCAATCATGAGAAGCCCTGCTCAGGGAAGCAGGAAGGAACTATGGCCACACTAAAAGGCTCCTGAACCCTGAAAGTGCTCCTTTATGCGTTGTGTCAGTCAGATGTCTTGGGTAGTAGACCTTAGTCAAAACTTGGCATGGGGGAAGACAGCTAGTAGCCCATGAGCAGATCAGTGCTACCCTAGGAATGTCAAAGCCATTCAACAAAGAAAATGTACTTTGCACTCTGAAGTACATACTAAATTAAAATTGCAAAGGCTATAAATATAATGCTATATGTTTGTCTTTCTGTCTGTTGGTTAATGATTTTTCACAAGGTGTTCCTCTGCTACTGAAACTGAAGTCTCTGTCCAGGTCATCTCAGATAGGCAGAACTTGAGCATCCAGAAGCAAGGCTCAGAGGAGCAACACCCAGGCTGCCCAGCCATAGAGAGGACCTAAACCACCCAGCACTTTGCCCACTGAGTGTCCTAAAGATCACTGAGATAGAACTGCAAAAAAATTAATGATGGGGAAAACTGGCAAGGAACAAGAGCATCACAGACCATATGGAGCACAGAGGAGCACAAGAAAACTCCACCAAGTCTCAAACATAAGACTTAGAAGGACTCCCGGGTGAGTTTCATGGCACAGGAGACACTGCCTCCCTGCCCTGTCCTCACAGAAGGCAGCAATAGGGCACTACAAAGACAAGCCAGAGTGGGGCAAGGACATGAACAGAATAGCAAGCATAGACTGAGAGGCTCAGCATCACATGTTATGGAGGAAATGCCAATCCAAAACCACAGAGTCTCCTGGTATGGTGGGGCACACTGTAATCCTAGCACTGGAAAGCAGAGGCAGGAGGGGCACTGCAAGTCTGAGAGCAGCCTGGTCTACAAACTGACCTCTAGCCCTACTGGGCCTACACAGGTAGAGCCAGTCCTTAAAGTAATTAATTAACTAACCAGACTGTCAAGGCAGATTATACCATGGTTAGGATGCTGGAACAGTGCAGAGAAAAGGGTAGCAAACAGAAACCTTCCCTGCTGGAGGCAGCAGTCAGGCTGCTCCTTGAAATCTGGACCACCATTTAACTAGCAAGCCCACTCCTCCGAATAATCTCCAGAGAAGTAAAAATGCATTTCACATGGAACCTTATGTTGACAGCAGACAAAAGGCAGACACAGCTGAATGCCCACAATCAAAGAGCACAGGAAATGGGGTGTGTGCGCACAGAGAAAAAGCTTAGCAGGTTTGATCCTCAAGGCCTCACAGACTCTCTAGGCCCAGGTAGAACCCAAGTCATGGAAGGTAAGCTCTGCAGGCCTCTGAGGGTCTGTGGAGGGTAAGGGTCATTGGCAGGGGATAAAGGAAGGGGAAGTGTGGCCCCCAGAACTTCTGGGTGCAAGAACCCATTGCATGCCCTTCAAAGTAGCCTGTGTCCAGGACAGTGACTCTGGAGTCACCAGTTCCAGCACAAGGAACACCAACACAGCCAGGGTTCCCACCTGCAGCACCTTCTCATTCTCATCGAGGGGGCTCTAGATTCTGTCATCACTCCAAGTGCCCTTAAGTATTAGATGTGGGACTCACTTCATGAAACAAATGTCAAGCCCATTATCCAAGTCCCCAATCTGATCACAGGCAAAGCCCAACTATGATCTCCCAGCTTCTGCCACCTAGTCCAAGAGCCCCACCCACGTAAGTTCTGCAAAGGAGCTCCATGGTGCTTTGCTCTCCCAATCTTGGGGTTCCCGTGCTTACAGGAAGTCTCTCAGCAGGGGACACTGGCACAAGACCACCCAACAATCCTCTCCAAGCTGCTTGCCATGGGCCACAACCCACATAGCTCCCATCTTTCCAGTACTTGCACCCCTCACACCAGGAATCGGTGTCATGAGGTTTCAGAACAAGAGAATGGGACCCTTACAAAAGAACAAGAGGAAAGCATTACTTCAGGACAAGCCAGCAGGAATGGCCTGAACTGAGAAAGGACAAGGGAAGCCTGGGTTCCAGACTCAGTTCTTATTTCAATAGCACCTGAGCATGTTGTCACTTCTGTACAACCTCTACAGAAGCTAAATGAGGAGCTAGCTGAAGGGTACATTCCCCAGCCTGGGGCATATACTACTGGCCTCTCCTGTCAATTACACATATAAGCTTTGCACTGTAACGACAGCACTGAGGGATACCTGCCTAGGAACATAAGGTGTGATGATCGCAGGTCTTTCCACAATCCTGGGCTGCCAGGGACTTTAGCATGGTAACATATGTGTGCCTGTGTCTCATGGCCACTCAGCTGGCTAGGCATGGACTAGGCCTGGCTAGGCACTAACATGTACACCTTTAAGCTTGAAACCCCCTCACTGTCTTGCTCCTGTGTAGATGAAAACACACTTTTCAACCTCTGTGGGATCCAGCTGAGCACCTCCACGGCCTGCACCTTCCCCTGAGTCTGACTTTACATCTGAGTCTTAGTACCACACTACCCACAGAAGCTGGACCCAACACATGTTCTCCTCATCCAAACACACTTTTCTTCATGTTCTCACACGAGCACTAAACCACCAGAAAGAGGGGAAGGAAGGCAAGGAATGCCTGGCACAACCCGGATCTGGAGCCATGACACCCCCACAGGCCCACACCAACCCCAAGTTCCTTGGTCTGGCTCACACCAAGCAGTCCAGCTGTGTAACATCTGGACACACACTCACCTCAGCTGCTGTACTAGTGCAGTACCTGTCTTGTTTAGAGATGGATCAGAACCAGGGTGCCAGGGATCCAGTTTGCATCCTGTACAGAACCTGGCAAGCCTCTCCAAAGTGGCCCTGCTAGGAGTCATGCTCAAGGCTACGTGCTGGCACCTCTGGAAGTGCTTCAGGACTGCAAGCTCCTCCAATTTAGTTTTTGCATCTATGCTTAGATCATTAACCTGACTTTCTCCCTACTTTCACTGTGGATCCACAGGAACTATGAAACAATGCCAAGAGAGTGCTTTAGACAAGGAGAACCTGTCTCCTGTGTCAGAAGCACTCATAGCTTTGGAGGAATTAGACAGCAGTCTAACTACATGACTGAAAATGCTCCACGGAGAAGTGGGGAGAGAACTTGAAAAGAACAAGGTCAGCATCATGAGGCACAAAAGTGCCCACCAGGCTCCCTGAACATGCTCCTTCCCTCCTGGCCAGCCCCCCTGGGTCCTCTTCAACTGCACTCTCGCCTTCCTGACCTCACATGCACCCACTCCTTCCTGCACTGACTCAATCACGCTCTTGAAGACTCCACACTGACAGGGTCATGCACACTTGCTCTCATACATACTTGCTCTCACACACGCTCTCTCTCACACACACGCTCACTCTCACACATGCTCTCATACACACAAGCTCACACACACACACTCACTCACACATTCTCACTCTCACATATGCTAACTCACACATACTCTCACACATGCTCGCTCTCACACACGCTCACTCTCACAGATGCTCTCTCACACAGGCTCACAGATGCTCTCTCGCACGCTCACTCCCACATACATGCTCACTCTCACAGATGCTCTCTCACACATGCTCACTCTCGCACTCACTCTCTCTCACACATACTGGCTCTCACACATGATCACTCTTACACACACCCACTCTCATATGCTTGCTCTCTCACACATGCTCACTTTCACACACGCTCACTCTCACAGATGCTCTCTCACACAGGCTCACAGATGCTCTCTCGCACGCTCACTCCCACATACATGCTCACTCTCACAGATGCTCTCTCACACGCACATGCTCAGTCTCATATGCTTGCTCTTACACATGCCCACTCTCACACACACTCACTCTCATATGGTTGCTCTCTCACACACGCTCACTTTTGTTGCTGCTGCTGTTGTTGTTGTTGCTGTTTCGAGACAGGGTTTCTCTGTTTACGCCTGGCTGTCCTAGAACACACTCTGTAGACTGGGCTAGCTTTGAACTCAGAGATCTACCTGCCTCTGTCTCCAGAGTGCTGGGATTAAAGGTGTGTGTCACCACCGCCCAGCCTACAAACTCATTCTTACACGCTCTCCATTTACTTATGCCCACCCTCACGTGTACCTACACACAAGCACACACATGCTCACTCTCAGGCTCCATCCCCACCAGTGCCCACACTCGCACTGTCTCACCTACTCAAACATTTGTTTTCTCATGCACACACTTGTCTCTCTCAGACTACCACATTCCTACAGCCCTGCCCCTAAGAATGACCACTGCAGTGGTGCTCCATTCCTCAGCTCTTCATGCCTCTGCCCACATGCAGCCCATCCCCATGTCCTGTGCTTTCACCATCAAAAGAGGCTGAGCACCCTGCTGGCCACACAGCCCAGCCCAAGTTGCTACATTTCTTCCTCCAAAGTATCCCCTTGCTGCTCTTCCTTCTTGGTTTTGTTCCTGCCGTAGTCAGGGCAGTCTGCATGCAGTGCCTCTCGAATCCCTCAGTAAAAGACAACACCCTCCAGATCTTTAGAGCCACTTGGCATGACCCATACCATACAGTGCAGACCCTTCCTTCAGGAAGGACCTCTACATTTTGTCCTCAGAGTCTTAGAAGCTCAACTTTATTACCATGAATGGCTTCAGGCTACCTCCTCCCTAGTATGCCCTCCCTGGGTCACTAAGGCTGCCCAACCGTCAATTCTAAGCTCCTATTTTTCCATCCCCACAAGCAAGCTACACAATATTCCCACCCTGCCTTCCCTCAGAGATGTCACCTCCTAGCACTACACATTTCTTCCTAGCCTGAACTGAACTATAAGACTCAGTATGATGGTGATATCAACCATCATCAGGTACTGAGACACAGAGAGTCAAACAGAGCTTGACCAAGAAATGGCTGTAACTGAAACAGCAGAATATCAATGGAGAAACCTCTCCTTGATGACCATAACAGCCAAGGCCAGGGGTGAAGACACCAAGACAAACACATGAGGCAGAAAACTGCGGAGCAAATACCAGATCAAGAATTCCTGAAGGGGAAGGAAAACCAACCAGGCCAGAGAGAATACCGTAACCCTGCTCTGGAGCAGGAAGATGGCCGCAGACGACCCTGAGTAAATCATCACAAAGCCTCCCAAGATGTGGAAAAACACCAGCGTGACTGCAGCTAGCCATAGAGGGGCACAAGGAGTGAGCTAGTGGAAGCACTAGTGAGAGCAAACAAATTGGGGAGAAAGTTGGGGGAAGGCTGGCTGGCTTCCAGCAGTCACCCCTCAAGGCAGAGTAGGGCATTCACAAGCATGGCCTCACATGAAAACACAGTCCAAACTCCACTTCTGGCTGCAAGAGGACCTGCAGAGGTAACCCTGTTATACTAATAAGGGTTCATCTCCAATTCAGCAGTCCCTCTGCTACTTCTGTGCTCCTCCCCATGACCCCAGAACAGAATCTAACCCTTTAAGCTGGGGACAGTAGACACTGTCAGGTAACCTGCTGCCTGACGGTTGTTGGCCTGTGATGTTGGCCACCACAAGGATGGAGATTTCTGAGAGGTTGGATCTGTAGGTGATCTGTGATTTTCTATAATGCTTTTTTAATGGGAGATAAAAGACTTTCATGGAATGAATTCATTTTAATGGAAAACATGTAAGAGTTGAGACTGGCCTCTTAGCATGTCAGTCATACCTCCCTAACACAGAACATGCAGAGATGCCAAAGCAGCCTGATGACACTGTACACAGAAGACCTAGGAAGAGAAGGTGGAAAGCTGGCAGGAGTAGCCAGGCACCTCTCACTGGTGAGGTTAGGCAACAGACAAGGAATTCCAGGCCAGTAGTGGATGAGTCTATTTCCAGAATATTTTATATATATATATATATATATATATATATATATATATATATATATATATGTGTGTGTGTGTGTGTGTGTGTGTGT
>JADRCH010000138.1:6311550-6339375 GCA_019843965.1 Rhynchomys soricoides | reverse complement strand
GTGTGTGTGTGTGTGTGTGTGTGTGTTTATATACATACATATACATATACATATATATATATAAAATATACTTTCTTTCTTTATAAACAAAATCCAAAGGAATTAGAGAGGTAAACAATAAACTTGAAACCTCAAAAGATTAAGAAGGGAAAAAGCCAATAGCTACTCTATGCTAAAAAACGTAAGCCAATAGCAGTGGCTCATGATGGTGCTGTGGTATGCTCAGTGGTGTTGACGTCCTGGGTTCAATTTCCAGTACTATAATAACAATAATTTAACTTAATTTTTTAAATAGAGGGGCAGTCTTTCTGGATATAAAAAGTAAATAAAGGGCTGGAGAGATGGCTCAGTGGTTAAGAGCACTGGCTGCTTTTCCAGAGGACCCATGCTCAATTCCCAGTACTCACATGGCAGCTAAAAATTGCAACTCCAGTCTCCCAGGAGACCTGACATCCATTTCTGTCCTTCACTGTTACTGAACACACATGGTTCACAGATTTCAGGAAAACACTCATATATAAAACAAATTAAATATAAGAAAATTGTAATTAAAAAAAGAGAGAGGCACCTGAGGAAATGTCCACAATTTTAACATGCAACACCCAAAGCAAAGCACCCCCACTACAGAAAGAGTGTTTCTGCTGAGGCCGGGAACAAGGCAAAGACACACATGTCCTTCTGCACAACACAGCAATGAAGTGGAAACTTAAGGGCTCTGTGGAAAGTTGGCTGGATGGTGTTTTGCTGGGGCAAACACGTGAAAGGACATTCAGCTGAAGTGGGCACAAGAAAAAGGCTGTTCTGCTAAAGCAAGAGTGTGAAAGGGCATGTGATGAAGGATTCTTTGCTAACAACAAGCATGTATTGGTCTGCCTTACACTGCATAGTTGAGCTGCATTTGTCCGGACTCCGTAGAGAGAAACGCACCAAAAAACTTCTGGGGTATGCTGCGGTTTCTTGCTGCTTCTGCAGACTCAGACTGATTGGCAGACAGTCAGCTAAGACAGATGCACTCACTGAGGCAAGACCCGTGGAGGACACGTGATGGAGTATAAATAGAACCTACAGACAGTGATAGAAACTGAGCTAAGCTTGCTTATAGAGAGCTAGCTGTGCAATGCTGGTTGGTCTCACATCTTTGCTGATCTTCGATTCACTGAGAGAACTTTTCCTGGCGTTCCTGTTGGCCCTGGTCCCTCCTGCTGACTTGTGCTGAGGCTGAGGCCTGGCTGTCTCTGCTTAGGTAGTGCCTCCTCTGCTGATTTGTGTTTGCTATCTGGACTCTAGCTAACTAGACTGCTGATATATCTGTGAAGTGTGTGTGAGTGGATCAAGCTGCCACTGCTAACCTGTAAACTAAACAGCCAATTTCCAGACAATACAGATGGGAATTGCTCCAAAAGAACCATTTCTAAACAGGTCCACTTCCCCCGTGTCTTTTCTTTTCTACTACCTCTGGTGGGTGGTGGACTAAAAGGAAGGTTAAAGTATTTTAAAAACATCATTAAAAATAGACTTAAAAAAAATTAAAGTTATACAGCAATGCACACCCCAGTGAGAAAATTCAAGCAAGCAAGCAAGCAAGCAAGCAAGGAAGGAAGGAAGGAAGGTAGGGAGGTGATATTGGATATACAAAATTCAAAAATTATACATAAACAGAGAAAACTCTTAGAACTAATACATTTAGCAAAACAGCAAGATAAAGAATCATCTCACACACACACACAGAGAGAGAGAGAGAGAGAGAGACAGAGACAGAGAGAGAGAGAGAGACTAACAGTTATATTTCTTATATCCACAATAAACAATCTGAAAGCCAAATTTTTAAAAAATCTCATTTAGGATAACACCATAAGGACAAACAGGAATTAAACAAGGAGGCAAAATACTGTACACTCCACAGTGCAAAATGTGAGACAAAGAACCTAGATGATACAGCCGCAGCTGCAAAGATGCTGGTGACAGCTGCAGAGGCTGAGGGGACCAGTGGAGAAGCTGGCACAGTCCACAGAGATCCACAGTCAATGCAGTAGGCAGCAAAACACCTGTAAGGTTTTTCACAGAAAAAAGAAAAGTCTACTCTAACAGCCACATGGAACTCTCAGGGAACCCCAGATATCCAAAATAATCTTTTTTTTTTTCCTTAAGGAACAAATTATACCAGACATGGTACCTATAATCCATTCTAAGGAGTCCAAGGCAGGAGAAAGGAGATGGAGGCTGAGGAGGTGGAAAGGGATGAGGAAGAGGGAGAAGGGAGGAAGAGGGTGGAAGAGGAAGGAGAAGCTGTTATATAGCAGCAGCAGCAAGAAGTTGGCGGTCCCCACTACACAGTGTCGACTACCTTTAGACCTGTAGAAAAACAGGTCAGCATGGGCTGGCACAAAGGAAGACCGCAGACCAACGGGACTGACCAAAGAGTCAAGGAATAAGCTCTGACTGACAGTCTTATGCCGTGTAACATGGATACCAGAGCCACCCTGTGGGCAAACAGACTGTGCTAACTCTTGCTCCATGGCCATTTAGTACAGAAAAGCAGGTAGGGAGATACTAAGAGCAACAATGTCATCCAGCAGCCCGCCCTGTGTTGTACATCTCCAGGTCAGCTGAGCTGTCTTACAGAACTAGAGGAGGTTCAAGGCCAGCAATAATGAGAGGCCCCACAAATTCAACCCAGTGAAGGTGAAGAGAATTCTGGGCCTAAAGACAGACACAGTAGTATGTCTATAATCCTAGCACTCAGGAGGCTGAGGCAAAAGGATTGAGTCCTGGGCCAGCTGTTGCCATATAGCAAGGCCCTATCTCAAAGAGGGGAAGACAGGGAGAGAAAAGGGTAATCCTGGACTAGAATGGCAAACCTACAGCAACCTTCTAACACACAGCAAAAATGGGACAGGCTAGAAATAAACACAGGAATGAGGAGACTGCCGCAATCCCAGTCAGAGACCCAAGTACAGTCTTAAATCCTGCATAAAGAGGCTGGGGTGTCATGCCACCCTTAATCCCAGCACTCAGAGAGGAGGCAGACCTTTGGAGTTCAGGGATAGCCCCATCTACATAGCAAGTTCCAAGACAGCCAGGAATGACACCCTGTCTCAGAAAAGAAAAAATACAATAAAATAAAAAAATAAAATCCTACACAAAGGGTCAGCAAGTTAGTTTCTCTGGGTAAAGGCACTTACCAGACAAGGTTGGTGACCTGAGTTCAACGCCTAAAACCCATGTAAAGGTAGACAGAGGATGAGTTCCACAAAGCTGTACTCTAGCCCTCACAGCTGTGTCACAGCATGTGCATACCTCTGTCTCTCTCAAACTGAAGACCTCCGCATAAAAGATAGACCCACAACCCTACTAATACTCTCCCACGTTCTTGCGGGTGTGTGGGAAAACATGAGCCCTTGAAGGTCACAGCAAAAACGACGATCTGACATCCTAATATCTGCCTCTCATGTTCTCCCAACAAATATAAGGGCTGTAATAGCACAGACAAGAACACATGGACACAAAACATGTCCACCAGCTGCGGAGTGGGGCAGGCATCCTGAAGCCCTGCTGGATCCTCCTCCACACGCTTCTACCTCTTACACCCTCCAGAACGTGAGATGATGGTTGAAGATAGCAGCATCAACATGGAAGCTTCTACCTTAAAAAAGCTAACATGATCCCAGTACTCAGGAGTTGGAGGAGAGAGCTACAAGCTGGAGGCCAGGCTGTACCACACAGCCAGAGAAAGGGCAGGGGGGATCAAGAGAGGGAGGGTAGACAAAATATACCACACCTTCAGACAAGTCTCGTGCAGCAAGGCCCAGGCAACAGAGCCCCTCCCCACCCCAGCCCTGGGATCCTCTCCACAGCAATCCAAATAGGAAAGGAGGAAACACCATACTTTGGAATAGCTGTCCTTCCTTCTGGCAGTGGTTACTTCTTCTTTTTCTTTCTTTTATTCTTATAAGTACCATGCAGTGCTTTCATATTTTTTAACTCTTCAAGGTCTGAGGAAGAAAACCACCAAAGCACTCTGAATGCTGTAGCCAACACTGAATAACCACCAGGGCTGAAGCAGCAATAAAAGATGAGCCACAGAGAGGGGAAATGTGTGCAGCCTCTACGAACGCTGTGGGCCAGTGCCTGGCTAATATAACACGCTGCTAGATAAGCCAGGAAGGGTCATTAGCTTAAACACACACGCACACACGCGCGCACACCCCAAATACACATACACACACACACACACACACACACACACCACATACACACACAGACACACAGACATACACACACATACACACAGACATACACACACAGACATACACACACAGAGACATACACACACATTCACACAGACATACACACACATACACACAGACATACACATGTAGACATACACACATACAGAGACATACACACAGAGAGAGATATAGAGAGAGACAGAAATACACGAGAGAGAGAGAAAGAGAGAGAGAGAGAGATTATGAGACTGCAAGACTACAAGACTATACACAAACACATATACACTGCATGCATGAAACGCCTGCCCACAAGTACAGGTACACACATCAACTCAAATGCCACCTGGGTCAGGTGGCTGCTACACAGATACATGGCACTGTCTCCCACTGCAAGTCAGCACAGGCTTCATCTTCCTGTGAAGACAGAAATGTTCTGTATTTGCAGTGGCAGATCTGTACTGGAAATATGCTACTATGGCTGGATATCTTATGATATTTTTATTGTTTAAACAATATGGGTCCGGTAGCTATGTTATAGACAGGAGCACTCTAGATTACAGACAAGGGAAACTGAGTTCCTATGATGCAATAAATATAGAATTACATATAAACAGGATGAGCACAGCACACACAAACAAGGGCAACTCAAACCAACCACGTCTACAGCTACGACACACATGCCCAACACACCCAGCAGCAGTCACAGCTTCACATGCCACACTCACTGGAAAATTAAGAACACACGCGTTTCCTACTGGGGAAACAATGCTGACCACACTTATCAAAGGCAATCAAGCAGTCATCTTCACAGTTTGATCCAGCCACAGCTCTACACAGAAGGAGCAAGGTCCTCATTGCTCAAGATCCTGTTCCTGTCCTCAGAGGAAGGAGCCAACCAAATGAGTACCAACAGGCCAGCAGAAGCCTCCAGTGCTGAGGAGTTAGCACAGAGACTGAAGACAAGCACACTGGAGTCACAGCCAAGACCAGCTAGCCTGAACAACCCTGGGGACGTCCATGGCAGTAGGGCACAGATAGTATCTGTACAAGCCACTGGAGTCTGGGTACAGACTAGTGTAAAGAGGGGAATCCATGCCACTGTGTTACGGGTGTGTTGGTTACTTTTCCATTACTGTGACCAAATATCTGACAAGCAGCCTAAAGGGGGTTGTTTGTTTTGGCTGGCAGTTGCACAGCATTCGGCTTGCAGTTGCTTGCTTCCATGTACTTGGGCAGAACATCATGGCAGCAGGAGTTTGCAGTTCGCCTCATAGCATAGGACAGAGAAAAGGAGACAGAAGGGGGCCAGAAGGAGGATACCCCCAAAGACCTACCCCAGTGAACTACTTCCTCCAGCTAGAGTCTATCACCCCAAGTTTTCAGAACCTCCCCTGAATAGTATCACCAGTTAGAAATAGGCTTTAGTACACAAACCTGTGAGACACTTCATATTTAAAACACAACTGGGCATTCCATACACTGTGGGCTTTACCTCTGGTAACCTTCCAGGTTCTCAGTCAAGAGATGGGAAAGATCCTTGCAGGCCCTGAGAAGGATATAGAAGGATATAGAAGCAATGAGGTGAACTGCACCCTGAGCATCCCCAGAGCCAAAGCCTATCCCAGGGGTCAGGATTTTAATAAATACCTAGCCCACCTGCAAGGGTTCCTACTCACAAAGCCTTCCACCTCACCTGGGAAGAGCAAGGTGAGATGTGGGGCACAGAGCCATGGGTGGTGGGTGGGGCTGGGAGGGGTGATGGAAAACTACAGATTCTCCCACCTGATTGCTGCACAACAGCAAGCTGTGACAGAGAGGTGCTACAGAAACAGCCTCTCTGGAGACTCAGAGACACCAAAGGCATCTGAAGAACGACACAGACACAGAACTAGAGAGATGCGAACCCTCTGCTTGTGGCCCCAGAATCAGCCAGCTCCAGAAGCCAACCCACCTCAACTCCCTTCACCTCACATACCACCTCTGCTTGCATTCCAGCAAAACTCACAGAACTTTCAAAAGACAAGAAAAGCCCAAAGACATAAAACATCAGAAGCAACCTCAGCTATGACACACGCCTGAAACAATGGAGATGCACACGCACTAAGGACTCTAAGGGGAGAGTGGATGTCAGGAGAACAGACTGGTCATATGACAAAATGATGGAGCCTTCTAGAAGTCAGGCACTGCAGCAGAAGAAATGATGGCCTCTGCCAGGCTCACTGGAGACCCAGTCACAGAGGAGCGTGCCAGTAAACAGAGAATGTCAACAGGAATGCCCCAGACTGAACCACAGAGAGATAAAGATCTTAAACAGAACAGGTCTGGGGCTAGGGAAGTAGCTTAGTTGGTAGACTGCTTCCCATGCCAAGTTTGAGGTCCTGAGTTCAAGACCCAGAACCCATGCAACAGCTCAGTGTGGCCAGCCTGTAAATCCTAGTGCTGGGGACACTGAGACAGCAGATCCCTACGGCTCACAAGCCAGCCAGTCTAGCTTAATCTCGGAGCCCCAGACAGTGATAGACCCTCTAGTAAAAAAGATAATATAAGAGATGGCTCAGCAGTAAAGAACACTGGCTGCTCTTCCAGAGGACCAGGTTCAGTGGCAGTTCACAACTGCAACTTCAGTTCTTGAGGATCTGACACCTTCCTCTCATCTCCCTGGACACCAGGAACACATATGGTGCACAGACACACTTGAAGACAAAACACTAATATGCAAAAAAAGAAAAAAAAATTAAGTAAAAATTAAAAGCTACCTGGCTTTTGGTGAATAACACATCAGACTGCCCTCTGGTGAAGGAAAAGAAAGAAGGAGAGCAAGCTTTCTGGAAACAGAGTGATTTCAAAAGCCGTGAGTCGCTAACACACCAAGAGAACCAGAAGAAGGGAGAGCAGAAATACAAAGCAGTAATGACTGAGAATTTCCTGAAATTAATGACAAGCACTCTACCAACTAAGCTATGACAAAGCACAGATGCAATAAACTAAGCAATACCATACAGAATAAATACAAAAACATCCAAACTTGACTGTCTCATTCAAACACGAGGACATGATTAACAGAGAAAATTCTTAAAGGAGGCAAGAGAAAATAGATCTTACCTATGAAAGAACAGTAACAAGAAACAGAGTCAACATCTCAGCAAAAGAATGCAAATAAGAGTAAGCTCTTTTAAGTGGTGAATTATTTTACCAAAAAAAAAAAAAATCTATAATTATGTATATAGAAAAACTGCCCTTCAAAAGTAAAAGAATGAAAACCCCTCCTCAGAAAAGACCCATCCAGTATGCAAAGGACCATAGGAGGGAATTTTAAAAGCTGAGTGTCCCACACCCGGGGTAGCCAGCAAAACAAAACAAAACAAACGCCATGGTTTTTTGGCTGGTTTTTGTTTTTGATGGGCTTTTGGTTTCATTTTGGCTTTTTCCCCCTTATTGGTGGTTGGTTGTTTGTTTTAATTTTGTTTTTTTGGGGGGGGAGGAGGGGGAGGGGAGGGGGAAAGGGAACAAACATGGGGAGGGAAGTGGGCGGGGAGGTGGGAGGATCTTCGAGGAACTGGGAAAGGGAAAACATAATCAAAATATATTGTATGAAGAAAATGTATTTTAAAAATGAGTGCGAAGTTCTTCAGTGACAGCCAACAGGCCTGGAGAGAGGGCGAGGTGCTGATGAACACGGCCTGCTTTTCCAGAGGACCTGGATTCAATTCCCAGTATCTACATAGTGGCTCAAAACCATCTGTAACTCCAGTCCCAGGGAACCTGATACCCTCTTCTGGCCTCTGTGGGCACTGCATGCAAGTAGTGCACAGACAGGCAGGCAGGCAAAACACCCATATACATAAAAATATATTTTTAGAAACAATAAGAAAGCCAACAGCCATCTGTGATAAGGCCATGAGAACCCGAGACTGCAGGCACTTCCTGGGCAGAAGATGCTAGCAGCTGCCCATCCACTCATGATGGTTTCACTCCAGGTAACTCTCACCTACAACCTGGCAGGACCTGTGAACAGGCATGCCCACAAGGGCTCTAAGATGTAAGTAAGCACCACCTGTGTGTTTTTTAAGTTGACAGATAGGAGGGAAATCCCTGGCAGGTTTGGCCTTATCAGATGGCCATTTCTGAGTCTGCAGGTAAGACCCTGGAAGCATGCACTGCAGCGGACACCTGCCAAGAATCCCACAGCCAGGAGAAACGGTGTCAGCAACAAACTCACCCTGGGAACCTGAGCACAGACTCCACCCTGGTGAGAACAAGCCCTGCCTACAAGCTGACTGCCTCTAGAGACTGGCACAGGACCCATCAGTTGGGTGAAGCCAGACTCCCACCCATGGAAACACAAGACAGTAAATCAATATTTGTCACATAGCATAGAAAACTGTCCTAAGTATGCCAGTGTGTGTAGCAGAACACAAGGAATATTTCAAATATCTGCCCTAACCAGGTTTGTTTTGACATAATGTCTAAGGTCAGGATTTCATTTAAAACGTTCCCAGCGTTGCTCTGCACGGCTATTAAAGGGCAGCTGCTATCAGTCCACCCATCTGCTGTTCTCTCAGGCTTGCCAAATACTTGCTGTCCATGTTTTCAAACAAACAACTCTTGACATTTCCTTAACTTATGGTCCTTTTGTCTTTTCACTCAGTAACACTTGGATTTGTCTCCCTTTCCACACTCCTTCGGGTACTATGTCGTCTATATTCTAGCTTCTGGGTCTATTTATTCCATTGTGTTTTATAGCAACAACTTGCTATATGTAATATATGTTATAAATATTGTGTGCCATATGTTTGTCTGTAGCTTGAAGCCAGCCCTTTCTAGCAAAACACTAAGATCAGCATGAGGCCTCTGCAACTTGCAGAACATAGAATAAGGTCAAGTAATCAGGCCAAAGGAATAACACCAGAGACAGAGACTGGGGAGGGGCTGAGGCAAGGGGCAGCATACACGGAAACCCAGACACCCAGCAGGGAAACCAAAGAAAATGATAAGAATAATAATATAAAAAAATTCAGGGAAGACAGACCTTTATAAAAGCATCACACAAAATCAGAAACCATCATACATACAAAAAATAAAAATTAAATTTAAAAATGCAGAAAACACCTTAGGGGGGAACCTTTCTGTAGAGTAACACACAAATTTTTAAGTGTGAAAGTTTGCATGACAAAAAAAAAAAACCACCTTTAAAAGGATATTCCTGCAAGAGAGAGAGAAAGCAGCAGGAGTCAGTAGACCTGCCCTTCAAGATTCAATCCCATCACGGCCTAGGTCTTCCAAGGCAGGGCTAGAACACACTACTGACGACCTGCTCAGCAGACAAACTAGGTGGACCCTGGTGGGTGCAGCTGATGTTCTTGTGTCATTTGGGACAGGACACAGCAAAGATAAACTATGACTCAAAAATCCACATACCTTTAAGAAGTGGACATTTCAACCTCCATACTTTTATATGGCAGGCCCAGCATCTGTATAGTTGAAAACATCTATAATGTGTATCCCAGTGGATCTTCCTAATAACCGAACAGCTAAAATACCTATTAGGTATTACAAAAGATCTCAGAGTGATTTCTCATAGAGGAAGAGTGTCATCCAGTCTCCAAGAGTCAGCCATGGCCCACTCGATTGAGGCAATACAAAGCCAATGCTCACCCTGATGGTAGGTATTCTTGCCAAAAATGTCAAGCTGGAAATAACCACCAGACAACTTCCAGAACGGTCCAAACAACAGTGCACCTTATCCGACACATGTCCAAGACTTAAGATCAGTGTCAGGAAGATGATGAGGGCTGGGAATGCAGCTCAGTTGGTGGAGTGCCTGCATGTTGAACATGTATAAAGCCCTGGGTTCCGTTCCAGCACCACATAAAATCGAGCATAGTGACCCATGCTTACAATCCCAGCACTTAGGAGGTGTAGACAGATCAGGAACTCAAGGTCACCCTCACCTATACAAGTTCAAGTCCAGCCTGAGCTACATGAGATCTTATTGAAGGAAAGAAGGAAGGGAATAAGGCCCTCCAGACACACTACATGATTCTGAGTATTCTCTGGGAGGAAGAACAGACACAGTGGTTGAGGGCACAGACAACTGGAAAGCACTATGAAACATGTCACTGTATAATGACATGCTTATGGCTGCTTGGGGATAAGAACCACAGCAGGCTGGGCTCTGGTATCTCACTATAGGCTGAAGGGCTGTTTGCAGCTTACTTGCAAACAGATACCCCCAGCACCCTGAGAGGTGGCATGTGCAGTTGACAGGACACAGTATCCCACCTTGTTCCCTGGAAGGCATCACTGGGCAGCAGCTATGTTCCTCAGTAGAGCCTCAGCCCTTTCTCAGTAGCTTCTTCATCCATTCACTTCTCTTTAGGCCCAGGGATACTTCCTACCCACAGGGTATGTTTAGGGTAAACAGGCTTCAAGCAACACCTATGCTCCATATACTGTCTGCTGAAAGAATCCTCACTGAGGATATGAGCGTGCCCATCAGAGCCCTGCTCCTGCAGGAAGGCACTCATCATCCCCCATCCCTAAAGGCAGACAAGGCGTTGCTTATACACAAGGATATGGGGCAGAGAAAAGTCCTGAGAATTTCCCAGCAAACAAACTTAGAACTACATCAAAGATCGTCCCACAGGTACTAAGAAAGGTGCTGGGTCCCATCTGAGATGCAGGTGACAATGCTGCCTTGGGAAGCCTGGTGTCAGACCACAAGCATGAATGGACCCCTTCCTGTGGCACAGAGCACCATTCAACAATTACACCCTCTAACCCTGCCATCCTGGGCAGCTACCTTGTGAGCTACCTTCCTGAAAAACTTAATAACAAAAACAGGCACACACACTCTTAACATCTAGAACAATCTGAGTCTTCTTAGCACCTATAAGTGGTGCTGTTATCTACATCTGCCAGCTCATACCACTACCTGAGCCCTGCTCTGCAACTCCCCAGTGTGCTAGCTAAAGGCAACCACCTTTAGAGGGTCCCCCAAAACACCTGAGTCAGGTTGCACTGGCTACTCCCAATGCTGTGAGCCAAAACAGTGAGTAGGAAAAGAGCAAGCCATCTCTCATCCTCACCCCTACTGCCAAGACCCAGAAGGCAGGGCTCACACCTGACTGACCAAGTGTGTAGTTCCATCAATCCAAAATTTCCGAGGAAGCAGCCTGGAGCAGTGTGACTTTATCCAGATTTGCAGAAGTATGAGATAGACAGGACTCTAAGAAGCCTGAGAAAGGTTCCCTAGTTTCACCTCTCTGCAGCCCCAGAAACCATCCAGGGTTGGCAAAGCTTTTAAGGGAAGGAGGACTCTCAGAAAGGAGGGCTAGGCACATGGGTCCAGCTGAGAGAAATCCAACACAAAATCCAAAACATATGACACCAACATACCCCCAGGGGGCCTCAGTTTTTCCTGGGACTCTCAGGACTGGAGTTCATAGTCTCAAACTTGGACCCCACCATATGCACTTCCATGATGCCCTCACCTCAAGGACTACCACACTCAGGAAGGAACCAACAGCCACCCCTGTGGCCACTCAACATATGCAGTGTCTGTCTTCTGTCAGATAAACCTCCTCTACCTCTACAGAGGAACACCACCTCTTGCACAGGAAAGGGGTGACTGGTATCCAAGGTCTGGAACCCAAGCTTAGGGCAGACCTGGGCACAACTACAGAAGCCCTTGCACCCATGTGACACCCAGCACAGTGGGCGATCACACAGCCAGCTGTGGTGAGACCACAACTCACAGGCCAATTAACAACTGAGGACAACTGACTTCAATGTGAATTCATCTTTCCTCAAATACTTCCTCAGAACTTCCATACAAAAGTCATAATCTACTGTCATGGGCTTCCAAGCCCTGTAGATGGCACACACTGAGGCTCCCCAAGGACCAGAGCGGGGGCCCCCAAGGCAACATAGGGACCCAGGGTGGAGCTGCTGGATTCTTCAGGAAATCCTGCCCCATGACACCCTTATCCCTGCGGAAAACCATTTCCTCTCATGAGGAACACAAGCTTGTCTACACAGTCACGAAAACACTGAAGCTAAAAATAGTTTTATAAAAGGAAGTGCTGATTGGGCCTCCCCACTCCAGTGACAAATGCAAGCTGTGTCCCCATGGATGGGGCAGAAGATCCTGCTAGCTGGGGAGGAGCCAGGACAAGGAGACACCAGAGAGAGCGCTGGAACCTAGAGCCCTCCTGGATTCAGCTTCCTCCCTGGCGATGGTTCTTTGCATGACAGCAGGACTGGAAAGAAGGCTACAAGCAGATACTTTCATCTGAAGGACAACTAGAGATCTCTCCTCTTTCATTAAACCAGAAATTAAAGCAGCCCAGTGTCTGTGAAGTATGCTGAGCTTCTCCAGAGGACACCCAGGATGAGAACCTTAATCCACTGGGAAGAAATGCTAGGTAAATTTTAAACCAAATGAAGACTTTAAACTAGAAAGAAAGAAAAGAAAGAAAGAAAGAAAGAAAGAGAGAAAGAAACGAAGGAAGGAACGAAGGAAGGAAGGACGGAGAAAAGAAAGAAAGAAGAAATGCCCTGGACCAGAATTTTAAATGATTATTTTCCATTAGAGAAGGTCAAATCCTATAAAATAAAATCAAACTTTGAAATAGCAGCATATAAAAATTAAGTAATCCAGGGTTGCAAGGTGGCTCAGCAATTAAAAGTGCTTCCTGCTCTTTCAGAGAACCTAAGTTCTATCCCCAGTGCCCATATCTGGCAGTTCACAACTGCTTTTAACTCCAGGTCTAGGGTATCTGGCACCCTCTTCTGGCCTCCGCAGATAACACACACACACACACACACACACACACACACACACACAATTTTAAAGAAATTAATGAAGTAACCCATCTTTCAGGCATAGTCCAGACAACTGGCTGGTGCTGAGACCAGGAGCTAGGCCCCACTTCTCACCATCCCTATGTAGCTAGAGTCCACACACCAGACACAAAAGAGGATAAGGAAACAGACTGGAACACAAGGCTGGTATTCTGGTTTACTTTCTGGTGCTGTAATAAACACCAGGACCTAAGGCAACCTGGGGATTGGCAGACAACCCAACCTGGGAAGGAAAGGTCTATTTCAGCTTTCAGCTTACAGCTTACAGCCCATCACTAAGGGAGTCAGGGTAAGAACTCAAGGCACAAGCCTGGAAGCAGGAACTAAAGCAGAGGCCATGGAGGAATAAATACTATTTACTGGCTTGCTCTCCATAGCTTGCTCCACCTGCTTTCTTACATAACCCAGGCCCACCTGCCCAGGTGTGACACCGCCCATAGTGAGCTGGGTCTTCTCTGATCAATCATTAATTTTAAAAATGCCCCATAGACTTTGCTTACAGGCCAATCCAATTCAGGTGTTTTCACCCCAATTGGTGTCAAGTTGATAAATAAATAAACAAACATAAAGAGCCAGTAGAGCAGGTTTACACAACATTGAAACTTCAGCTGCTCTTTTGATTTGAGTATACCCCGACTCACATGCCCAATGGCCCTGCAGACATAAGCTTCCCTCACAGGCCACCTTTGTCTCAAGCTCCTGCCAGCTCTGCACAGTGCAGCAGGCGCAGAGGAGGTGGTGTTTCTGTCCTCTTTATTTTCTAAATATGTTCCTCACCAATAAAAAAAAATTGAAAACAAATCCTAGCAAACAAGCCACAGCACACGATGTGGTAGGCAATATGCACACAAGCTGCTTACTATAAACAATCACAGAGTGAAGATGGAGAAACAGGTACTTATATGGAGCAGGGGCCAGTAAGGTTGTGACAGTCTACGGTCAAAAGATGGTGAGAAATCAGCCAGAAAACCAAGTTGCCAGCTCATCATTTACAAACCCACATCTGAAAACCAGAACTAGGGAAGAGTAAGAGGTGGCCAAGAGGAGGGGTGGCCTGGAGGAGGGTGGCTAGGAGGAGGGGTGGCTAAGAGGAGGGGTGGCTAAGGGGAGGGGTGGTCAAGAGGAGGGGTGGCTAAGCGGAGAGGTGGCCAGGAGGAGGAGTGGCCAGGAGGAGAGGTGGCCAGGAGGAGGGGTGGCCTGGAGGAGGGTGGCTAGGAGGAGGGGTGGCTAAGGGGAGGGGTGGTCAAGAGGAGGGGTGGCTAAGGGGAGAGGTGGCCAGGAGGAGGGGTGGCCAGGAGGAGGGGTGGCCAGGAGGAGGGGTGGTCAAGAGGAGGGGTGGCCAGGAGGAGGGGTGGCCAGGAGGAGGGGTGGCCAGGAGGAGGGGTGGCCAGGAGGAGGGGTGGCCAGGAGGAGGGGTGGCTCAGAGGTGGGGTGGCCAGGAGGAGGGGTGGCCAGCCACTCCTCCACAGTGTGCATTCTCTGCCACACTATAAGTATAGACACTTCAAGCTCCTACATAAAACTGACAGCTTTCTAACGTGAACTGCACTAACTGAAATTTTTGGAAAGTCACAATTGTGGTAATGGTGATACCACTGTCCTGGGGCTCTCATAGCTCTGTGATACCCACCAGGAAACCAGCCAGCTGAAATCCACAGGCCTGCCTAGTCCTCCCAAGTCCATGGCAGCCTCCAACCCAAATGGGGCCATAACCACACCATGTGCCTGGGATGACCGCCTTGCCAGCAACCTCGGAGCCCTACTTGCCGGATGGGAAGGCAGGTATGAGCCCCACCTCCACCTAAGGAGGACACCTGCTTTGTTCTGCTAGTGACAGGCCAGCTGTGACCATACATAGAGAGTGGGAATAAGGGGAGAAGTCCCCACTCTTTTAAAGGAGGAATGGCTTCTCCACATACCTGTCCAGGTGAGGTTGGTCTCTACTCTAAAATGTATCTAGAAAATCCCAGCAGACACTCCAAGCTTTGCAGGTGCCTGCTCCTCTGTGACCCAACCAGTGTGACTGCCTCAGCCAGTAGGCATCTCAGCCAAAGGTCACAGTGAGCACCTCAGCCTGCAGGCACTTCCACCTCATGAGTTGGGAAACAATATACATGAAGAATTAGCAGAAGTGAATAGGGATAAACCCAACTGTGGGGCTGAATACCTCTTATTCAACATGCTTGGTCCAGAAGTGTGTCTAATTCTATACTGAGAGGAGGAGTACCTGCATCCACATAAGTTATCTTAGGATGGGATCCAAATCTAAACACAGAATTTACCTATGCTTCTAGTTCACCTCGCATACATGATCTAAAGGCATGTTATACAGTCTAATAAAATCTGAGACAGCATCTTCCTATATAGCCCTAGCAGGCCTAGAACCTGATATGTAGACCTGATTGGCCTTGAACTCACAGAGATCTTACTGCCTCTGCCTCCAGAATGCTGGGATTAAAGGTAAGTGCCATCACACCCGACTGTAGTGCAAATATTTAGAGCCCCTGTGTTTTGTCTGTGGTCTATCACGCAATCCCACTGGGTGTGACATTTTCTGTTGGTGACATCATTTGGCATTCACATAATGGATGTTGAATTGGGCGTTTTTGAACCATGGGTTCAAAACTTTTTCCACTGCAGAAGAGAAACTCAAAAGACAGAGCAGTCACAAAAGTAACCAGAGGTGGTAAGTTGGCCTGGACAGGTTACAGCCACATCTGAGTAAGGACCTGCGAGCATGGGGCCGCCCTGCTGCCATCCCAACACAAAGATCAGAGACAGGTGCAGGTACACCTCACAGGTGTGAAGGCATCTGTGTCCTACTGCACCAACCCACACCTACCCACCCAAGACAGAAAGGACGCCCAGCAACAGGCACAATTCACTTTATTTTTAACATAATCAAAGAACCATCAGGTTGGCTCGGTTGGTGAAGGTACTGACTGTCAAACCTAATGGCCTGAGTTTGACTCCCAGATTCCAGCTGTGTTCAAATCTCTGCCAAGCCATGGAGTACACACCCTTAAATATGTACACACACAATAAATAAGCATGCAGGGTTTGTTTGTTTTTTCTTTGGAACAGGGTCTCACTATGTAGCTCTGGCTGTCCTGGAGCTCACTGCTATGTGGACTAGGCTGGTCTCCAACCCACAGAGATCTGCCTGTTTCTGCTTTCCAAGGTGCCTCTATGCCTGGCAAATAAATGGGTTGGGTTAGGTTTTAGTAGTAGAATAAATTTTTAATTGAAAATAGATTCTTCTCTCATACATCTTGATTATCATTCTCCCTTCCCTCTACCCCTCCCAGCTCCCCCCCACCTCCCCTCCTCTCTGGTCCCCTCCCTTTCTGTCTCTCATTAGAAAAGAACAGGCATCTAAGCCATCACAACCAAACATGACGAAACAAAATATAATAAGATGAAGCAAATTTTTCATATAAAAGTTGGGTATGGCAGCCCAACAGGAGGAAGAGAAGCAAAAGCAGATGCACGAGTCAGGGCCCCACTTGCTCTCACAGCCTGGAGTCGCACAAACACCTTAAGCTAATCACTATGACATACACAGAGGACCTGGTGTGGACCCACGCAGCCCTCCCTGTGCTTGCTGCTTCAGTCTGTGAGCTCATATGCACCTTGCCTAGTTGATTCAGGGTGCAGGGTTCTCTTGGTGTCCTCCATCCACTCTGACTCTTAAAATCTTTCCGCCTCCTCTTCTGTGGGATTCCCTGAGTAACTATGGGAGGGATTTGATGGAGAACCCCAATTTAGTGTCTCTTTCCCCCATCCCCCTCTCTCTCTCTGCATATTGCCTGGCTGTGGATCTCTATATCTGTTCCCACCTGCTACAGAGGAAGCCTCTCTGATGATGCCTGGATAAGGCACTGACCTATGAATGTAACAAAATATCATTAGGAATCATTTCACTATATTTTCTTATTTAAACCGGTCATGTTCAGTTTTATCCTAGGACTCTGGACTATCTAGTCTCTGGTTCTTGGTTATCCAAGCAGTATTGGGTATGGGTTCCTTCTTGTAGACCAGTCTTGAGTCTTTGTCTTGAGTCAAATCAGACACTGTTGGTTACTCCCTGAAGGTCTGTGCCACCATTGCCCTAGCATATTTAGCAAGCAAGAGAGACTGTAGGTAAACGTTTTGTGGCTGGGCTGGTGTCCATGTTTCTCTTTCAGTAGCCTGCAGTGTACCTTATTATACCAAAGAGATTCTGAGATACCCTTCAGAATGTAGGGCTGAAGGCTCCCTGTAGGCACCAGCTTGATTCTCCATGTGCAGTGAGTCGTGTGAATATTGTCCTCAGCAATGGAACCACACTACCCATTTGTGGAGAGCAACACTTTGTCTTAGCATCAGCCTGGATTATTTGGGGATTTCCATTGGATACCCCTGGCTAACAATTCAATTGAATGTAACCCAGTCCAACTATACCTGGCAAATAAATATAATGTTTTAAAAAATAAAAATTATCAAAGTTTCATACTAGCAATAGTTCAAAGCCAACCACAGAAGGCAGTATAGGCTTCCATCAGATCTTTTACTTGGCAAACAGCCCCAGGTGAGGAACCCAGACAGATAGAGGCCTTCATTCCATACCCATGAAAGAAAAAAAAGACCAGAAAGCAGTGAGCAATGCCAAAAGCTGGTTCCTGGGTAGAGAAGCTGGGCGTCTGGAGAAGACAACATAAAAGACACATGACCAGCTCAGGAATACAAGGGCCATCACAACAGACATGGCAGAAGAGACAACACATGAAAACATTGTGCCACCATGCAGACACCTGAGAAGAAATGGACAAATTACCCCCTTTAAAATATGAAGTTGGGGGGTTATTGAAACAGGGTTTCTCTGTGTAGCCCTGGCTGTCCTGGAACTTGCTCAGTAGTTCAGACTGGCCTCAAACTCAATAAAATATTAGTTTTAAATGAAAGCTTATTTTTCTTTATAAAGTAAGTTTACTAATTTTTTTCTCTTAAAATACAAATTTTAGTTGGGTGGTGGTGGCACATGCCTTTAATCTCAGTACTTGAAAGGTAGAGGCAGATAGATCTCTCTAAGTTCAAGGCCAGCTTGGTCTATATAGAGAGAGTTCCAGGACAGCCAAGGCTGCACAGACAAACCACATCTTGAAAAATAAAATATATCATTCATATATATATATATATATATATATATATATATATATATATATATACACACACACACACACACACATACATATATATAATCTTGGGGAGAAAGGGAGAGAGAGAGAATGAATGTGTGTATTGAGAGATGGGGAGACAGGGTGGCTCAGCATTTAAGACCACACACCTTCCTTCTAGAGAACCCAATTCAGTTCTAGCACCCACTCATACTCATAACTGCCTGTAACTCTAGCTCCAGGAGATCTGACACAATCTTCTGACAATCTTCTGACCTCACAGCTACTATATTCAGACACATACACACACACACACACACACACACACACACACTTTAATTTTTTAACACATAAAACTTAGCATGTAATAAAACAGAAAACTTTTACATTTAAAAAAAAATCTCAGAATAATGTCAAAGAGAAAAAAAAGAACCTTCGCCAAGAAAAATGGCACAGATGGCTTCACTGTTGAATGCCATAAACATGGAAGGAAGAAATCCCATCCGTCTCACACAGCTCTTTCCAAGTTGAGAGGAGAGAACAGCCCACTGTGTTGTGTGAGACAGTATGAGAGACACCTAAGCCAGACAGCATTGCTGCAGAGGTGAACAGAGAAGAAAGCCACAGGCAGAGGACCCAGTCAAGCGGGTCCTAAACTACAGGGAAAGGAGCAGGGTAACCAAGAAGTGCTTGGCCTGGGAAGATTAGAATATCTAACACTCACATCACTGACATCTACCCTGAGTCACAATGGAGGAAAGCTACAGGTTCCTTTTGGTGGATACAGAAAAGCATGGGACAGCATTCAACACTCCTTCACAGTGAGTGACAAGAGGAAATGCCCTCTGTTTGATAAAGGACATCAAAAACCCCACAGAGACACTTGTGTCCTTACTGGTGAGCTACTAGACAGAGCCACTTCATGTGTGTCCTGAGGGCACACTGAGGCTGGAGAAAGACATGCAGGTGCATCATCTGTAGACACTGTTCACATAAGAAACTGGAAGCCACATAGTGGTTGTGACTGCAGGGTCAGGGATACGAGAGTAATGTCCTAAAGCTCCTTTCCTCTCCTTACACTAATGAACAGGAAAATGAAGCAGACTGCTGCCAGCCTGAGTTCCACAGGACAGTGCTTAACAAAAGACATAATGACCAAGGACTCCAGACTGCTGTGCGAAACTGAGGCCACCTCAACAGACCCTCCTGCTGATCCATGATTCAGGGCAGCACAGGTCACATCCTCGCAGGGTCCCGCAGAAACTGGCAAGGTACTGTAAAATGTATGTGAAACGAAACACGCCACCAACTTGCAAAGCAATCTTAAAGGAAGAACAGTGAGGGGTTTCGCTGACCTCAGGACTTACTACAAAACCACTGCATCCACATGGAGTCCAGGGATGAGACCCAATAGAGCAATGGTGAAGAACTGAGTCCAGATACAGACAAGCACCTATACTCTGTCAACAAAAATGCTACTGCAATCTAATGGGAAACAAAGCCTGGTCAACAGACATAGCCCCAAGCTGTACGCACAGGTGGGAAGAGCGATGTCCACTCCTATCCACAGCATATGAAAAACATACCATGCTGAGAGCCAGAGCCAGCTGTGGACCATAAGCCACAAAGCTTCTGTTCCCCTCCCTTTTCTTTCTATGTGTATGTGCTGTTCACCCACATGTATTTGTGTGTTCACACATGTTCAGGTGCATGTGTCCATGTGTGCACATGTACGGAGGCCCAAGGGTGACCCTGGATGGCGTCCTCAATCACTCCCCATCTCATGTATTAATCCAGGGCTACTTGCTAAGCCCGGAGCTTGCCATTTCAGCTCATCTAGCTAGCCAGCTCAGGAAAGCTGTTAAAGGCAAGTTTGCCTGTGACACAGCTTCCAGAAGCAAAGAGGTCTTATGTGACAGAGAGTGTAATGAATAAGAAGTCAAGTTCAAAATAAGTCTAAAAATATAGTCCTTGACCCATCATTCAAAATGCTGAGATGAGGCAGGTGGATCATGAACTTGAGGACTGAGCTTCATAGCAAGATTTTATCTAAGGAAAACTGAAGGGAAGAAGATATCCCGGTAAATAAACACTCCTAATCTCCCTTCTCTTTCCCATGCTGCTGGCCGTGAGTACTGCATCGACATCTCTATGTCGTATGGGCCCCACCGTACAAAGGAGGGACAGAGCAGCTGGGACCTAGGGGCCCAGATGCATGGCAAGGCCAGACACAGACAGCACCTCTGAAAATTAAATTCAACTCTCAGGTCCCCAGCACACTGCAGCCCTGCCTCTTAATCCTTCCTATAGTAAGGATGCCTAGAGTCTGCTCCCACACTGTAATGCTGTTCAAGGAACACAGATCCTCCAGGCACACCTTCCATGGAGCTAAGGAACAACCCTCTAACTTCCACTAGCCTCTTCCCACAGGAGGCCAGCCTCCTCTACCCCAAGACCAAATGGCATTGGAGGGCCCATCCCTCTTGCACTAGCTCAACCCAACTGTAGCTAGAGTCCAATTACCCAACTCAGCTTCTTCCCAAGAGCCCAGAAATAACCTGAGGAAGAGAGGTAGGTAAAACAAAAGAAGCCTGACAACCTCTGAAAAAGGAAGGTAACAGGGTACCTGGCCCTGGCTTGGTGCTAAATACCCACTGTCCTGTCTCTTTTGCTCTAGATCCTGTTCTTGTAGCCAATGATGCACACACACGTAAATGGAAAAGGTGAGTGTACCCTCAAGTAAAAGAGGGAACCCAAGCCTTCTACTCCAAAGTAACAGTCAGCTATGTGCAGTATTCCCATTGGGGAGCTGAACATGGCTACCCTTTCTAGTGCAGTTCCACATAGGCTCAGATCACAGACAGTGAGTGCAGTTGAGAACCCTGGGCCAAGACATCTAGCACCCAGCTCCATGACTGGACTAATAGCCCACATTGCATCCAAAACTAAATGAGATCCTGGCTAGCTGGTCACCAGGACCCCAGCTTGGAATGGTATGGGACAGAGGGGACAACTGTTCTACCAGGAGATGTATGCTAGGCAGAGCCAGCAAAGAGCCTGTATCAAAGCCATGCAAGCAGGCTGAGACATAGGCACCCAAAGGAGAACAACCTTGGCTCCATAGAGTACATATCTATTCAGGCCTGCAATTGTCCCTAGCTGTGGACTAAGACAAGAGAAGTTCATAATGTACAAGCTGCCCTTCTGACCCACAGGTAGGGCAACAGCATCTTTCCCACCAGGATAGGGCAAAACACCTACCCAAAGCCTGTGACTGGTTTGTGCAAACCAGTTCATTGCCATCAAATCAGAGGTATACTCAGCACCTGAACTCAAGCACCAGTGACATGGCATCCCTATCTGTCTCCCTCTGCCAAGCTCCTCAACTGTGGATGATGTACAACAACACTAGAGCCCAGGCTAAGAAGCTTGAAGGACATGAAGGTCATGGCTTCACTGGTGCCTGTAGACAGAGTGCAGGCCACCTGCCCAATGGGCCTGGTATATGTGAGTCAGGAGCAGTGGAGGACAGAGGTTTCACTGCTACCCACAGTGCCAGCCCTCTACAAGACTTCATGAAAAGTGCCTAGAGAGAAAACTGCTCTGCCAAGGGGCATCTCCATCATGGATGGTGACAAAAATTCAATTATTTGATTTTTTTTCCCTAGAGAACTGGCCCATTTAAAGAGCTCAACATCAAGCTGGCTGCACCATTGAGCAATGAATGCTATCAGGTTGCTGGAAGAGCAGCCAGCAGTGTCTCTCGGGATCAGCAAGGGACACACTCAACTCCACAGATCTCTGTACAGTCCATAGCATAACCCTCTTTCACATAGCTGAAGCTATCCCAGTCCCACCTCACAAAGAGACCAACCCCAGAGCCAAGCAGAGCTGCCAGACCAAAACCCATGCATGCTGGAAGAGCCATCCCATCTGTGATCAGTACACCAGACCCAGTGTCTCCTGCTGTCTGGTTACTAAAGGCTTCCAGCCCACTGGCCTCCCACCATTGCCTAGCTTGCTTCTTTAAGTGTGAGCATATGTGTAGGTGGGCATGAATGCATGCATGCCTACATATTCCCAAGAAGGTACTTGTAAGGTCTTAACCATCACAGTCATCCCACATGAACCCAAAATGAAAACATCCTTCCAATGACACATATACAACCTGGAAACTACCCTAGAAACTGCCAGCCAGCAGAGCTCGGAACCCACAAAGAAAGGAGTAAAGCTTCTCCTGCTTGACTGCTCTGGAAGCACAGAAACACTCCCAACATCCTTTACTCTACAATTTGTGCTATTCACAGACATCCTGTTTTGGAGTGAGGACAGTTTTCCACCCTGTCTTAAGGAATGCTGCACAGACATCCACATTTTCAAGGCCACTGGGCACCAGGGGTCAGGACTGCAGCCTTTGTAACCCAATATGGATACAAGCCCTCCCTCCCCCTTAGAGGAATCAGCACTCACTCATTTCTTTAGGAACCACTGAAAGATAACTACACTCCTGTCTGTATGGTTCAGTATAGTCCAGGAGCAGTGACTACTACTGGAGAGAAACCAGGCCTTTCCCCACAAGAACCAGGCCACTGTAATCCATAAAATAAAGTCATATTATGGGAGCCCATAGAAAAGCTAAGAACCAAAGCCAGACAGATACCAAGAGAAGGAACCATCTGTGCCTCCTCCATGCCCAGAGCTCCACCTGCAACCAACACTCCACTGCAAAACTCTACCATCCCTGCACCACCATCCCTGCACCAGCCCTACCTGCTGCCCAGGAGCTCCCCTGGATATTTAAGAGACTGGGAAATTCAAGCCAGTCTGCTTTATATGTCCCTATAGTCTCAAATTCAGCCAGTGACAATTCTCCCCTTTTAGCAGCTTCTCCCAAAAAGCATAACATCTTCTTCATACAAGTCCCTTGCTTGACTGAATCACACCTCTAAAGCTCAGGCTGAGGCTTTGGCCCCTGGTGTGGCTACAGATAAAGACAGGGCAAAATAGGAAGCTAATTAAGATCAAAAGGTCCTTAGAGTGTATGCCCAGCTGGCCTTCTAAACAGAAGAGGAGCCAGTAGAGAGCTCTCTCTCTAAGTGTGCAGTGAGGCCAGGTGGGAACACAATGGGAAACCAGCCAGCAGCAATACAAGCAGAAAGTGGCTGTGCTAGGCTCTTCATCTCTGTCTTGTATGCTCCAGGACTATTGGGATCCCCTGCTGTGAGACACGACTCACAGCTAAGCTGCTATGCCTGCCTCTCCTCATCTCTCATAGAACTTGCCCACATACTCCATAACCATGGACCCGGATGAGTCACTGTCCCTTCCTGCGTCCCTTTCCATTTCTACTATGGTCCTTCCAGTGATAACTGTCCATCTCACAGCCATATCTGTCCTCTCAAAGCCTGGGTCACAACCTGTTCCCAAAAGTTGTCCAGAACCACTCAAAGCCAACCTGCCTCCCCCAATATGGCCCCAGCTTCTCCCTACAAAACAGAATAGCATTCTTAGCCATCCAAAAGGAGTCCCTTGGTCCTTTACATAAGAAGGTGACAATCACCAGAAAAAAGCCAGGAAAATGACTATGACAGACCTGGAAAAGTATTTCATAGACTTTAGAAACTGCAAAGAAATATACCATGTCAAGCTTTGGCCCACCAGTGCATACACACTGTTGCACTTTTCAACAGTGGGTCCACAAGGAAAACACTGAAGGAAGATGTCTTTAAAATACTAACAAAGACACCAATATTAAACCCTATTATTCCCCAGATCCCACATAAAAACCACAACAATGAAGCATGCTAACCTAGGCATCCTGAGTCTGCTATGCCCACTCACAGGCTCTGCCCAAACTCCCTACTTGAATGGCCCACTACAGAAAGACACCTCAAGCTGGGGTTCACAATGAATGGAGGTGACCACTCTCCTCGAACATGCTGGAATCTGAAAAACTGAAGACAGTACCCACACTTCCACCCGCTCCTTAAATCTGGTTCTGCCTAGTTCTTCATTCTCCTCCAGGGCCCACCATAATATTCTGAGGATCTAAGAGTTAAGGCAAGAGCCAATGTATGGCTCAGTAGGAAAGCTCTTGCCTATCATGCAAAAACCTTAGGTTTGAGACCCAGTACTGTCTTGAACTTTAATTTTTAATTAAAACAACAACAGGGAACCAAACTCACTCACTGGTAAATGTTCTCACTTAGGGGTACCAGCAATCACACCCAGTTGTCCCTACAGAAGATAGAGAGGGCTGTGTACCTGTCTGCCCAGTGAGTGAAGGCGGCATCATACCCTGATTCTGAGAACCCACTCTTCCCTACCTTATGCCTTCCTCCAGATAGCTCCTGCCCTGTCTTTCTCAGAACAAAGATCACTTCCTAAAGATCCCAATTCCCATCTTCCCCTAAAAAGACCAGAGCCCAGGTGCATCCCCTTCTCCTGCGTCCCCTTACTCTAACCCTGCTAAACTAGACCTCACAGAACAGAGGCCAGTGGGTCTGTCATGGCCACATCTTGTTCTTCAGCTCAGTGACAGATAAGCCATAGCTTGTTGGATGGTAAAACCATGCCAGGAAGCTTGGTAAGATAGACCAGGTTGAGACCTGGAGATTCAGAGGGCACACACCTGAGACTTAGGTGACTCCCAGCTCCCTGCCAGATCCCTGGCCTGGAACACATGCCATATTCCTCACATAAAAGAAATGTGTCCTATGGTCACATAGGCCCAAAATGGAGTTCTCTGTACTAATGAGGTACCTAGAGGCCAGGAGGGCTTAGCCAATAAGCTTCCCTTCCCAGATATTCCTCCCTGCAAAAGGTATTTAATCTCAGGTCCACCCTGAGAAGTAGGTATGGTACTTTATGCATCCATTTTCCACCATCAACAACCAATAAACTATTTAGAACCATGGACTATCTCTTTCACCAAGATCCACCATGAGGAACCATGGAGAAGGCATTCGACTACAGAGCCACAGCCTAATCTCCCATAGACTCTCTGTGCTCCCAGCCACAACTGCCACCAAGCCTGCCTCCACCACGCTAAGGACAAGTCAGAGCTCCTCTTGTCCCCCCAGCCCGCAGCCCCCCAACTCCATTTTTGGCTCTTTCACAACTCCCAGCAGTTCTTGGATGTCCAAGAGTCTGAGAATCCCAAGATCCCAGCCTCATCACAGGCAGGGACTCCTGAACTAGCTCCAGCTTTCCCACATCTCAGACTGCACTTTCCCACCCCTGAAGCAGTGTCTAGGTGCTTCCAGAACATCCCAGCACCTACCCCGGCTGTGGTACCCAGCTGCAGTACCCAGTGGTGAAGTAGACTTGGACCCACAATAGCTATGTGAAAAGCAATCAAGCATAAACAAGGAGGGATGCATGAGACTCAGGCCCATACCACCTCCTTGGCATCCCACCTCAACAACATAGCTTCTAGAGTCACTAGAAACCTGCAAGCAGCTCCACAGAAAACACAAAAGACAGCAGACATGTCAAAGTTAAGCCCTGGAAAGGATCGTGGCCAGGATGGGCTCCAGCACAGTCTGTGCCTCTGGCTTTGCTTTCTGAGCTTTGCTCAGAGTGCAGTGTCCTTGCCAGGGAGTGTCCCTGTACTTTCCACCTCCCCTCTTCTTTTCCATTGGGCTCCTACCAAAAGGCCTCCACACCCAGCTGCCTTCCCCAGATCCACTCCAATCAAAGTTTCTGGGAACCTACCATGACATCTTCTCCCAAGATTCCAAGGTACTCTGGACAGGGATTCCTCTACTTGTGAGTGCAAGCCAAAGGATCAGGTAGTGACCTGCCTTTTGAGGAAGGAGGAGAAACCAAGCGACACCCAAGAGCAATGCAGAGGTCTGTGTAAGTCAGTCTGAAACTAGAGCTCCAAGGTAAGGGTGTGGCACATCCAGCAGCCAAGCCCCAGCCAGCTCCTTGAGCCACATCACATCAAAGGACACAGCCTAGGGCCTCCCAGGCCTAGGCAGGTACATGGGTATCCAGGGACATTCCTTGGTTTCGGTGAGTGAGAAGGTACCAGTTCAGGAATGCAAATGCCCTACCCATGTGTGCTGGTGTGTACTGGTGAACATCAGCCATGTGGATGACCACTCAGGAGATTCCCAGCTGTAGCTAGTTGTCAGAGAGAAAGCTCCAAGGAGCAAGGGCTGCAGCCACGGAGCCTCCAAATCCCACAACCTGGGGGACATTGTTCTTTTCTCCCTCTTTCAACACCCAGAACCAGAGTTATTCCCCTATCCCAGGACCAACTGGAAACCCCTCTAGAATTTGCATCCACACACCTGAAAGGAAAAGCAGTATGTGGCACTACCCAACACCTGGTGGGGCTTCTTCTCCCTTGTGGGGGGTGGGGGGGGAACCCATATCCCACCAGCAGACAGGCTATGATCTAGAAGAAGCCAGGAAAAGCTCACCCTACCACAGCTGCCAGGAGCCACGCCTAGTCACTTTAAGGCTGAGGCCTGGGATCTGGCTTTCAGAGTACAAGGACATACACCAAGCAGAGGACAATCCAGACTACAAGGAAGCCCACAGCAGTAGCACAAAAAGCTGTGATAGACGGGTGGCATCTGTGGGCAGAGAAATGTGTAGTGAAACCACTTCCCCAAACACTGCTTGTGGCCCAGGCATGGATCTAAAGTGCACACGAGCCTCAATGTCAATGACATCAGACACTCTGGCAGAAAACGAGAGGCAGACAATTAGACCAGAAAGAAAAGGCCAGCATGGGGAGCACTTCTGGACACTCCTCAGGTCCCTGGCCACTGGAACCACAGCCAGCATAGGAAGGATGACACTGGCAGAAAGGCCTCTGGAGCCCACTGAAACACACACACACACACACACACACACCCAAGTCCATGTTTGACTCCCCCTCCACTAACATAAACACCACACACAGACTTTAAATAAACAGTGTTCTACAGGAAGAGCCTGGACATAAACATTCTCCACTACCTCAGCAGCTGGGGGCTTGGGGGGGGGGGCTTACAACTGGGTTTTCTCTCCTGGTTTCCAATGACTGTGAATGTAGTTCTATGGGCTTGATTACTAGTTTGATGGTTTTTAAGCAGTCTGAGGGCACTGAATGGGCTCTACTAACACCACTTGTCTTCCCCTCCAACCCACTTTTTGGCTCATGGGGTCTGGCTAATGTCCATGATAACTAACTCCCCAAACAAGATGGTAAAAGCCAGCCAGTTTTTTCCAGATAGAATTTGTATCAAGAAAAAGGACCAACCCACTGAAACAGAAAACACACATCACCTACTTGCATAGGCCTATTCTTGGTGCCATTCTTCAGGAATGTACAGGTCCCAGATCGCTGAGAGAGGACACAGGCCTTCATATGGTACACAAAATCCCAATGCAGGGCAAAAAGCCTGGGATCTTCACTCTGTTATGCTTTTAGTCACTACCATTTTGGCCTAAAAGTTAATGTTAAAACCACTTAACATGCTATAGAGATTCCAGGAAGTAGAATCTTAACAGGTGCATGAGCAGGTGCAGGTGCATGTGCAGGTACAGGTGCATGTGCATGTGCAGGTACAGGTGCA
>JADRCH010000138.1:6274648-6311540 GCA_019843965.1 Rhynchomys soricoides | reverse complement strand
GTGCATGTGCAGGTACAGGTGCATGTGCATGTGCAGGTACAGGTGCATGTGCAGGTACATGTTCGAGGAATGTTTCTCAAGGTACCTGACACCTGTGCCACTAGGGAGCCACCCTAGACAGTGTATGCAGAGGTGCTCCACAATTTCAGCCACCATCAAGATAGAAGGCCAGTTAGCTGTTATCAGCCAGCTAGCTGTTATCAGCCAGCCTACTGGCTACCTGATGACCTTAAGGAAAGCCTGGAAATACTGTCCCTAAGACCTCCTTCACTCCACTCCAGCCCCAGTGAGAGGCATATATGAATACAAGTTGCCCACTAGAAGCTCACAGGACACATATACATTTCAAAAAAATTTAAACATGTAGCAAGAAGCAAACATGAAATAAACTCAGCTAAGAAGTCTTCAGAGAGGCACTTCCAACCAGGTGTGGTGGCACATGTCTGTCATTCCAGCCCTGTGGAGACTAAGACTGAAAGATATCAAGGCCCAAGCCAGCATGAACTCTACAGTGAGTTCCATGCAAGACAAGCACTTTGTCTCCATTCCAGAGAGAACCAAGTCCCAAGGTTTCAGCCAGCAGCAGAGACTGCCTGCAAACAGAACGGCAACACATGCAACCCACAGACTGAACACTGTGGCTTTCTGCTCAGCCAAAGCTTCTCTGCATCTTGTCCTAGGTCTTAGAAAGAGCTATAAAGAGAAGATGAAACAATCGTGCAAGACCAGTAACAAGCAATAGTGATGCCATTTTGCATGGGCCAGGTACATGATAAAGTGCAAACACAATGCAAGCCTACCGGGCTTCAAGATTGTAAGTTTCTCAAACACGTGAACTTTAAAGCAACTTGCAGCCGCACTGCCCTAAACACTCCAACTCCTAATTAAAACCACCGGGGTACCCAGTGGTATCAGAGTACCCCTTAGGAGGCTGTTGCCCAAGCTTGCCATGTTAGCCTGGACTGCTCCCCACACTAAACATGTGAGTCCTGAGTTTTCTGGATAGATTGTCTTCAGGGTAACTTAAAAACTCCAAATCACCTCTCTGCCATCCATAGCAGAGAATGTGTCTATGACAGTCATGACAGGGCTTGGGCAGTAGGAGGAGAGGTACTTCACCTTGTCTATGGCCTATATCTTGAGCATTTTAAGTTTCAAATAAAAAAAAAAATCAGATATGTACTGCTCAAATCCATGAAATGTATAGTGGCTTTCCACACCTTAGACTTGGCGCAGTCATGACGGATGCTATAAATGCATCTTGTCATTGTAAGTGCTCTCCTACGAGGTACAGCTAGGTGGCCAGCAAGGGGTCCCGTGTGCCCTAAGCACTGCTCAGAGCCAAGGATGCTCCCACAGCCAAGCTGGGTCCTGAACCACAGCACATACTCAGTGAACACTAACAGCCACCCTGACATACAAAAAAAAAAAAAAACCAACCTGGCATAACACGCCCACTGCCAAGGCTCCAGACAGGCCTGGGAGCAGCAGTGTGACAAGATTCACACTGAGGTCTCTCTTCTCTCCTATCCTTGGCTCTCCGTTTGGTTTTAGTCAAGTGTTTGGTTTTAGTCAAGAGTTAACATTACTCTGGATGTACACTTCCAAACCACAGGGAAACTTGGAACCAATGGTGGATTCCATGAGCTGTTTCCCAGCTGAGACTCATGACTGACAGTGATGAGCTCAGAACCAGGCCACATGCAGCAGGGAGGGGATGTGCCAAGAAATCTCTGAGAATATCACTGGCCACCATGGAAGCCTCAAGTCACATGTCCACCTGTGTAGACTACAACACATGGCAGAAGAAACTCAAAAACACTGAAAATGCCCAATATTGAACCCAGAGGGGAGCAAGCACCACCTCTCTAAGACACTAGACATTAGTAAAACATCTTATGCAAATTACCATCTCCCCCACGGCAGGCCACCCATCAACTGGCCATGGAGAAGTCAATCATTGGTTCCAACTCCTTACCTCTCTACCTTCCTTCTTTTACCTCACACGCTAAAAACCAAGTCAGATCCATGGAACAGGCTGGAGTCCTGTCTGTCTGGCATCAGCTTGAGGAAAAGCCACAGCTTCCCTCTGTGACTCACACAGAGAACAAGATGCAAAAGGGGCCACAGGTCAACATCCAAACTTTCCCTACAGCACTAAGACTACTGCCCTCAGGTTCTGCCAAAACACATCCTGGGCTAAGAGCTGTTAGTAGAGGCATGTAAGAGCACAGCCAGCTCTGACAGCAGTAACCTGATATTACAGATGGCACAACGCTGCCACAGTGGTAAGAGCTACCAAGAGAGCAGAAGAGGCGAAGGACATGAGACTAAGCTCAGTGGTGCTGAAGAGGAAAGAAGAGATGAAGCTCAAAAAAAAAAAAGAAAGAAAGAAAGAAAAAGAAAAAAGAAAGAAAAAGAAAAAGAAAAAGAAAAAGAAAAAGAAAAAGAAAACTGGAATGAATTGGCCAAGAACATGACAGACACAGGCATATACTCTAGACCAAGGGACCCCAAAAGTTCTGGCCTTCAGATGGCCATCCATGGCTGATGGTACCTAGGACCTCCCTCACACCCAGACTGCAATGGTGAAGCCCCCTCCTCACCCAGATAGGGGCTAAAGGAAAGTCAGGGCCTATACAGACTGGGATCTGTGCTGGGGACCTGGATCTATATGACAAGGACAAATTCACACGAACCGAATGATATCTCCAGCTAATAGAGGCATGACTGAACAAAAGCCCAATTTGAACCCCCTGAGACTCTCAGGGAGGAAAGAGGATGGGACGTCCTAAGGGACACAGGGAAAGGTCTTCACAAGGACATGAACAGAATCTAAAGTCGCAACGGAACACAGTGCAAACTGAGGAATGAAGAACAAGTGGAAAGTGGCTGGGCCAGGCAATAACCTGAGTGCGCCAGTGTGACTGGCTAGGGGGAAAAGGAAGCAGGTCATGGGGCTGCAGGGCTGAGTAGGTTCAAGGGCTCAGTGCTGGGGTCTCTGCTACCCAGGCGCATGCTGCCTCTCAGGGACGCTCACAGTGAAGCTGATTTTGGAAAGGTAAGGGGGAAAAAACACTACAAACCTTTAGAATGTGTGCAGCTACAGAGGAACAGAAAAGACACAAGGACAACAGACAGCAGGACCCAAGAAAGGAAGGAAAGGAAAGAGCAATTGGGGAGTGCAGAACGGATCTGGAGTAAAAGGTCTTGCTCCCCTGCCATGGTCTTCCCAGAACAGAGGAAGCCTAGATACTGCCTGGTCCTTAAGGCTTGAGTAATACACTCAAGTAGGGTAATACACAGGCCAAAAGATGGGGTCAGGGATACTGAGACACTAGACCAGAGAGAGGAGGAAAGGTAAGCCCGAACCTTCCCTAGTAACCTCAAATCTTCCCTGGGCTCCATCCAGCTTTATGAGCAGTAGCAACGTTCCATCTCAGATGGCCTCTGTTCTTCCTCTACAGCCTCCCAACCCTGCAGACATTTTGGTCAGGGACTTGAAGCTGAGAAAGCCCTTGGCACTGTTCAAGGGACATCTGAGAGTCAGCCTAACTAGTCCTCAGCTAATGCTGTGGCACCTCTCAGCAGCGAGCTGAACCATTCACCACAAAGTGGTCTCTGCAGGCATAGAAGCATGTGTGCTGAACATAAGGAAACCAGGCCCATACATCTCACTGAGAACCCCACTAACTGCCCAGGTGCAGTGTCCTGGTAGAACACTCACATCAAAGGAGCACCCCACAAACTGTTTTGCTGGCCAGTCAAAAGCACTGTATTTCTGACCCAATTCAGAACAGACGTGAGGAGCAGGAGCAATATTTCATTTTGTCAATCAAGTGGCCCTATAGCTTGGTGTTCTGAGAAAGAGATGGCTCTGAGCTTGCATTCCCAGGTTCGACACATTCTGGAGTTCTTGTATACCTGGCTGCTATAGACCTGACAGCCAGGCCACAGGCCTGAAAGCTAATGCCATATCTGCAAGCTGCCTATGGACCAAAGAGCTGATCAGGGACATGCATGTTGACCATGAACCTGAGAGCTGACCACACACTTGAGAGTTGACCATAGATCTAAGAGCCAAACATAGACCTGAGAACTGACTATAGATTTAAGGGCTGATCATAGACTAGAGCCCTGACCACAGACATAAAAGCTAACTATAGATCTAAGGGTTGACCACAGACCTGAGAGCTCACCACAAACATGAGAGCTGACCATAGACCTGAGAGTTCACCACAGACCTGAGAGCTCACCACTAAACTAAGAGCTGACCACAGACCTGAGAGCTCACCACGGAACTGAGAGCTCACCATGGACCTGAGAGCTCACCACGAATTTGAGAGCTGACCACAGACCTGAGAGCTCACCACGGACCTGAGAGCTGATCATAAAGTGGAGAGTCGATCATGGATATGAGATCTGACCACAGGCCTAAGAGCTGACCATGGATGTGAGAGCTGACCAGGCCCACAAACACAAGACTTTTGCATGTTCACTTTCCTGACATCACATTTCATATCTGATCCATCAACGCTTTCCACCTCAAAACACTAGACAGAACTCCTTTTAGAATCTCTGGAGCTCAAAAAGACTGTAAAACCTTTACAAGGCTTTCTATCCTCGTAAGATAGCATGAGGGATAGCCCACGGATGCTTTGGGGCATAGCACAAAGGAAAAAGGGCTGAGTGCAAGCCATGAAGGTAGCACTTTTTCCCTTGCAGCCTTGGCCCTCATGCTCCCTGTGAAAGTGGGGATGGGAACTGTATCCACCAGGTCAGCCAACTTCCCTGGCCAGTTCTAGAATGAGATGACTATACTTCCTTAGGGCATAGGCCAATGCCTGCTGTGATGAGCTCAGGAAGAGGCCGAGCGGTTGTGTAGGCAAACAACACAGAGGCAGGGGTTGGAGCCAGGGTGTTAGGGCCATACACACTGTAGCAGTGTGGGACAAGCAGAGAAACAGAAACTAGGAGTAAGCCCAGGAAGGGAGCAGCCACTGACTCCTACTCCCAGCACTAAGCATCTGACTACAGGAAGTGTCCCACCCTCCTTGGAGGAGCTGTCAGGGTGCTGTCTATAGACATGAGCAAGTTGACCACAGACCAGAGGTTCTAGCTACCCAAAAGAGCCTACCTACCCAAAGGGCCAAACTCTGAACACAATAGCATGCATAGGCATCTGGCACTTCTCAGAAATGGCAGTGGATACAGGGAAGGACAGGAGCTTTCCACCAGAAAGAACAGTAAAAGATGCACATAGACACTCCCTGAGGAGAAGCATGGAGTGGTGGTGCAGCAAGCCTAGCTCCCAGGCTCTTCCTGTCCAGGGGCTTGCTTTTAAACTTTCTGTTCTGCTTAAGCTATCCTCAGGCTGATAGGTAGAAGCTACCTTCAGGCTGACAGGTAGCTAAGGGATTCTGTAATATGTAATCCTTTCAAATACACCCCAGGGCCTGAAGAGGCCTAGCTGTTCTCACTAGGAGGTGGAGCAGGACCTGAAGCTCACACCTTAAGACAGAGCCAGCAGCTGGGGTCAACCTGTACTAGCAGGCTCAGATCTGCAGAGAGCAAGAAACCTTTGTGACATCAGTAACCATGCCCACAACCAAAAGGAAGACACAACACACACCAGAGCCAGATGTATTTTCTACGAATTCTTCCAGGTAACAAATATAAGGCCAGTCTAACAACCTAGAAGAGCTCAAGCCACACTGACCTCCAGCAAGGCCCCCATGGTAGCTGTCACATCTTGAGGCTCAGTGAGAAAGCTGTCTTACATCACCCCAAAAAGGCATTCCATCCTTCGGGAGCATAGGTCTTGACCTCCAGGGCCTCTTAGCAACTGTAATTGCAGCCACAGAGGAGATACCAGCAGGCCTGCATCAATATGAAGCAGAAAAAAACTAAGGTGGAGGCAGCACTGGATCAGTTTCCTACAGAAGGCTGCCCTTTAACTCAGCTCAAACCGATCTTTCTCAAAGAAAGCCAATTAATCCTGTACTAGAAGACTCATCTCACTGCAAGAAGCAGGAGAAGCAACACAGGTCATCACAGAAGGGAGCAAGTACACACAAATGGAGAAAGACTCCAGGCCAACAGCTGCCTCTGGTCCCAGGAAGGCTTTTGGTAAGCAGCCCCAGGCCAGTAAGTGTCCATGTTCTCTAAAGACCAGCACCTCCAGCAAAGGTCATCGTCAGGAATAAGATGAGCAAATGAGTCACAACCCAAGTGAGGCAAGTTGGCCTGGTCTCTGTATTCTCCAAGCCCACAGGGTATGCACACAAAACAGATAACCGCAGGTGTCCACTGCAAAGGGCTGCTGAATGGAAAGTGTTCAGAGATCATTTCTTCAAGAGTCATCCTGAAGTGCTGCTTTCTTCCTAGCATCAGTTGCAGTGGTCAACAGAGCATATGGGTCAGTTTTCTCTGTCAACTAGACATAAGCTAGGTCATCTGGGAAAAGAGAGCCTCAATTGAGAAAATGCCTCCATCAGATTGGTCTTTATGAAGCATTTTCCTGATTAATGACTGATGTGAAGGACTCAGCCCACTGTGGGCGGACCACACCTAGGCAGAAGCTGAGCAAGCCATGGGGATCACAGCAGTAAGCAGCATCCTTCCATGGTCTCTGCTTCAGTTCCTCTTCTGAGTTCTTGCCATGAGTTCCTGCCTTGATTTTTCCTTCATGGTGGACTGTGAGCTGTAAGATATTATAAATCCTTTCTTCTCCAAGTTGTTTTTGGTCATGATGTAAAAACCTTGTTAAAACAGAAGAGAACTCACAAGAACATGGCAACTCTGCAGGTACCAGGGTACATACATGGGTGCTGTGTTCTCTCACACGCTTGGAGCTGCTGGAAAATGCGGCAGGAGAGCTGGCTCAGAAGACACCAGGGCATTCATCTTTCTGTTGGAAGATGACCTCACCTGGTGTCTGCTTATTCCATCTCCATTCCATTAAGGCAACAAAGGTGCCCCTGATGAGGTTCTCCCAAGGTTTATGCAAACAGGAGCAAAGCCTGAAACTATACTCATGACCCAGGACACTCAGAAGAAGGTGAGCCCCTTCTCCCTGCACAGGACATACAGTCTGCTCAGCTGCTCTCAATCATCAGCTTAGTCCTATAAATACAAGAGACGAGGAGGTGATGGCAGAAGGGTGAGATAGGACACTCAAGAAAGGCTCCATGTGATTTAACCCTGAATGAAGCCAACACCAGAAGGCAGAAGAAATCTAGCAACCCAAAAGATCAGCAATATTGGCAAACCCACAATAGATGATGAGAGAAAGATGCAATTACTCAAGTCAGGAAGGAAAGACAAGCCACTGTCTCCAGCCTTGCAGAGGGAAAAGGACCACGAGGAATGTGTGAACAACTACGGACCAGTGAGGAAAACAGCCAGGTGCCCAACGGATTCCTAGCAAGAAACAAACCAATACAACTGACTCAGAAAGAAAGAAAACTCTAAGAGATCACCCACAAACACAGCAATTAGGATAAATTTAACCCAAGTTCAAGATCTGTAAAATAATTTTTTAAACATCAGTGAAATTAGTTGAAGAGATGGAAGATAGGAAAATGAATAGCAAAGTGCAATCGTGTGTGAGTGTGTATGAGGGTGAGGTGTGAGTGTGTGTATATGAGTGTGCATTTGTGTATGAGTGTGCGTTTGTGTATGAGTGTGCATTTGTGTATGAGTGTGTGTGAGGATATGTGAGTGTGTATGTTTGTGAGTTGTGGGTATGTATATGTGTGATTGTGTGTGTGAGTGTGTCTAGATGAGTATGTGTGTGAATGTGTGTGTGTATAGGTGTGTGGTGTGAGTGTGAGTACGTGTGTATGAGTGTGTGGGCATGAGTGTGTGAGTGTATGTGAATGTGTATTGTGTGAGTTGTGTGTATGTGTGGGATTGGGTGTGAGTGTGTGTGAGTGTGTATATGAGTGCGTGTGTGAGTGTGGGGTGTGAGTGTATGGGTGTGTGTATGTGAGAGAGAGTGTGTGTCTGTGTGAGAGAGATCTTTTATTTTGTATGTTAACTTTTAAAAATTCAATAAAGTAAGAAGAAATTAAGATGAACTCACCGTGATTGGAAGAACACCATTGCAATGCTAACACTCCCTTGAAGAACCTACAGGCTAGTAATAACCTCTGTCCAAGTTCAAGCTGGCTTTTTGTGGAACCTGACAAGTCAACTTGCCTGAAACTTATATAGAAATGGAAAGAAATGGCCAAGACTTAGAATCAAAACAAAACAAAACAAAACAATTGGAGGACTCACACTTCTGACCTCAAAGTTTACTACAAAGCTACAGTAATCAATAAGAGTATGTGGCACCAGCAAAAGGGTGGGCATGTTAAGCAGAGAGCTGAGAAATAAATGTGTAAGTTCACAGCCAATTAAAATTTCAACATGAGTGGTAAGACAGCCCAGTGGGGAATAAGAGTCTTTTCAATCAATGCTACTGGAATGATGAGATTGCCACAGCCAAGAGAAGCAAACCCCTACCTGGTGTGACTGGAGGTCATAGAAGAAAACATGTCTTTGTAACCTCAGACTAGATACAAACAACCAAGGAAAAGGCAAGGCATAGTCTATCAAAATTAATATCATTCCTGCCTCACATAACACTCAAAAAATGAATACAATACACCAACTGAGAGAACAAATTGTGAATCACACAACTGGTAGGGGTCTGGTATCCAAAATATATAAAGAATTCTAACAATTCAACGGTTAACAGAAGTTAAAATGTGCTGCAGATTTCGATCTTCAAAGCAGACATATAAATACCCACTAAGCTCATGGAGAAACGCCACCTCAGGGAGCTGCACGTCACACCACAGGGAGGTGTCATTCTACACCAGGACAGTTATCATCAAAGATGAACGCTAACAAGTGCTGCCTGGGTATGTGGAAACACTGGAACCATCACTGCTAGTAGAACACGAAACAGTCTGGCTGTGGAAAGCACCCAGGAGCAGTTCCTCAAAAGCTAAGCTCCCTTGGCCAGCACCTCCACAGCTGGGTTTACACCCAAGAAAACAGACACCTGTGTTCAAACAAAAGCCTGTGCGGGATATTCACAGCAGCCCTATCTGTAGCAGCCAACTGGCCACCAGCACCATACAAAATGCACTTTGTACCACACAATGGAATAGCACAAGGTCACAAATTGAATGAAGGATCGCAATGCCACACCAATGCCATCCCAGAAAATATCGTGGAGAGTCAAAGCATCAGACAGGACATGGACTGCTGGATCCCATTCATAGGAAATATCCAGAACCAGAGTTCAGTTCCCAGAACTCACATTAGGCAGCTCACAACTGTAACTCTAATTCCAGGGGATCTGATTCCCCCTTATGGCCTCCAAGGGCACCTGCACCCGTGTGGTACACATATGGACAATCAGACATACACATACATACGCATACATAAAAATAAATATTTTGTGTGTACATGTTGTTTTGTTTTGGGGACAGGGTCTTACTATGTAGCTCTGGCTAGCCTGGAATTCACTATGTAGACCAAGCTGGCCTTGAATTCACAGATATTCAATGCCTATCTCCCAAGTGCTAGGATGAAAGGTATGTACCAGCATGCCAGCTAATAAATCTAAAAATAAATTTTAAAAAAGATTAAATAAACACCTGAAAGCCCTTCCCCGCCTGAGCTCTGTATAAGGAACAGGGCTAGTATAAGGAGAGTCTGAGTGGAAGTAGAAGAGCTGGGGTTGTTATGTAAATGTCCTATAAAGGGTCAAGCTCTTTGTGACCTTCAGCTTTGGAGGATTTACCCTCAGCTCACTAGCCTACTGCCATTTCCAGGAGGACTTTTCTTCCTAATAAACTGTCTATTTCTTTTTCTCACCATATGTCCCAGATCCAATTCAATTCATTGCCCTCAGTCAGACACAAGAACCCGGATATTTCAACAGGTGACATTCTGCCAAGTGCCTATGGACTCAGATCTGAACCTATAATACATAGATTTGCTCCATGAACAGTGTCCAGCCACTGGAGGTAAGCTGACTCTTGCAGGTGAGTGCTGAGCACTCTCCTACAAGGATGCTGCAAGTCAGCATCTCATCAATAAGCCAGACCCTAATGCAAACACCACTGAAAGACTATGAAATCCTTCTAGTTCACATCTGTGTAGGCCACACAGCTCATGGCATTTAGCTCCTCCAGAATGTGAACAGGAGGGTCAGTGTTATGCATCTATTTTATACACCACAATAGGAGAATACAGTCATGGGATCATCAAAGCATAGATATTGGTTTCCATTAACACTAGGATGTATCTGATCTCTTCCCAGGTAGAATTTTACTCAAAAAATGATGGAAAGATCATGTGTTGGTATCTTTGAGTCTGTTATCCACAGTTCTTAGGTACACCACAATGTCCCTACTGTCCAGGGTCCTGCGGTCCAATCATAGGAACACCCACAAGAGCCCAGAAGTTCCAAGTCACTTGAAGCTCCTAGACTCCCCTAACCCTACATTCAATGCAACATCTCTTCTTCCATGGGAGCAGCTGCTCATCAGTAGATAAAGGTTTAACAACTTACAGTCAGCTTAGGGGCTCAACCAGACTCGAGCCCCTAATCTGAGGGACAATAGTAGCAATGGAGCAGACATGGCACTCCAAGACACACCATACCCTCCCACTATCACAGGGGCCGGGAACTATTAGCACATGGCACCTCTTAGCACACAGTGTCTGTTCCTGCTTCTGTGAGCCATATCAGCCACACAGATCCCCATGTCCTGACTCTGCTTTTATGTCACAGCACCCCAACAGCCACTCCTTCCTTGCCTCCTCAGTTAACACAGATTGTCCAAACCATAACCTTCAAGACAGCCACAGCAGAGGCTGTGTGGTCTCAACATCAGAACATCTCTGTGTTCTAGGCCACTCTTTTGAGACTGGCTCCATGAAGACCTCATTCAGAATTTTGTTCTAAGGCTAAGGGAGTAGATTCCCTGTGGGGAAGGTGAGTCACCAGGTGTCTTGGCAGAGGACCCTCAGAACCATAAGGGTGCAGACCTTGGACTGCATCTAGTGGACCAACCACACCCCTACCCTCACCCTCTCATTCCCCAACACAAGCCAGAGGCCTCTCCTCACTCCCCAGCATGCTCTCTCCAGGCCATGTCTTTCTGCTAAGACACAGCAGAAGCACATGAAACCCCTGCATCAAGTGAGGCAGATTGGGGGAAGTGATACCCCATCTGACCTTCTGAGGGTCTCAGACAGCCCCATGTCTATCACCAGGGTACTGTTTTGTTTACTTACTGGTCAGTTTCCATGGCTCTCTCCTGTTTTCCACATGACCCGGCCTTCTCCTCCCACCTGGACAGTTGACAGAGTACACCACCTGACTACAACAGCAAGGGCCCCTAGGTCGTTACAAGAAAACAGGAAGTTAAGACAGATCTGAGAAACTCAAACTGTGATGAAGGAGAAGAGCAGCAAAACATGTCCCTAGAAATGTGCCTGCTCCTCACACAGATGCCATCCAAGAAAATAAGCCCTAGGAGAGTGACTCCAGATGACAAATGACCCTAGGTGTCACCTTCATGGGTAGGTCTCACCTCCAGCATAAGGCTCAGAGAATCCACAGAAGAAGCTGCATAGCTGACTCTCAGCTCTCACATGTGTGTCACCTGGCTGGTCAGAGCCAGACGCCCAAAGATATCCCGACTCTGACTTCTCGTCCTAACTAATCATGCAGCCAACAATCACCAAAATACTAAAAGGTGGACAAGGGAAGCTGCACAGGACTGAAGGGTAGGCCTCCCTGGCTCCTTCTCAGGACCCCAGATAACACCTAGAATAATGGAGCCTCAAGCCCAAATGGAGTCAGGGCCACACACAAAAGCCTTCCCAGGGGCCAGCTCCCAGGCAAAAACCAGGCCTGACAAGATGGATCTGCAATGCTGAGGGGCCCAGAGAAACAAGAAAAGGTGCAGTGGGCCAGCAAGCCTGACAGCCCATCACCCCACAGCCTTAGACAAGCATCCTCCTAAACGGAGAAACAAGACCAAATTCTCCTTTCCTCTGTTCCCCCACCACTGAGGCAGCCAGATGCCTCCCAGCTGCAATTAACACCCGCTGTTCTCCTACAGTGGCTGTGTTGATGGGCCTAAGCCAAGATAGCCACCTGCTGCCAAGAAGGCCAGACCATCCCATTGCAGACAGATGTTTCCCACAGAACCTCAAGGAATGCATCTGCCAAGCCCACAGAAACAGCCAGCCTGGCAACAATGCACCCACCCTAGCATGCCACGACTCATCCCCAGCATGACCACAATCCTACATAGAGCATGGGTGATAAGTCCACAGAGCCACAGCCATACCTCTCAGGTTCGCACACGGATGTACAGACACACACACGCAGATTCCCCTGGAGAACGTAACTGCGAAAGCACAAGAATAGTAGACCAATAGCCAATGAGGATCCCTGGAAAAGCCCCACCACACCCCCATAGAGACTGACAGGCATGGGATGGACTGCAGAGTCCTTACCCCCTCAACAGTGGCATGTTCCCTGCACCTGTAGGCAACAGAAGATGACCTTCTACTGAGATCTCCTGGCCTGCCAGGATGTCTACTCCTGCTTCACCTGAATTAACTGTGCTCAGTGAAGGAATATTATGACACCTGCCTGTCTGTCCAAGTAAATGGGGCCTCCAGTGGGGACCCCAGCACCCTCTACCCCTACTAGAGAGGTGAGCATGTCAGCAGCCATGGAGCTGCCCACTATAGTTATTGCCAAAAGTGGTTACCAACATGGCAAAGGAACCAAATTGTAGGATGCCTACTTTTAAAAGAAAAGGCTAGAAATGCAAATGAAACCCACAGGGCACTTCATATCATCAGGAAGGTGCCACAAGGTGCTTGCACAGCAAAGGGTTGTACCCTACACACTGCCAGAGTATGAAATGGTGCACACCCAGACATACACACATAAACACACACTGACTGCTCAACCAGTCCCAGGGAAGCAAGCACCCACACCCACACAGAACTGTAAGCCCCAGGAAGACAAGCACTTATGTCCATAGAAATAATGTTTACTCACTCACTGTACCCCCTCCCCCAAAGGCCTGCCTACTGGGAATGAATGAACCATGTGATCATACAGTACAATACAACTCAGCCACGAGACAGGTCAACTGTTGACACACAAAACCAAGGAACCTCAAAATCATCACATTGTGCTCACTGAAAGAAACCACACATCAGACTGAATATCATATGATTCCATGACATGGAAACTTCAGGAAAGACAGGATTCTACAGGTCAGCAGAGCTGAGGTGGGTGGGGCCAAGAACCAGGGCTGAGCACTGAAGAGGGCCAGGTGGGAAGTGCTGCAAAACTGCTACATGGCAGCAGCTGCATAAATGCAGGCATTTTCCGAAAGTCATTGACCTGTTCAGCCTCCTAGGTAAATTGTGTGGTATGCAAATTATCCCTCAATAAAACTTCTTAAAGGAAAAGGGGAAAGAGATACAGTCCAAGAAACAGACTTTTCCACTAACCACAAGAGTGCATTGGACCATACTTATCCCCATGGCACCATGAGGCACAAGCACAGCCAATGCTAACGTCACTGTGCCAGGGTAACACATCGCTGTCAGCTGACTAAAAACACCTCCCTCCCAGCCTCCACCTTCATCCTGACACGGAATGGGCATCAGCTCTCAAGGAACCCTGCCAGCTCTCCAATCCTGCCCTCTATCCATTCTTGTAGATCCCCAAGTCATGCAGTTTTGCTGTCAGAGGCCAGACACCTGGCGACAATATATACATGTTGAAAGCTGTCAACAGGCAAAAATGACAAGACAAAGCAAAACCTGAAATCACCTCAGGTTGGAGGTGATTTCAGGAGGAGGCAGGCAAGGAGAGCTCTAATACTGCCCAAAGCCAGGACATAAGCTTGTCCTGTAAAGGATCAATGAGAACGGCCTGCCCCTGCAGGGATCTGGAGGAATCCCTGGGAAAGAACAGCGGTTCAGAGGCCAAAGATGTAGAAATGTTTCCTACTTGAGCAACAGGCACTATGAGGAGGAAGAGGATATAAGAACATGAGCAGGGGAGACTGTACCAGTGCAAATGGAAGCTTCCGGGAGTCCCAAGTGTTCTGCAGGCTAAGGCAGCCAGGCAGCAAAGCTGCAGCAGATGAGGTTCCTCTGGGAGTAGTGCCAGGTCAGACAGGAGGCTGCGACCGTTAGCCACATGTGTTCAGGCTCAAGGAGTGGGTGCCCAGCCATCTGGCAGCAGCTCAGTACTCAGAGACATAGTGAAGATGAGGCTGTTGTCCCAAGGGACCCATAGCAAGTTCCCCACATCAGACTAGGAGGGCAGTCCTTGCCCAGCAGCGCTGACAAAGGAAGATATCCCCCACTCTCTGCTGTAGAATCCTTAACCAGATTTCCAGGTGTCATTCCTGCTTGCTGAAGCATAAACAGGCAGAAGCAGAGGATGAACTAAGGTCACATGTCTGATCAGAAAGAGGGGGCGAGCACTGAAGCCATGGCTCAGCAGTTATGAAGGTATTGCTCTTCCAGAAGACCCAAGTTTGGTTCCCAGAAACCATGCTAGGCAGCTCACAACCACCTGTAACTTCAGCTCCAGAGGATTCAATGCCCTCTTCTGACCTCTGTATATGTGTGTGTGTGTGTGTGTGTGTGTGTGTGTGTGTGTGTATGTGTGTGTATGTGTACATGCAAATAAATATAAACATATTTTTAAAGAATGGTAGCAGGCTCCAGGGTCCACGCTCACTCAAGAGTGTGGTCCATCTGAACCTCCAAGGGGAGAAAGAGGTCTGGGGGAGAAAGAGGTCTGGGAGCAATCTGAGAGGGAAGAGTGTCAAGCACATCAGTTGGAAGGTCCAACCTTTGGGATGCAGATAGTGAGGGTCAAATTAATGCAGATTAATCATGGAGACAGTGCTCTGGGGTACAGTCAGTTTAGAGGTTGAGTAGGCCCAGACTTGAGTAAAGCAGGAGCTGGTCTAAGAGTTCCAACATGAAAAGGCAGCTGTATTCTGCATGCATACCCCAGGACAGAGGACATGGAGAATAAGCTGTAATCTCAACAAACTCCAAGGAAAGGCACCATACCCTTATCAGAGAGATAAGCCATGAAGACAAATGGCCCAAAGTCACAACGGCCAATCAGTATGTCAAGACTCTGCAGTAACTAGCCCATGGAGACACTCCTGGAAATGAGCTGAAGGCATTCCATATGCAAAAGGAAAAACAAACCCAGAGGCAGTGTTCTGGACTTGCTGAGCATGAGTGTCCTGGTACCACACTTGGGGCATATTTCTAGCCAGGAAGCCCCTTACATCAATAGCAAGCCCAGTCCACCTAGAGCCCCTCCATGGCCTGAGACCCTCTGCATCAGAGTTGATTTATATAAGCCAGATATCCAAGCATCCTATAGAGGACCAGCTGGCCCAACTCCTCCTTACGGTATAGGACATACAGCTATCATCCCTCTGGTGGCATGCCACTTCTCAGAACAACCTTTCACAGTTTAAATGTTGGGGAGCTATGCAGGCAGTGCACCAGGAGTGCACTCATCACTAATGCCAAGCATAGACACAACAGTGACTCAAGTGTCTCGAAGATGAAGTCCAAAGACATGCTCACAAAACAGAGCAGTTTCAGGAAACTGTGGGCTTCGGAGCCAGCCTCCCACAAAGCCCGCAGGGATGCTGCATTAAGTTGGTAGACCACACCCCCAATCTGCTAATACTAGAGTATTTATTAAATCAGAGTAAGATTTCCATATCCGAATCAAAGTTCTCCTCACATGAAAACGGGCAATGGCCTCTCACTGGTCTTACATTTTGAATGCTCCATTCTCCTTCATCATTAAGGAAAGCCCAGACAGCTTTCTCACCACCGTATCTTGTCAGGAGGTTTACACCAGGGTCCTTAGTCCTTTGAGAGGTTCAAGATCAGGCTGCCTTCCCTGAGAATTAGTGCTGGACCTTTCTAGGTTTCACCATGCCTGAAGGCCAAACCCTAAACTATTCTTCAGGAAAAGGACAGCCCTAAATGGCCTCCACAGCTTCCAAATTCCCTCCCTGCAACTCCAAGAGCAATGCATGCAAGGCCGATCTAACTGGCCAAGGCCTTACCTGACTGCCTAACAGAACCAAGAGCCTGGCCAGCACAGGCACCTCCTGAGGCCTTTGGAGAGTCTGTCAGTGTAAGAGATTCCCAATTATCCTGCTGAAAAGGACTCACCTACTGCACTGTAAGGGGAAGAAGTCCATCTTCTCTGTCTCGGGCACACTGGTCATTCAGTAAGCTCGCATCAGGGCAGGAAAACACAGTGTGAGCATTGTGCCCTTTAACAGCACAGGACAGAAGGCGAGCAACTCACAGCTGAGGCCATTTCCAGGGGGAGCCAACACTCCCTCAGCTGTAACTTTGGGAAACTGGTTTCTCTTTCAAAGTCTAAGCCTCTCCACTGTAGTCTTACTGCCTGGGATGGGAACTCCTGGGTTTCTGCAACTTCCCAATCAGACCACCAAGTCCATGAAAACACCCATCATAGATTCCAAAACCAAGCAGAGTCTCCCCCCCAACCCCAGTGCTCCCAGAGCTACCCACTACTGGAAGGAGGATCCCTGCATGCTGAGACTGCTCAGGTGTCCGGGTGGACTGTGTGAACACAACTGCCCCCCAAATGTCACTAGGCCATCCAACAGCTCTACCCTTAGTGCTGACTTCAAAGATGAAAAAATAGTTAGTATTTCAAGATGTCCCTTCCCATGCACTCAGGCCCCTCAGCCCTCTGGAACCATGAAGGCATGGAAGATGAATGAGGCCACATGGAGAGGGTACTACACCTCTAAGGCTAGTTGTAACAGAGACACATGGCCCTCCTCCCTTTCACATCGGGATAGAGTTGGGGTAGGGGACAAGCAGAGCAGGGAAGCAGAGGACCACCAAGTAGATCTCAAAACTCTAAACATTGAAAGAAGCCAGGAAATGATGTCTGTGGAAGTGTTTACAAATCAGAAATGGTTTCGTACCATGGTCAGAAGCACCAGTAACAGTAGCATAAATGTTGCAATAGTGTCTCATTTGATCCCACCACCCTGGGAGACAAGTGCTGGGCCTGTCTTACAGATTCAGAAAACTGATCACAATTCAGACTGCTTGCTGAAATCTCTGGTCACAAACACCTTGGCCAAAAGGTGGCTTTGACTCCTAAGCCACCTAACTACTGTAAGACCAACTAGGGATAGGTGGAGAGACACATGGTCCCAGTGCCTTCACACTAGGAAAGAGGTAAGGAGATAGGGGCATTCACAGCATGGAAACAGAAACAGGTTTAGCTCAAGATTCTAAACACTGAACGTAGCCTTTTCCAGCAGGAAAGGCCAGGCCACTGGCAGTCACACGCTCTGCCAAAGAGAAAAAAAAGACACATGTGACAATCTCACTTCAGAAGTGTCACAGGAATGGTTCACAGCTTAAGAGCACATGTACTGCTCTTGCAGAGGACCCAAGTTCAGTTCCTAGCACCCAGTTCCAAGGGATAAGCGCCCTCTTCTGGCCTTGATAGGCACTATATTCACATGCACATGAGCATTAGAAATAACTTTAAAAAGAGTGCTGGTCTTCTGTGGAGAAAAACTGCACTGGCTGGGTGCCCTGTGCTTCACAGGGCCATCTTGACCTCAGTTTGCTGCAGTTTGGGGCATCACAAAAAGAAATGGAACCTATGGGAGGCCAGGGAAGGCCTAGATTGACCTGGGTACACCACCCTGAGAAATGAGAAAGGAAAAGCAAATACAGGATTTCCAAGAAGCCAAGACTAGAAAAAAGAGCAATGTTAAGTACTGGGGAGGATGTAGGGAAACCAAGAACCACTAGGGGGGCATGAAATGAACGGGGGAAGGGGACTGAAGAGTTGGCTCAGCGGTTAAGAGCACTTGTTGCTCTAGAGGACCCAAGCTTGATTCCCAGCACCCACATGGCAGCTCCCAACTGTCTGTAACTACACTCCCTGGGGAGCTGAAATCTTCTTCTGACTTCTGTGGGCACCAGGCATGCATGTGCTACACAGACATACATGTAGGCAAAACACTCGCATACGTGGGGAGATATATAGATATATTTAGAAAGAGAGAGAAAAAGAAGAACAGGAGGAAAGGAAAGGAAGGGAAGGGCACCCCTATACAGGCAGCATGATCCTCCAGAATCAGGACGTAGTTTCTTCTGGACTCAGCAAGTCCTCTGCAAGGCACACACCTCACACCTGTGAGCTGAAAACACAGAACACCAGAGTTCACAACAGTTGTGAACACCAGAGTTCACAACAGTTTTCACAACCAAGATGCAAAAGCAGTCCAAATGTCCACTAACCAATCACTGGACAAACACAGCACCCGGGAACAACTCTATCCATAGAAAAGCGTAAAGCAGTGATGTATGCTACAACAGGAAGGATTCTGATGATTGACTCAGACACAAAAAGCCAGACACAAAAGCTGCATTCTCCACAGGTCTACTTCCAGGAACCAGGAACCTCCAAATAGACAAATCCAGAGAGATGGCAAACATTCTAGTGGTGGGCAGTAGCAATGGAAGGCAAAGCTTCCCTGTGAAGTGACTCGAAGAGCTGATTGCAAGGAAGTGACTCTAATCCTGACATCAAGAATCCCAGAGTGAAGAAGTGTGGAGCAGAACCTGGGAAGATGAGTGAGGTAGAGACTGTCCTTATGAAGGCTGCTAGCTAGGACAGAATAGGCTTGTGGGAGCCGGACTATAGCCCCTGCCACACACTGGCAAAGAGGATAAATCTGAAGAGAAAGGCTGGAGAGAGAAATGGGCCAAGGTATCTGCCTGCAATCTACCCACCCACAGCAGTTCTGATTTGCCTCTCTCCATCCCATGACTCAAAAACATCTGCTGACTAGGGACCCTTAGTCCCTACTAACACTGCCAGTTCTGCAAGACCATGTCTGCCTGGAAAGGGTCACTTGGGAGTTAACTAAGCAAAGCAGGAGACAAGCTCCAAATGACATCTTACTCTGAATACATTGCAGGACCAGGCCAACACAGCCTGACCATGTAAGGACGGGAGAACTCTGAAGCACGCCTGCAAGCATTTGCCTTCTCAGTTCACTACTACATGTGTGTGAAGTCTAGAGGTACACACAGTGGTTAAAACACCAGCCAGGTCAGCAGAACAATCACAGGCATGGTCTGGGTCGACCATTCCCTCTCTAGCAGTGACATCCAAACAAACTAGGAATCAGCCTGAGGCAATGTGGCAGTCACTGCTAGAAAGTGAGAAAGTAACAGTGTCCCTGGCTACCTGGAAAAACACTTCTGAAGGGTCACCAGCTGGGACAGAGGTCCTCAGAGAATGACCGAAGACTCTTCTCCCAAAGACTGACTGAGCCAAGGCTGTTTTTTTCCTTACACTGTGGAATAACTTTAACTGCCTCACTCTCACGCAAGGGACCATGAAGCTTCCCTGACCTGATGCTGGGTGTAAAAAGACCAATACCTCTGCCATTAAGCAGAGTGTCCCATGATGTTCTGTGCTTAACATTTTTAGTTTTTCCCAGCACTTGGGAGGCAGAGGCAGGTGGATTTCTGAGTTCGAGGCCAGCCTGGTCTACAGAGTGAGTTCCAGGACAGCCAGGGCTACACAGAGAAACCCTGTCTCGGAAAAAAAAAAAAAACAAAAAACAAAAAAAAAAAACATTTTTTAGTTTTGACTTTAGCACATAGTAACACACACACACACACACACCAACTCTGCAGGGTCTTCCACAATTTTTAAGAACATGAAACAGGTCTGCCTACAGCGATGCATTTGGACAAGGCTACAAGGTCAAAGGGCTCGAAGCCACCAGAAGGCCCAGCTCAGTAACTGCAGTGGGCTACCCTGCCAGGCAAGAATGCCAGCCAGGATTGCTGGTGAGACAAGAGCAGGCTGAACAAGATGTTCTGGAGATCCCAGGGTTCTGACGACAAAGCTATGATTAAAATTTACATACATGGGCTAGGGCCTATAGCTAAGCAGGGAAGGCCAGGGTTCAACCCCCAATTAAAAAATTAAATGTACATGATGTTTTAAGAGGGGTTACCTCTGGATTAGGAAGAGGATGGGAGCATAGGAGGGAAGACTTCTGAAACTGCAAATGCAGAAACAAACCACCTACTGCTTGTGCATAAAAGGAAAAAATGCCCTTCAGAGCCAGCATGACTGTTTCATCGGACACTTTCCTCCTGGGAGCTGATTCCCTCAAGCAACCGCTAAGGCGCTGGGCAGGGTAGTGCTTGTTTTCCACAGCAAGAACTCCTTTACATCATTGGAGAATACGTCTGTCATCAGGGCCACATGGCACACCAAGGTGCACAGTCAATCACAAGCACTTTCTGAGTCCAGTAGACCTGAGAAATTAAAATCTACCTCACTTGAGACTTCTCTACCCAGCTTCTTTCCCACAGTACCCAAACCCTGACCATGGAAGCAGGCCACAGAATATGAGTGTGTTCTTCTTGGTCATTCCATTGAGGGTATGCCTATCCCTGGGGACTGGTTTGGAATTAACTTAGATACAATTCATCAAGACAGATATTCCTTTTAGATATAAATGTAGTGCAAAACTTCAGAGAGCCTTAAGAAAACAAGTAAAAACTCGGAAACCATGTTGCTAAAATGTGAGTTAAGGTGGCCACGATGGTATACCATCTTTAATTACAGCAGATGCAGGTGGATCTCTGTCTGCCTAGTCTACACACTAAGTTCTGGGCCAGTGGGGGCTACATAAGGGCTCCATACATAAAGAGGGTGAATTAAGTCTTTAATATCAGTGGAGAGAAGTGTATATATACACAATTGAAATACAACAAAAACTCTAGAACTCAGAGTCAAAAATTACTAGAAAGAATGTTTCTCATAGCAAAATTATTTTCCCTTGGAGACGAAAGTGCCCCACCATGCCTAATTTTCCTGACATTTGAGGCTTTGAAGCCACAGCTAACGGATCTGAATCATCTGAACAAAACCACGCTACAGTGACATGTTACTGGAAGGCCTAGAATAGAATGCTAAATATACAGGCACACACCCATACAGGCCCTTGTGGAAAAGGATCACACGTGAAACTACATCAAGTTGTCCATAACTTGAGAGGGCAGCCAGTGCCTCTCGCAGGGAACTAGAACACTGGCGTGTCTGTACGTGAACACAAAATATAGCAAGAACGCTTGCTTTTTCCTAATAAAAACCAAGCTTACGCTGTCTGTGAACTCAGCTCATTGAAACTCTTCTCCCATGCTCTCTGCCAGGAAGGAAACAGGACCCTCGCCTGAAATCTACATCAGGCCTGTAGCCAAGCCCTGGCATCATCCCAACTGTTCACCTAGGCAAGGAGAGGGAGAGGGAGAAAGGGGAGTCCGTGGCTCCATAGTTCCATCTGTGGCATTACCCTTTCTTCTTAAACAAGCATGCCACTTAGAGCCGCATCCTGCTTTATTTGGGTTGGCAGTTTAAGTACCAACAGCGGAGTGGCACTAGGGCTGCAATGCTGAACTAGGTCAGCCCCAGCCTGCTTCAGGGAGCTCCCAGTGCCCCAGGCCTCAGCTCCCTTCTGCCTCCCAGAGGAGAAAGCCCAGGGTTCCATGGTGGCACCAGAGGAACCATTCTATAAGATAAGGGCCTGTGGCATCATTTTTGGCCTTGAAGAGCTTTTCAGCACCTTTTCATTTGGTAAACAGGAATATAAGGTCCTCCGAGGCTTGAATAGAGCTACCTCATTTGAGAACCAGTGCTATTGACAAAATCAAGCCAAGAAGATGGGACCAAGGGATGGGATCTAGGTACCAGGACTCAAATGATGGAGCTCAAGGTTTGGGACTAAGGTCTACTGGGAGGAAGGTTCAGGGATGGGAGGTGGGGGTGCAGAATTAGAGGCAGGGATCCCACTCTGGGGCCAGGAGTAGGTGTAGGATCTGAGGTTTTAGGGTAGAGACTCAGCGTTCAGGGTCAGTGATGTCTGGATTGGGAGGACAAGGAACCAAAATTTGAAAGCTGGGTTTCTGGAATCAGAAATCAGACTTTGGGAATCAGAGTCAGAGACTGGGGACCAGAGGAGAATCAAGAAACCTGGGGTCAGTGTGTGCTTAGTTTTGGAGGCCAGGACATGCAAGTATCAGGATTCTGGGTCAAAATTCCAGGTCAGTACTTGTGGTTCTGGAGTTCTGGAGCAGGAAAGGGATAGGGATTTACTGTCTCAGGAGCAAAGCAAGAGACCAGCATCAAGATTCAAGGATCCAGACTTAGTCTGGGTTCCTGTAGTATTTATGGGTTAAGACAGGGGTTCAAAAGCTGTCTACGAGTTTGGCCTCGAGTACCAGAAAAGCGGTGTCAAGGTCCTGGGTGTGTAACTGGAAGTTTCCTGGCCTAGGGTACCCCGCTAAGGGGTCAGGGTCTGGGGCTTGGTAAATTCCTCGTCGGAGTCTCCAGCTGTGGGTAGGGGGCATCAGAGTCACACGTCCAAAAGACAACTGGCCCGGGGTCCGCGGCTATAGAAGGAGCTATAGGGACCAGAATTTAGGGTCTCCAACTGGAAATGGGGATATCAGGGTCCCGGGCTGGGAGACTCCTGGCCCGTAGCCGCCCCTCCCTAGCCAACGGCGCGGCACTTACGTCGTCGAAGAGCGAGCCCACGTTGGCCGTGACCAGCAGGACCGCGGTGCCGGGGGCGGCCGCCTTCCCCGCCATGGTGCCCGGGCGGAGCGGGCTCTGGACTGGGTGGCGGCGGCCGCTTCCTGCGGGGCCAGTAGGGCTGGGGTCTCGCGGGGCCGCGGGGCGTCAGCTGCGCCGGGGGACAGCACCGGGGCGCATCGCGGGCTTGGCGGGTCGGACCGGGCCTGGCCGGGGCTCCAGCCTCGCGGTCTCTGGCTCTTCGCTGCTCCGCGGCCCCGCGCCCGCTCGCCGCCGCGCCTCACAGCGGCCCGCGCGCAGCCATTAGACCCGCCGGGAAAGTTCCCGCAGCCGCAGCCGCCGACTCCGGCTGGGACAAGTCCCGCCCCACAGGAGGTGGGCCCCCCTAGAAGGCGGGGCTGTCGGTCGCGCCGGGGGCGGGGCCTCCTTTTGGGGCGGGGCCTACACACAATCTACAGATTTGGGTCCTAGGCTCCCTGACTCAGGGTCCGCTGGAAGGGCGGGTCCTCGGGCAGGAGCCAAACGGAGGGGTGGGGTCTGTGCAGGGGCGGGCCTGCTCACAGGAGCTGGGCTAGGGTGGGGCGGAACAACATCAGAGAGAGAGGGGGAGAGGTGGGCATATGGGGCATTCCTGTCAGTCAGGCCCCTGGGTCCTCCCCTGGCTTTGCCCCGCCCTGCCGCGGTTACGCGCATAGTCCACCCTCCACTCCCATGACGTCACGACCCTGCTACCAAGGCTCCTCTTAAAGGAGCCGCGAGTTTGGACGACTGCAGCCCGCCCTCTTTTAGCCACTCTTGTTGGGAGCCCTGGAGCTCCTGGAACCTCCGTCCTGCCCCCGGTGTGGAATGCGTCTTCAGCCCGGACCCAGGCCCTCACCGGTACGGGGAGTCTGACGTAGGCGGACCGTGGGAGGGAACGAGGTCACTGAAAAGTGGGGAGGAGCCTCCTCCAGTCCTGGCTCTGGGTCTGCAAAGAGTGGGTCTGCAGATCAAGTGTATGGGATTTTGCAATTTCCTAACACGTCCACCCAGTTCCTTATATAGGACTTTGCTTACAAGACAGAAAACTGTTGGCGTCCAGAAACAAAAATAAATAAATAAATAAATAAATAAATAAATAAAAAGAAACAAGCGTATCGGTGTACTCCTGTAATCCCAGTACTTGGAAGTTGTGGAAGGATTTCTAGGAGTTCAAGGTCAGCCTGAACTATAGCTTGAGACCATACCCCCTCACACACACACACACACACACACACACCCCAAAAAAGAAAAAGCTCAGAGTAGGCGTTTGGATAGCCAGCTGTGACACACACACCCCCCATGCCACACCCAGGGACAGTTCCCAGAGTTGGGTATGTGGTCAATCCGGGAATTTTAGCCACCAGAGAGAGCTGGGGATAGGTTGGGGGTATACTAGTTAGAAGAATAGAATCAGTCCTATATCTAGAAGGAATCAAGAAATTTCTCTGAGATAGAGTCAGTTGGTCCTGGAAGTGGGACAGAGCTGGTAGGGAAGATATAGTGAGATGGGTCATCCTTGCTAGTCTAGGCCACCAGAAAGCCCTGTCCAGTGGGCCCAGTTCAGTGGGACTGCTGCACCGTGGCCCACAAGGAGGCATCCATTGCAAAAGAAACAGTACTACAGATAAACCAGAACCCTGTTTGCAACGAGTTTTTCCTCATAGGTTCATTCTTTAATTATTTTATTTAGTTTGTATGTATGCTGTGCCTTGGTTCAGGCACACATGCTACAGAGAACAAATTTCAGTTACCAGTTCTCTCCTTATATCGTGGGTTCTGAGTTTTGAACTCAGGTCATCAAGCTTGGTGGCAAGGGCTCTTACTCACTGAGCCATCTTGCCCGCTGTGGATGGACTTTACAGAGGTAACAGGTAACCGCCGGAATTAATTTTAGCAGGGCATTTACTTAACCCAGTAGATGTGAACATCATCCAATGTGTAACTAGCATTTAGCAATGTTAATGAGCTTCCCACAGCAAGGCTTTGAAATGAGTATCTGGTGCTTACAGCGCAATGCCCAGTAACCACATGCTCTCTACCAAGTGTTTCCCAACTCTTGGCACCATCCAAGAAAGAATTCAGAGATGAGACTAAGTAAAGAATTAAGAGAAAGTAGCATTACAGAGGGAAGCCCACACTCAGGGAGTGAATGTCTGCAGGCTTCACAAGAAAACCCTGTAGCCATGAGTTTGAATGCTCTGTCTTATAGACAAGCTTTAGAAGAGAAGGTTATTCAAGAGTTAAAGTCAGGGAAAGGAATTCTAAGAATGGATTGGCACTTTCCCAAAATAAGGTTTATTCTCTCAGCTGTCCTTATGGGTTTGGAGTTGTCATGATGAGAGCAGGCAAATTTACACTGCCAATGGCATGGAGATACTGCTGTAAAGAAGCAAAGATGCGTCCATATTCATCCCGCTGTACAGAGTAGTTTTGTCTACACTTTGCACAGACACATGATGTGCTGCTACGGCTATGCTACACCCTGCAATAGCATCAGACTCAAGCTACAGTGCGGTTTGTCTTTTTCCCTGTCCCTAGTCTACCTCACAACCCTTTTATTCCACAAAAAGCCATCCATCAGCTGATCGGTGTCCACACCATTCAGTAGTAGATGTCTGCTGTGAACTTAATTGTGTACCCCACCCAGAATGGATAGACCTATAAGCCCCAACTCCACATTTGATCATTGAGAAATAAAGCCTATCCTGAGGTCTTTAAAGTTACAGGGGCCTGAAGGGGGGAGCATTCTGATCTACTGGGATTAGTATCCTTATAAAAAGTGGGATCAGAAATCCCTAGTCCTCTGCCCCTCCAGCTGCACATAAAAGGTCATATAAACACAGCAAGAGGACCTCTGCCTAACACCAGGAGCACCCGGAGCTGGAACTTGAAATAAAATTCTGTAGCCAAACTTCCAGTCTGTGTCATTTTTGCCATCCCCACCAAGCTGGATAATTCAACAAAGCTAACACATGCCATACATTATCTGTTTTGTTTGTTTGTTTTGTTTTGTTTTGTTTGTCTTTTTTGCAGGAAGGGGGAACCAGGTCTCACACAGCTAGGACTGGCACTGAATTCCAAATCCTCTTATCTCCATCTCCCAAGGGCTACATAATCACACATCACTATACCTGGCCAACATACCCTTAATAGAAACCAAATATAGGGCATGCTGTTCCCTGTAACCTGTTTTGAAAGTGGTGGCATTGCTTCCTTGTCTCCCCTCAGGCCATTTTCTCCCTCATATACCAGCACCCCCTGGCCAAGGTGAGTATTGTCCTAACCTCCTTCCTTCATAAACATCAGACTCCGTCCTTCCCTTATCCTTCCAAGCATGGCTCAGCCACACACTGCTATCCCCCTCTTGTACCTGTTATCCATCTGGACTCCTCCGGTACCCTAGTGGGTAGGTCTAATCCCACTTCAACACCCTACCCTATCACAGACTCATCCTTTCACATCATCAATAACAATGCCACCACCAAATCCAAGCACCCTGCCCTCCCTCTGTCCTTCAGATTCTCTTCCAACACACACACCCCAAAACCCTGCAAACCCGATGCTGATCCCAGCCTTTATCAATGCACACATACCCACAAGATACCCACACAGACATGCATGTACATGCCTCAGCATCCAGCTTCCTCTGCTTCTCCAGAGTTCAGTCACTCTCATGAACCCCTTCCTCACCTCTCCCTGTTCCTTACACTTTCTGGCTGCCCCTCAAGACTGATAATGTGTGCTATGTACTTGCTCTGAGTCTACTCCCAAAGTAGAGACAACTGAACTAGGGAAAAAAACCCAAAAAATTAAAGAACATACATTCCCACATCCAAGGCACCCTCATATTCAGGGGGCACATCTACTGAGCACTAGACCACATGAGTCTTCATCACTAAAGATATCAACAGAAATCCCATCTCCTCTCTCTGGACCACCAGCCACCCTAGCAATTGTTCTTAGCCTTCACTGTGGAAATATTTACAGTCTGATCACCCTGCTGCAGCAGAAAGCTGTTTTATCTGGCAGCTACTCTGAGACTCCCCAGCTCTTCAGAGAGATGAGGCACCAATCTCACATCCAGGATGCTCCTGGGCTGTACCATCAGCTCACAGGCTGGCCTATGAGTCTGCTTTTAATAAAAACACCTTCCTTTACCCTGTACCTTGCTGTGTCCCTGTATCTTTCTGCCTTTACTGCAACCCTGTCCTAAAGGTGTCCTGGAACCTCTGCCTAACATGTCAAGGAGCCATTATCTTCCAGAGCATTAGGTTGGCTCCTCATACCCACATGCTACAAAGGCATGATACAGAATTCCTCTGGCCTTCTAGTTCAGTGGCCATTTCCTAGGCTGGATCTCAGCCAGCCTCCCAATGTGGCAGATGCCTCTCTTCACTCCTGAAGGCTTGCTCTACTGTTCATGACACACCTGCCAGGACCTACCTACCCTATGGAGAGCATCCCTCCTTACCCTTCCCCCTCATCTCCTTTGCTAGGCTTTTTGTGTGCCCCACCCAAATCCCGGGGTCCTGATTGTGTACTTCCTCCTGGCTGACCTCATGGGTCCCACACCCTGCCTTTGCTCTTCACAACTGATTGTGACTCAGAGAAAGCTTTCACAAACCTATATGCCTCTTCTCCAATTCATATCTAAAACATCCCCTTAGTGACACCCTAGCTCTGCCTCAGGACCTTAGCAAGCTCATGTCTCCTCTTATCGCAGGCCCCACGACAGCCCCTTCCTCCATGTGACCTTCCATTCACTTTCCCCTTTCCACTATTATAGTATTATAGAGCTGGCCTCTGAAAAAAGTTCTCAACAAATACTTATAATATGAATCAGTGAGATGTCAGACAAAGTTGGATCCAGAACCATCCAGTCTTCAGGAAGAAATAGTGCTCACTTCACCCAAGTTCAAATCCACATTTTATTTATTTATTTATTTATTTATGGCTGTCCTGGAACTCACTCTGTAGACCAGGCTGGCCTGGAACTTAGAAATCTGCCTGCCTCTGCCTCCCAAGTGCTGGGATTAACGGCGTGCATTACCACTGCCCAAATCCACGTTTCTAAAAGCAGTAAAGACGCCCCTTTTCCCGAACTTTCCTCACTCTTGGGTGCAGTCTGGTGTCTCTGTGTTACAAGGACCAAGATAAAATGAGAAGCATAGAACTGAGCCCACCTGGTCAGCAAAAAGCAGAAGCCGGAGGTGGTGGCAGAGACAGCATGAGTCCCACCTGCTGTGGTGACATCCATCCATCTTTGGCCAGAGGATTTTGGACCCCCAAGAAGGAAACTAGATTTAATCAATTTGCTAAACTCTATGTTGTAACCTTCCTAGAAAGAGCAGCCCACTGGCCACATTGTTACTTAGTCTAAGAGAGTTTCCGATTCAGAAATAGCAACAAGTTGAAAGGTTATAACCCATCTTCCTTGTGAGTATTCTCAGTCCCATTCAGAAGTCACCCTTAGCATATGTTGTTACGGCACTTCACATTCCTAGGTACATTTCACTCTTTCCATAGCCAGGCTTCAATATCCCTGTCACTGCCATACCACAACTGAAGTTAAGTGACTTATTGAATAATTTTCTGTAGATAGCGAATATAACTGGATGCACAGTGGAAAGAATCCAAGCTCCCATCCTCTTTTGGTAGGGAAAACAGGGGGAGAGACCCTTAACCTGGGATATGTTTTTGATTGGGGTGGGGGCTGTATCTATATCTGTATGTCTGTGTCTGTGTGTCTACGTCTGTGTGTATGTGTGTGAATATACCCAACCTGTGTGACCTGTGAGAGTCAGTTCTCTCTTTCCAATATGTATTCCTTAATACTGATATTCTCAGACTTGGCAATATGCATCTTCACCCACTTTTACTATCTAGTTAGGCATACTTGTTTGTTTTGAGATAAGGTCTCCTTCTATGGCCAAAGCTAGCCTTGAACTCATGGTGATCTACCTACCTCAAAATTCTAAATTACAGATATGGACCAGTATGCCCAGTTGACTTTAGAGTTTGCTGTTGGAACATATGTCATCACCTAAAAGCCCTGCAGGAAAGGAGGGCATCTCTGAGTCTGGTGGGTCCTCTCCACAGTGATGGGCCTGGTAGCAGTTGCCACCTTCAGATTCCAGCTGTATGGGAGTGATCGCAATGTGCCCTGCTGCTCCTCAGCACCGTCTTAAGAGCTGTTGCTGTTCTTTACATGAGAAAATAAAAGCTGGAGAGATGGCTCAGTGGTTAAGATGCCTTCCTGGGACTTAAGTTGCTGGGACTTGAGTTCAAGTCCCAGCACCCACATCAGGTAGTTTACAACTAACTGCCTATAAGCCCAGCTCCTGGGAATCTGATTTCTGTGGGCACTTGTATTCATGTGCCTAGTCCTATTCCCATAAATACACATAATTAAAATAATAAAAATAAATCTTTAAAAAAATGAAACCTCCAGAGTCAGCAGAATGGGACAAAGGCTGGGCTCAAGCAGAACACCAGATCAGCTTCTTCTTTGAGAAGTACCATGCATCCAATGTATACAAAGAACTCAAGAAGCTAGACTCCAGAGATCCAAATAACCCTATCAAAAAATGGGGAAGAGAGCTAAAAAGAGAATTCTCAACTGAGGAAACTCGAATGGCCAAGAAGCACCTAAAGAAATGCTCAACATCCTTAGTCATCAGGGAAATGCAAATCAAAACAACCCTGAGATTTCACCTCACACCAGTCAGAATGGCTAAGATCAAAAACTCAGGTGACAGCAGATGTTGGCGAGGATGTGGAGAAAGAGGAACACTCCTCCACTGCTGGTGGAATGCAAGCTGGTACAACTACTCTGGAAATCATTTTGGCGGACCCTCAGAAAAATGAACATAATACTACCTGAGGACCCAGCTATTCCACTCCTGGGCATATACCCAGAAGATGCTCCAACATGTAATAAAGACACATGTTCCACTATGTTCATAGCAGCCATATTTATAATAGCCAGAAGCTGGAAACAACCCAGATGTCCCTCCACAAAGGAATGGATACAAAAAATGTGGTACATTTACACAATGGAATACTACTCAGCTGTTAAAAACAATGACTTCATGAAATTCGCAGACAAATGGATGGATCTTGAAAATATCATCCTGAGCAAGGTAACACAGTCACAAAAGAATGAACATGGTATGTACTCACTGTTAAGTGGTTATTAGCCCAGAAGTTCGAAATACCCAAGAGTCATTTCCCAGCAACAGTAGGGCTGAATGTGAGGTCCCAGATGAAGGACTTGGAGAAAGGACTGAAGGAGCTGAGGGAGTGTGCAGCCCCAGGGAGGTAGCAACAGTGGCAACTGGCCTGACCCCTCCCCCCATACTCCTGATCCACCAACCAAAGAATACACATGGAGGGACCCATGATGCTGGCCACAAATGCAGCAGAGGAGTGTCTTGTTATCCATTAGGGGGAGAGAAGGCCCTTGGGCCTGAGGGTGTTAGATCCCCCAGTATAGGAGAATGACAAGGAGGGAAGACGAGAGTGGGTGTGTGTGTGGGTGGGTGGGTGGGTTGGAGAGTATCCCCATAGTGGCAGGGGGAGGGCGGAGGGAATGGGGAGGTTCCAAAGGGGAGATCTGGAAAGGGGGAAACATTTGAAATGTAAATAAAGTATGAAAATAAAAAATAAAAAAAAAGAAGTACCATGCAGCCTTAACCTGCAAGCATGTGCTCACTTACCTGATTATTCATTTGGCAAATATGTATTAGGTGCTGTGGTATAGCTATTTCCTCATGATGGTAACATTCCTTTGGGGCTCGGTGGGGACTCACCAAGCTCATGAGGCTTTTAAAACTCACAAGAAGATTAAAAGACTCATAGCTTCATAAAACTTTTTAAAATGTGTGAGGCCTCACCCTGAGATTATATAAGCAGTCAACACCAATGTAGCAAATTGTGCAGCAAAAATCATCTAGCTTGTGTGGATCATCACACATAATAGGGTGAGCTTTTCAGCAATGCAGTTCCCTAAGCCACCCGTATTTCTGTAAGTTATACCAATAAATCCACTGATTGATCAAGCTGAACTTGGACAGAATCGTTTGTTTCTTCGGTCTCTCACTGGCTTCTCTGCCTAGTGTGAATACAAATAATCTCCCTAGGAAGAGTCACATGCTGTAGCGCATCCTTAAGATGATGAAAATTAAAGTCCTGCTCTTCCAAAGCTGAGATTCCCAGCGGAGGTGGGCAAAGGACGTGTGTACTCTCTATCAGATGGTATGTGCATGGCGGCTTCCCAAACTGTTCCATGGAAGAGTCATATGCTGGGGGCTAGGGAGATGACTGCAAGTGTGAATTCCTGGGTTTGATCCCCAGCCCCAACATAAAAAGCCAGGCATGGGCATGCATGCTTGTAATCTCATTGCTGGGGAGATTAAGACAGATAGATTCTTGGTGCTCAATGACCATGCAGCCTAGTCTAATTGGCTCACCCCACTTCCTAATGACAGCACCTGCCTGCTTCAAAAACAAATAATGAAAACAACAAAAAAGGTGTGGTTAGGAGCACTGGCTTCTCTTCCAAAGGACCCTGGTTCGATTCCCAGCACTCACATGGTAGCTCACAACCCTCTGTAACTCTAGTCTCAAGAGATCCAACACCCTCTTCTAGACTTCATGGGCACCAGGCACCATGGTGCAAACACATACATGCAGACAAAACACACACACACACACACACACACACACACACACACACACACACATATATATATATATAATAAATGTGGTGGCCAGTCCTGAAGAATGGCACCTAAGGTTGATCTCTGCCACACACACCTACCTACACATACATGCACACAATCATCTGTGCACACAGTTAAACACTGACCAAATAACGTCAGAAAACTACAACACTGCGTAGAGTACGAAAGGAAGACATCTACTTGTAACGTTATTTTGATAAGTTTTCCTTAGTCCTATAGTCAGCTCTCTGAGCATGACATGTACACAGCTTTGGCTTCTTCTTTAAGCTCAATATTATACTGTAAGTGCTCTCTGATAAACTAAAACTCTTTCTAGATGTTTCTAGTGGCTCTATAAATAAAGGTCACCTAATGCCACATGCTAATTCACTGAACTGGTTACACCCTTTCGTTGTTAGATTGTCCCCAACACCGCATAATTAGAAAAAGGGTGTGCTAAGTTAAGCATGGTGGCTAAGCTCTAGAATGACAGTACTTGGAAGATGGAGGCAAGGGGATCAAGAATTCCAGGTCATACTGGACTACATACCCCTAACTCAAAAAAGGGGGACAAAAGGAAACCGAAAATGAACATTGTAATAAATGCGAAACATTTTTCATTTTTAGTGCCCTTTTAGGACCTGGAGAAATTGCTCAGCAGCTCAGAATGCTCACTGCTCTTGTAGAGAACCTAAGTTAGGTTCTCAGCGTCCACATGGTGGTTCACAATTTTCTGTAACTCCAATCCCCAGGAATCAGAAACTTTCTGGTCTCATTGGCCACCAGGCACACATGCATGGCACATGCTAGGGCTTCCTAGGAATTTACCAGCATATATATTTACCAGGTAATAAGTAAGCTATAAGGGGTGACAGTGCCCCTCTACAAAGCACCCTCTTTGATCTAACACTAAGCAGAGGAATGTACCATGATTATGGAAGGAAGATTCAATGGCGGCAAAATATAAATTCCCCTCTATTAATCTACAAATTCAACGTAATCCCAGCTTCTGTTTCTTTCTTTTCCTGTTCCTCTCTCCTCCTTTTCTTCCTCCTCCACACTTTCTCCTCTTCCTCTTTTTTTCCCACCTTTATAAAAGTTGACACTTTGTTCCTAAAACACGTAAGTTCTAGAAAATCCAGAGAGATTTGGAAAAAACCTAAGCCTGGATACTCACACTACCTGGTTTCATGACTTGTCATAAAATTTCAAAGTCTTTTCAGGGAAGTCAAAGGTGCCAATGCTGTGGGGAAAGAATGTTCAGCAAATGCCCCTGGAATCGGTTGTCTCCCAGTATGGAGCAGAATAAATCTGGACTATACAACTCACTGTATCAAAGGGCACCACAGCAAGCTAACACTATGAAACTTTTAGGACGTGAATGCACAATGATATCTATGTATCCTGACAATTTTTATGAGCAATGATATAAGCCATAATTCTTTGTACATAGGAAGTTGCAAGTTAATTTGTTGACTTGAGTTGATGTAAAGAAAAATCAAGTCTCTGTGTACTAAGGTAGTGGTAGAGTATTTTTCCCTAAGGCAATTATACACCCAAGTATGCAGAAGCCCTATATAATGCGCAATTTATGAGCTGGGCGGGCTACTGACCTTGGGGAGAAAAATCTGAATTCTAAATGGCATCTATTCCTACAACTTCAGAAAAGGCACCACGGCACCTCCATTGCAGAAATGTCTTAGAAACAGCTTCTGGGTCACAAACAGATTGGTGGCAAGAGCCTGCTGCTGGTTATTACCCCAACGGTGGGATGTCTGGGTAAGAGGAGCTTGGAGAACACTCAGTCCTCAACAGCTCACATCTGATATCACCTGGAAGAAGGATGCAGGCAGGCACTTGAGAGTTTGTACTCCAGAAGAGGCTCTCAAAAAGGCCTGGCCCTGAGAGCTCCTGTCAAAACGTAGCCAGTATTTTGCTCCCAGCATTACCAAAGGACAGACTCTTCCCTGGAAGTAAGTCACTAGTCAATGGATGGGCTGTAAGGTCACTATACACTTGTAGACCTTTCCCAAATCCTTAGCCCCCTGTGAGCTTGCAGCACAGGTGGAGGCCTCACCAATAACCACACATCTGTTCCGTAGTTTCTCTTCTACCCTCACAGCTCCCCTTTTGCTGGACTGCTGACAGTCTCCACCCTAAGCCAAGTGCCCCACCAGTGCCAAGCTCCATCCACCAGTAAGCTCCATTCCCAGCCCTTCTATTTTGCACTTAATCAGCTCCATAAAGGTCATGGATGTTGATAAGAGCTCCCAATAGGAGGAAGGCAGCTTGTTCAGTCAGGACTTGCAGTCCGGGCCTCTCCAGTCACTCAGATCCAGAGCTGTCTCTCAGCGCTGCAAGGCAATGACTGACGATAGATGTGGTCATTTTGAACCTTCCTGGCCGTCTCAGGATGCTCACAGAGGGATACTGTGAGTTCTATGGCTGCTATTCTGGGTGAGGAGATCAATCCCTCTCCTTTGTCTTAAACAGACTGTGGACAGGGCCAAATTATCTACATAAAAGTAGCAGGCAGAAAGCAATGGCCTGATCCATGAGTCAGACAGAAGCATACTCGGGATCATCCAAGTGCTTTGCAACAGACAGGGCAGACCCCCCTGTGAAAATGTACATCCTTAGTGAGGGGCTAACCCTCTGTGGCCAAAAGGTACATAGGTCCCTAAACAGCCAACATCCCCCAACCCCAACCCCCTAAAATAAACAGACAAAACCTAAGCTGAAGCCAGGAAAAGCTCAAAAGGAACATTTGCCTTTGTGCTGAAAATGCTTCATATTGATGCGAAAGCTTCTTTCTTTAGGGCTGAAACAAGAATGGTTTTGAAGATCCCCAAACATTCTTAATATAATAATCAGCAAAGCTCACACTGACAGTCCATCCTCAAGGATTCTCTGACCAGTCATAATATCCATTCTGCAACTTTGTGTTTCAATACATCATCTCTATAAAGATTTGTTTCCATTGTCCATTGTTGAGTCTACAGGAGACTTCAAAAATATACTCAAACCATTGTTAAAAGAAATAACTAAGAATAAAAAGGTTTTAAAATCTGAAAATCTGGGTGTGGTAGCACATGTCTTTAATCCCAGCATTTAGGAGGCAGAGGCAGATGGATCTCTGTGAGTTCAAGGCTTACAGAGCCAGTGCCAGGGTCACACACTCTGCACTCCATGGCTACACAGCGAGACTTTGTCTCAAACCCAACAAACAGCCTGGAGCAAAACCAGGCTCTTGCTATACCATAGTGGAAACTCTGTTTCCCATATCCTCTCAATTTCATGAGTCGTGCCAGTTTCGTTTGTTGTTTGTTGGTATATGTTGAGTGCTAAGTACCATCCCTGGCACACACATGGGACAATTAGGCCCTAGAAAATGTATAAACTAGTAGACAGAGATCCCACTGAGCTAGTGAGAAGGTACGGTTCTAGTGGGAAGACACTATTCAATTATATTATTATATTATTTTGAGCAATGACGGTCTCTTTGAAAATAAATCTCACTGGGTAGTTCCACAGGTCTATAATAGCAACACTTGGGAGGTAGAGTTCAAGGGTCATCCTCAGCTCTATAGTGAGTTCCACAACAGCCTGGGCTATTTGAGACCTTGTCTTTTAAAAATGATAACTATTGCTGGATTATTAGCTAGGTGGTGGTGATGCACGCCTTTAATCCTAGCACTCAAGAAGCAGAGGCAGGAAGATATCTCTGTGAGTTCAAAGCCAGCCTGGTATGAAGAGCAGGTAATATGATAGCCAGGGTTATACAGAGAAACCTTGTCTCAAAAAAGGGGGGAGAAAAGGAGGAGGTGGAGAAGGAGGAAAGAAAGAAAGAAAGAAAGAAAGAAAGAAAGAAAAAGTTAATTATTTGAGTTAATTAAAAACTCTATCACGACCTTTTCTTGTCATGTAGGTTTAGTTTTGCTTTGGTGGATCTTGGTAAGTTGTTCACGATCAGTCATAGTATGTCTTCTCTCTTTGAGGAGAATGAATAGATGCTATTAGCTGTCTGTCTCCAGTGACAGTCCATAGAGGAGTCAGAAGTGCAGGCCAGAGGTTCCCACCTGGCTTTCAGGACAGGTCATTCTTTTCTTCTGCTGAGAGTACTTCTGGCAACAAAGAGGCATGGAGGACAGGCTGTCCTGTCACTCTGGTCCACCCCCAGTCCTCTTCCTAAGAACTTGAGCTATAAGTGGGAGGAAGAGAAAGTGCGGTCTCCTCAGTCACACCCAGAGTTCTGTGTCAAAACAGGAGAGCTGTGTCAGGACTCAGAAGGGAACCTTCACAGTACCCCTATGTAACCGATATGACCAGAAATATTTGCTCAGGGAGGCATGGAGAGACCTCCACAGCACCCTCAAGTAACAGACATGCCCAGATATGCTTGCTCTGTATATGGTCTACTATCACCACACCATGGTTATGGAAAGTTTTATCCCAGAACTCAGGAGGTAAAGGCAGGCAAATCTGTGAGTTCAAGGCCAGCCTGGTCTAGAGTGAGTTCCAGGACAGTCAGAACTACACAGAGAAACCTTGTCTTAGAAAACTAAAAAAGAAAAAGAAGTTGGTCACTTCCATTTCTGAAGTGAAATGAAGGATTGAATTGTGCCCAGTTGTTTATGATTGAGCACAACCCCAGTGTTGTTCCTGGGATTCACAATGGGAACATTTTCAAATCTCCGTTTCAGCCACTATGCTTATTGACATCTAGACAGAGATACCTTAACTTAGGCAAGCGTGAGTTATGAAAACAGGTTTGTTCCTAAAACTGGGAACATCTTGTAAAAGTTACAATTAAGACAGTCACAGACACCTCCTCCCTAACTTTCAGTAACTACTTTTACTCACCATTAGTTCAAGTCTAAGAATAGCGAGAGTCTCAAAAAGATTCATAAAAATAAAATACTTTATTATTTTTTTGTGTTTATGGTTTTTCTACTTTGTTAAGCAATCAGAAATCAGTAAAATCAAGAGTATGCTAGTGTGAACCTATCATCACAGCACCCAGAAAGCAAAGGAAGGAGTTTAGAAAGTTTGATGCCAGCCTGGTCTATACAGAGAAACACTAGCTTAAAACCAACAATGGGGGCTGGAGAAACAGCTCAGCAGTTAAGAGCACTTGCTGTTCTTACAGAGGATATGGGTTCAATTCTCGGCACCCACATGATGACTCAGAACCCTCTGTAACTCCATTCCAGGGGATTCAAAGCCACCTCTTTCTCCACGTCCTCCTCTTCCTCCTCTTCTTCCTCCTCCGCCTTCTCTTCCTCCTCTTTCCCTCTTCTTCCTCTTTCTCTCGGTCGTCGTTGGCATCCTCCTCCTTCCTCCTCTTCCTCTTCTTTTTTCCTCTTCTTCTTCTTCTTCTTCTTCTTCTTCTTCTTCTTCTTCTTCTTCTTCTTCT
>JADRCH010000138.1:6242970-6272970 GCA_019843965.1 Rhynchomys soricoides | reverse complement strand
AGTGAGTTCCAGGACAGCCAGAGCTACACAGAGAAACCCTGTCTCAGAAAACAAAACAACAAATAAAATAAGGAAATAAAATAAAATATAAATCTCACCTGGTTTGGGCAGTGGTACTGGTCTCACTGAAAAAAAAAAGATACAGATTTCTTATTTCAATTCCTGGCTGTGCTGTGCCTCTGCCGTCTCTCTATCATCCTGTTACCTTCTGCCCAAGAGCAGAACTACAGATGGCACAGGTGCCCACAAGCAGCTGGTTCTTTCACCTTTCTATACTCACATGAGAACAGAATCAAGTAGTGGAACCAGAGTAGTTGTGTTAATTGGAAGGGTCTTGGGGAACACAAGGCACCTTAGAAATCCAGAGATACCTTTTCTAGACAAAGGCTAGAATACAACCTAGATCTGAGACCCTGAAATTCTAGGAGAAAAAAAAAAAAAACATTCTTCTGACTCCTTACTGGACAATAAGGGGTTTCTCTGAACTTTCCCTTCTCTGAGGTCTCCCTTCACAACAGGGGGTTTCTCTGAGGTCTTTCAGGCCTTGAGATTTTCCATTTGTTTACAAGCCTCAGGCAACCTAACCTCCTCTTCATTTGAACACTTTAAGCCAGCAGCACTGTGGCAAGAACAGCAGAAAGAAGCTACATGTAGACAGTTCAGGGCAAAGGTAGGCAGATCAGAAGAGGTATCATTGGATGTAGGCAACCCAGAGCCTGATCATAGCTCAGATCATAAACCTGCAGGATTACACAGTTTGTTCTGCTTTTAAACACACACAGGGTTTAGGGACCAATCCATGGTACTAAGCTAGGGTTCCAAGGGCCAGTTCCTTCTCTGAGCTACGGAGCACAAAGAATGGTTCAAGTGCCGATTCCCAGGTCTCCAAAGCTTTGGAACCAGAATCCTCCTTGGCAGGAATATTGGCTTCCTTGATCCTGGAGAGGGCAGAGACATGCTTCCCATCCTTTTCGTGTGGGAGGGAGGGAGTGCTAGTCACTCCTTGCTCAGCCCACTCAATCTTCTTAAACCCTTCCAGACTTGGGATGCTTGTCTGATGGTTTCTCTCTCATGGCACCTTCTCCCTCCCTTTGCTGGCTTCTCCCTTGCTTGCTCCAGGCTGTACATGCTCCATGGGACTACCTAGCTATGGGGAAGATGGTCTTCCATGATGCAGCCCATTTCCCACAACCAGGAGGACACTGTCTAAAGAAAGAAGAAAAGACTAAATGAGAGAGACAGAGACAGAGACAGAGACAGAGACAAAGACAGACAGAGACAGAGAAAGACAGAGAGAGACAGAGAAAGATGAGAGAGAGAGAGAGACACAGAGAGACACAGAGAGACAGAGAAGCAAGATTCCAACCTGACAGGATATAGAATCATCACCGTGAAACAAACCTCTGGATGTGTCTGTGGAGGAGTTTCTAGATTAAGCTAATCAAGATAGAAAACCAGCCTTGAGTGCAGATCACACAATTCTATGGTCTGGGATCATAGACTAAGTAAAAAGGAGAAGACAAGTTGAAAGCTGGCATCATCTTTCTCTGCTTCCTGACTATCTACTTAATGTGACCAGCTGCCTTAGCTTCTGATGTCATGCCTTTCCCACCATGATGGACTGTGCCTTCAAACTGTGAGCCAAAACAAATCCTCCCTTCTTTAAGTTTATTTTGGCAGGTATTTTGCCACTACAACATGAAAAATAACTAATCCCAGCACTTGGGAGGCAGAGGAAAGCAGATATCTGAGTCTGAGGCCAGTCTGGTCTACAGAGTGAGTCTCAGGACAGCCAGGACTACTCTGTGTTGAAAAATTAAAATATATAAATAAAATGAGAGGGGGAGCGAGAGGGAGAGATAATTAATGCCAGGAGCCTGGAGATGCAGAGAGATGGAGACCTGTGTGTCTCCAACGCTGTGTTGCCCTACATGGTCACTGTTTTTTGGACTTGTCTGATTGGGCCCAGCTCAGAAGTCTCAGAATGAATAACTTTACCTGAAAATCAACACCCAGACTAAAATTTGCTGCCAGGCCATGCACTTGTAATATTCCCAGCTTCTCCAATTCCTCAAAGAGCCAGCCCAGAGGGCAGTGGAATGGGATAGCACATCAGCTCATGCAAGCTAGAGCCCAGGAGCAGGCTTTGACCATACATCAAAGTGGTGATCTGACTTTGTGAAGCCTCCTTTGTGAAGGACAGACACCAGGACTAGGGTACAGCAGTTGTCAACTGAGGAGGAATGTAATTCTTTAAAGCCAGAAGCAAAGGCTGTTGTTGATGATGATTAACTCTGATGTAAAATATTCATTAGACCAGGAAAAAAACCTTCAAAAGCATAGAATTTGAGTCAGGGACAAGCCATGGGTATAGTGGGTATGCCAGCCAGTTGACAGAACAGGGTGTTTACCAACCGGACTGTCACCCAAGTGGGGGCAGTCATTCAATCTGTTGGCAAGTGAAGACTGGGTATATGAGCCAACATCTGCAGGGAGAGAAAAGGGGGCTACCCCACAAGAATCCTCAATAGCTACATGTGGAGGAGGGATATCTACCGGAAGGCTTGTGGTCAGGACAGCCCAGCCCAGGGAGAACAGGGAAGAAGTACACTGTTCCTTTCTGCACAACCCCTTCTGTGTGTTAAATCCCTCTGGAAGTTAGTGGGAAAGTGAACCTGGGTTTAGCCTAAGGGGCCTCAGTAGAGATATAGGCAAGATAGGTGGAACAGAGAGGAGGGGCCAGTATTGTGGGACAATCTGTCCCCTCCCTAACTTGAGGAATGCCCGGCCAAGGGAGGGCAGGGAGGGGACACCCTCCTACCTATTACTCACTGCCTCATATCTGTACAAGATAAACAATGAACCAGGTCTGAGTCACTGTCTGTTCTGAAGTAGACTAGTGACAGCTCTGTGGTTGGAAGGAGCACCCTCTTCCCACAGGCAAGTCACTCAGGTGCTACCTGAAGAGAGAGGTTCTCTTGTTAAGTGTGTCCCCAGCCTTGAAGGCCTTTCTCTCAAGGAAGAATCACATTAGCCCTTCATAAGACAGCTATTGGACAGCTCTGAGAACTGGCTTGCATTCATTTCTCTACAGATCCTTCTATATTTAGCATAGGAGTGTGAGGGTCAGGACTTGTGCTGAGGGCAGTAGTTTAGTGGCTTGGGCCACAGGATTTGTCCATTTGGGTCCACAACTAGCTCCTGCCTAACCCTGTTTGGGTTCCAGCTCATGGTCAAACATCCTTCTCCAGCATCTGGGGTCCTCGTGTGACACAATTTGCACTCCTCTACCTCTCCCTGAAACTCACCGTCTGAGCTCCTATCCTGTTCCCAGGGGTCTTTGAAAGCAAACCTAGTGGCTATGGGACTGCAAGATCCTACAACCTGGAGTTATAACCCTACTCTATGTGGCCAGCAGCAAGCTACTCATGCTGGGCGTGGAAAGTGGCTCCTAAGACTTCTCTAGGTGGACCACGAAACCTTTCTCTCTTGTCTAGTAGATCCAGGCTCAGTGGGGCTCAGGCTGCCAAGCTGCTGCAGTTAGGTGGGCTAGTGAAGACAGAGTTTCAGCCGCTGGGACAAAGGAGACAGAGGGGACAGAAAGATCACAGGGGTTTGGGGAACAGAGATATTCCAGATACAGCAAGAAGACCCCTGTAGGGTCCATAGCACCTTGCACAGTTGGCCATGCAGCTGAGTTCAGGAGATGAGCTGAGCTCTGGATGTGACTTGGAAGATTTTTATATCGTGGTTAGTGTTGGGGCCTGGGAGTTTTAGGACAGGGGAAGAGAACTCAGAAGCAGTCTCAGCTTGGGGCATCTGTGTGCCTGAGTAGTGGGTAGGGCAGGTACCATGTGTGGCTGTGTCCTGTAGATCCCCCCCTACTAGGTGAGCTTATAGTGCAATCCCTCTCCCAGCTCTGGTGGCTAGATCTCTGGGATAAAGCAGCCAGGGACCAGCTCCACCCAGACCTCCGATCCAGCCAGTGCTTACTAAAAGGGGCAGGCTTTCTCTACTGCCTCTCAACCTAGAGCTCGTATAGCCACTGTCATCAGAATGTCATTCGGATTCCCATCTGGCTACACCAAGCCCCTCTACCTCCTGCCTCCAATGTGGAGCATATGAGCCACCTGCCTAGGCCTGATTCCGGTCAAAAACCCTGCCATCCCTAAGCAGCACTATACAACTGACCACATAGCTAAAGGTTTGCCATGCCTCTTCCTCTAAGTTGTCAAAGCAAGTCTTGAATAAGAATTTAAGAGTCCCCTCTATGAGCCTGAGGAACTACAGAGATCCCCACAAGGACCAGAGTCTTGTGAACTCTGTATGGAGGGTAAATCTGTATAGGTGAGACCCTGCAGCTCTCATGGTCATTGAATTCTGGGCCAAGATGTGATCTGATTCAGGCCCTGGGCGTCTACTTACCTCCATGTGTCTGCGGAAGCTCCTTGGTGCCCACCATCTACTTGTTATGGGCTAGTGCTTATTGATGGAAACCAACCCATCCCTCCTTGAATCTTGCCAAGTCAGGGTGCAGCTTGGTGTGGGGCACCATGGCACTCTTGAGCTCCTCTTACCCTATGTTCTGGCTGATCCACTGAATTCACTGAACAGGAAGCCAGAGTTCCTAGCATTCGTCCAGGAAACAGTTTAGGAGACACATCCCTTCCGGGCGTGTAGGTCTACACTCTTATCCCTCTCTTCCAGGGTAACCTGAAAGGTTGGCCGTAGCCTCTGAACCAACAAGGGCTTCCACCATCTCCACAATGGACTATTCTGGCCAGGCTGGCTTGGGCAGGGCCTTCAGGCATTGTTCCTTGATATTCTGCCTTGATAGTAGCATACCTTTGGATCAACCACTGAATTCCCAGGCTCAGTTTCCCCATATGTAAGGTGATGTACCGTGATCACGCCATCCCTTGAGATTAAAATAAGACAGAGGCTTGGATGGAAGACCTCCATCCAGTTTCTGGATCCAGCCTCTATGGCATTTTGTGGGTGCTGAGGAGATGTCAAGGTGTCTTTTTGCCGCATTTAACTCATGGATGACACTTCTAGTCTGCATAGGATAAAGTAAGTTTCAAGAATGAATACAGTATTTACTTAATTTTCAGAACATAAGCATCACAGCCCAGAGTTATATAAAAAGAAGAAACACTTTCCGGCCAGCCTTTCCTCCTCCCCGCCTCTCCCTCAGGCTCCTGACAATGCAGAGCCACAGAGCCGACTGCTTTTAACCTCAGGAAAGGTAAACCAGAGGCCCCACTCAGAGCTATTTTAAGCAGAGACTTATAAAGTAAAAGCAGCTGTAAAATGAAAAGCTGCAGGCACATTTCCATTTCCTGGAGTGATGGGACAAAGAGCTTTGCCAGCAGGCTCCGCAGCTGGATCATTGCTTGGCCAGAACTGGGTCTCCAGGCCTCAACCAGCTTCACCTGGCATGGGGCAAGGCCTGGCTTTGGAACAAGGATCCTGGCCAATATCAGTGCCAAGTTTCCGTAATTCATGGGGCAGGGAGGCAGCAAAGGCCATGGTGGGTGTGTCTGGCAGGGGCTCACCCTGGCCCTGCTGCATGCTGGGTCTCAGAGCCGGCCCAGCTGCTCCCGAGTGGCTCCTTCCTGCCCGTTTTCCTTTCCTATCTCTAGCCCAGGACAGAGTTTGGTTATCAGAATCCCAGGAGACTCTGGGGTGTCTTTTTAGCATTCTTTTCCTCCTATCTGGGGCCTACTTGGGAACCACTAACTAGATTAAGGAGGCAGAATTTTAAGATTATGAAACGGCCCTCCCTCTTCAGAGCTGACTGTCTCCCACTCAATGCCCCCCTGCTTAAGCCACCAGCCCCTTAACTCTCCCCACACACTGGATGCTACACTGGAGGCTGAGCTGGGAATCAGAGTGCCATCCGGGGACAGGGATTGCCATTAAGTCAGAACCCTAGTCCAAGAGGCTGTGGAGTAGTACATGCATGTTCCTTTTAGTTAGCACTGGCTGAATCCCAGGCCTGGGTGGAGCTATTCCCTGACTGCCTGTTCCCAGAGATCTAACCACCAGAGCTGGGAGAAGGTGCTGCAAGCTTACTTGGGTTCTGGCCAGGAAGTGTCTATGGGACCCAACCATACATGGTACCTACCCAGCCCATCACTCAGGCCTGCAACTGCCCCAAGTTGTGTCTGTTCTTGAGTTTGCACCCCCCACAAGCTGAGAGGGTCATTAGCCACCAGGGCACAGTGTCCACTTGAGTTGTCTCAGAAATGATCTTCTCAGCCTGGGAATCAACCTCATTCTCTATGCCCCTACCTCTTTATCTGCATGGTTCCTAATCTGGCCCTAATGCCACTGGACACATACACTAGGCACAGATTAACAGTATCCACAATAAAACTTGGTGGGGATCCTGTGGACATTATGTCATAGAACTGGCTTTGCTCATGGCCAAAGAGGTGGTTGCTTCTGAGGTGTCCTACCTCTTGGTTTCCAGGGACCCATGAATCCATTAGCTGTCTGATGGGGCTTTCTGTAAGGCCTCCTTCTGGAGGTAGGAGAATTGAGGGTGGAGTTACAAACGCTGGGTTGGGGTCCACAGCAGTTCTGTTTCCCCTATATGTATCTACTCACTCCAAAGATTGTCCTATGCAGTTTACATGAGACACTCCCCAGCTCCCCTAGCCCTACAGTGTTTCTGGTCTGTCCATTTTGCTGACTTGCCTTTTCACAGCTCTCTCAGACAGCTCTTTGCCTCTAGCCAGAGTTCCCCTGGGGGCCTGAATGTGTCAGGTCTCCTTACAGGTGTCATCTGCCCCAGGAAAACCCAGCTTGTCCTGGTGAGAGATATTCAGCCATCACTGCTCAATGGCTTTGTGTCCCACAACTGCCTCAGTTTCCCTGTCAGTCTTCCAGCAATAACTCCATAGTGGTAGCTGGGTGACGGATGGGACTAATGGACTTGCTCTTAGATTCAAGGACGAGACTAATTAACTTGTTCTCAGGTTGAAGGATTTATAGGTAGCTCAAATTCTGGCAAAAGATGAGCTTGCAAGCTCACCCTGCCATCAGGGTTATCAGTAGTCCACAGATGTCCTTCCTCTAGGCTGCCACCTGGCAGGTGCTCTTTTCTTCCAGGTGACTCCACTTAACAGGAAAGTTCCACAGTCAGTCCCCATCTCTACAGCAGCATGATGTGAATACTGAGTTTACAGATGACATGAAGACACTGGGGAGCTCAGCATTCCAAAGGCAGATAGCTTTCGCCCACAGTGACTGTTCATAAGTAAGGTGACAAGTGTAGACCTGGTTTCTTTTTTTTCAGATTTGACAGAGTTCAAGAAGGGCATCTAGAATGTTCTAATGGGTACCAGCAAAAATAACATGCGATCCTGTGTCTGGCTCAGGTGGAGGACAGGAAGGGCAAATTTGGGGGTGCAGAAAAGGTGTTCCCTTACACACAGAGATACCCAGAGACTCCCAACTTCAGCTATCAGATTCCCAGTATTATCTTAGTGGTCATGTGTATAGGGCTGTGCTTCCTGGGGTGCTCACCCCTTAATCGGTAGTCTTTCTTGACAGTGTATCATTGGCAGGTTTCCTGGCAATCCCTCTCAGGGCATGTCCATGTTAGCTTTTGCTATACCCATGTAATCCCCCAGCTCACCTACTCACCCAGTGGAATTTTGGGGACATATCTCAGTCTGGGAGTAGTTCTTGATTCCCCTGGGGCTTCCTGAGGAACCAGAGTGCTGAGGCCAAGCGGGACAGTGTTTGATAAAAACTACAGCACTTGTGCCAAAAAGAATAAGAGTTTGAGTGACTATGGCCCAGGAACATGAACTCAGGTAGCCTGAATATATACTCAACAAGGGAAGTTATCACACTAAGATTTCATGGTCATGGAGTTCTTCAATCTGCAGCCATCTCTCCCCCAGAATGTCCTCATGGTCCAAGCTCTGTACTTCAGGGTTTCTTCACACTGTCTTGTGAGAGATCTTTGGCATCAGAGAAGATCTGAAACTAGCCCCCAGGGAAGGACTACTTCCCAAATCCTGGAGAGTATTTGAAGACTGCAGAAGCACATGAGGGCCAGACACCCTGCCTGCCCTCTGCCCTAAATGGAGGAAGGATGCTTGATGATAATGCCCTTCATCAAGATCCTCTCTAGTGGATAGGCCTGGAGGCTAGGTCTGAACCCCAGAGCGCAGAGGCCAGGGGTGAGATGGTTATCCAAAGTGTGAAAGACCTACCCTCCAGGCAGCCGGCCACTTGACCTGTGTCAATGGGCTACACTTATCTCCCAGGTGCATCCTACAACCCGGGGGTAAGAAAAAGCAAAACAAAAACAAACTTCTGTCATTTTACAAGAGAGGTTTAAATGAGTGGAGTGGGTGGGAGGCAGGCACCAGAGTCAGTAAGTAGTTCCTCTGTCTATCACTGTCTTCCACCAGGAAGGAGCCATGGAAGGATTCCAGAACCCTAGTAGTTTCAAAGACTTTACAGGAGGCTGAGCAAGGTCCCACCGCGAGCTGTTGAACCCAGCACTCAGGAGGCAGAGACAGGTAGATCCCTGAGTTTGAGGCCAGCAAGTTCCAGAACAGCCGGACTACACAGAAAAACTTTGTCTTGAAAATAAAATAAAACAGACTTAACAGAACTGGGTGGTAGTGGTGCACACCTTTAATCCCAGCGCACGGGAAGACAGAGGCAGGTAGATCTCTGAGTTCAAGGCCAGCCTGGTCTACAGAGTGAGTTCCAGGACAGCCAGGACAACGTAGAGAAACCCTCTCAGAAACAAACAAACACAAGCAAACAAGCAAGCAAAAGTCTTAACATACCCATGTCTTCATGGGAGGTTTATCTGAGAATAATTAGAAAGCGAGTAGAGATGGAATCAGGCTGTGGATGGCATTCAGTGGAAAATGTTTGCCTACCATGGGCAAGGCCCTGGGTTTAAGCCCCAACCCTGAGAAAAAGAAAACAGAAACAAAAATCCAGACCCATGTCTACTGACATAGCATGTCTACTGACAGCTATGAGTCAAGTCCGACTATCAGATATGGCCACTAACACTGGCAGAGTTCATTCAAACGGAATAGCAGAGGAACTGTTCCTGATGGCTTGGTGACACAGACCATCCCTGCCATACCCCTCCTATAATGAGATGCAGACAGGGCGTCAGCATGGTTTTTTTGGGGGGTGTGTGGGGGGGTCTGATAGAGAACATTTCCTACTTTTTTTTTTTTTTTTATGTTTTTTACTGTTTACAGAGAGAAGTATCTTTTTATAGCCAGAAAGCTGTTTTCAGCTGAACTGCTCACCCGTCCACTGTGCCTGTGTTGGGGGCCAGGCTTGCCTGCAGGAATCTATCTCATAGGGTCCTGGTCCTGTCTGGAGCTGGGGACTGTGAAGTCTCAGCAGAGACTGGGCTTGTCTGATTCTCCAGCCTTTGGTTACAAAAGTGCCACTGTTTTAAGATAGGAAAGTGGCCTGGCCTGGGTCAGTCTGAGGACAGCACACTGCCCAGGACCTCAGAAACTAACTTAAGGATTGGCTGAGGGTTCAAGTCCCTGTCCAGTATGGCTTCCGGGGCTGAGTCTGGGGTGGGAGTAGGGGTAGGGGTGTCCTTTGTCTGAACTTGATGTGTATGATGATTGAGGGGAGGGGCTGCTGCCCGTGGCTGCTTTCCCTGACTGTATGTGCCAGGTGCCCTGCACACCCCTGCAGGCCAGATGCTGTCAGGAGAAGGATGTAGGCTGGCTTCCTGGCACTGCCCTCAGGTTCCAGGCTTGCCTTCAAATTCTTAGGTCATTTTTGAACAAGGATCCCGTATTCTGTGCTACCTTGCTTCCTCCTGCCAAACAAAAGAACCCTAGAAGCAAGAGGTTCCTTGTGTCCAGAAAAAGACCCCCACAGATGTTGGTGAATTGCTGGGGTCAAAGCCAAAGGTCTGAAGGGTCTCCTTGGCCAGAGAGAGGTCCAAGTCAACAGGAGCAGCCCCACCACAGTTACCAGGGCGCATCAGGATGGAGATCAGGCCAAGGAACCAGGATATAAGAACCGGTTGAGCCTCCAACCTGAGCAACAAGGTGGGATGCTGGAGTCCCACGGCCCCTCCATGAACCCCTGATCTTCAGCAGCTCTTAACAGTGAGACCAGCCCAGGAGGATGGCTCTATCCACTCCTAATTATATCCTCCAGTGCAGGCCCAGCAAGCTGCTAGCTATTTTTAGCGTTCTCTAACCCAGCCCCCTTGTGACTCAGCAAGGTCCGGCTGGGATGAGAAAGTTGCTGTTGCCAAGGATGCTCCAGGGAAAAGAACCGGGCAGCAAGGACCCTGGAGGTGCCGGGTAGGCCTAAAGCCTTCGCCTCCTTGGACCTTGGGCCTACAGAGCCTGAGACAGCCTCAGCTGCTCTGCCCTTCCCCCATCTACCACTCCTGCACTTCTGGCTCAAAGCCGGCTCCTCCCCCACAGGCGAGCATGGAAAATCTGATGTCAGAATTCCAGCTTCAGCAAGGAATGTGGCCTGACCTTCACCTCCAAGGGAGCCATCTTGCCTGAGGCACTAGGGGGTAGGCATATCCCCACTAGGCTTCTCTAAGACTCTCTCTACTTAAAAGGGGAGTACCCATCCTCCCCACCGCATCCTGCCCACCCAGCTGCAGCCCTGGCCTACTGCTAGTTTCGTCATCTTGCCCTATTGCTGAGCACCCAAAGGTGCCAGGCAGCTTGTCACTGAGCTGGCCTCGCCCCAACAGCTCAGTTAATTACAGCTGCCCAGAAAAACAGCTTCTGAAGTGGGTCACAGGGTGAGTGTGGAGCAGTGATCGGTTCCCTACCCCAGTCAGGATCCCTGAACCTGTGCAGTGTAGAAACCCCATCTGTGCAATCCTGCAAGGGGTTTCCAGGATGGGGGAGGGTAGATAGCAAAATCAAAAGAAATCTAGGGGCAGGGTGAGTGCTATGTACATGTGTGCACATTTGTACATGTATATACTACAGATGTATATGTTTGTGTATACACAAAAACAGTGTTTGTGTTTACACTCATTCCCTCAGGACCAGACTCAGGATTGAGTAGGAATACCAGCCCAACAGGAGTGGGTACTAGGGACCCTCCTACAGAATTGGGAGGCTTTGCAATGGGCAAAGATGGAACTGTCCAGGATCTGGAGTGGGGACCGGCAGGCCCATTGAAGCCTTCCAAGTCCCAGTCCTTACAGGTTCTTAGAAGCCCTGGCTCTGTGCCTCCCTGGCAATCCCAAGTAGCTTTTGAATGCAGGAGACTGACCGAGGCTAGAGTGGAGACTGGTTGGCCTCCCTGGCTCTGCAGGAGGACTGGCACCCTCAGCCGTTTCCTGCCTTTCTGCCTTTCCTATGAAATGTCTGTGACTAAGTCTTCACCGAGCTTATGCCCTTGGAAGAGGAGGTTACAGAAAACCAGCTTGCTAATGTCCATGGCATTGGTCCTTTGTTCCTGTGCTTCAGCATTAGGGTGCTTTCATATTGAGGAGAGAAAAATTATTCCCCAAGCCAGTTCCACCCTGTTAATCCTGCACCAGTTCGCTATCTTCTAAGTCTGGCTTTAATGGAGCAAGGAAAATAGGAAGATTTATAAAAAGCCACTTTAGAGAACTAAAGGTGGTTTGCTGTTTTTCATTAACCTCATCATTACTTAGCAAATGATTTCCATTAACACCTGGCTAGCCGCCCCTGCGGTAGGCTTTCCCTTGAACCTTCCCACTCAGATGCCCACTTAGATCTGACTAAACCTGTTAAATTTGGGGTTTGCCATCTTTTGTTAAAATCTAGCAGGAATTTTGGCCAACAAGGAGATTGACAGACATTTGTGGCGTATGTGACTAGCAGTCCCTCTGTTCCTGGCAGGTGGAGGCTGGTGGCTGCTTTGGGGGCAGCTGGGATGAGCCCTCCAACATCCATATTTCATCAGACATAGCAGGTAGAAAGCAATGCAATGTGCCACTGGGACTGGACGCTCCCAGGGGGCCACTGCAGTTCAAGAGAGTGCAACCACCAGAAGATGTACACACAGACTGACATGCTGTCACATGAGTGGGGGCTATAACAAAGGTGTTCACAGGACAGAGGAGCTGTGCTGGATATAGCCGGGTACCTCAGAGTGGTCTGGGCTTCCCCAAGGCAGCCATACAGCCCTGGACTCAGAGCAGGAAGCCATCTGACATGTCCTACTCAAACCTGCACAATTGGGGCTAAGAGTAATTCCCCACTCTTCGATATACAAGCACATACACATAACACATATATGCACACTACACATAGGTATGCAGCTGTACACATAGCACACACATGTGCACACATCTATATAAACTTCTCATACACATGGACACACATGTGCACATGCAGTTCCATACACACATATACTACATAAAGGTATACATATACTCACACACCATACAAGGCCACATGTTCCACAGTCCTCACCACCACAGAGCTCACAAATCACCCTTCAAAAGACAGAAAATGCCTCCTCTCCGCTGGCTGCATTAGAGGAACGATTCTTCATACTCAAGTGTCCCTGAAGATGATATAGAAATCTGTGTGGAATTCTGTGCAGAGGGGAAACACGGAAAGGGAACCAGACAAGGCGGGACCGGAAGAAACACAAGGAATAAACCGTGAGAGAAATAAGCACAGCAATACCACATTTTGATACGAAAATCAGCAACTCATTGTGGGAGATAGATAAATTAGTTCTGCCAGCTTTTGATAGATGAAGAAGATAACATTTTTAAGTAAGAAGATGGAACAAATTGTTTTACGAAATGCTACGTGCCATATGAAGAATAAAGAAAATAACAAGAAATGTATTTTGTAAATATATAGTATAATTTTATTTTAAAATGTCCAGATTTTAGGCCTCCTAAGACCACTAAATATTCCCCAAAAGAAATGTGATTTTGTTGAGACCCTTTTTTTCCTGCAATGAAATATTCTAGAAGTGAATAACAGTATGCCAGCCAGCCTTAAATATTTGGCTGGTACCAGGGCTATAGACACATGAAATTGCTTCCTCCTGGTGACAACCTGGATAATTTGGATGGGACAGTCCAGGACTGGACAAATTGGATGGGTGACAATCTTGATGTGTGCTCACATCAAGAGCAGTGAGGTCAGTGGCAGCTGAACTCTCTCTCTTCTCAGTGCTGTTCCCATGACTCACACAGATATCTCCAACCACCAAGAACTGAAAGTAAATTCTCAAAAGCAACAGTTGGGGACTGGAGAGATGGCTCAGTAGTTAAGAGCACTCTCTGCTCTTCCAGAGAACCAGAGTTTGGGTCACACACACACACACTTTAAAAAGTTTCAAGAATCACGAGGAAAACTAAGCAATCAATCACAGATGTTTAGAGATATCTAGGAATTACCTCTGAATCAGGGCCTTTGGGGTAAACCTTTCAAAGATTATTCAACAATTATTGAGAAGCGTAAACTTTTCCAATAAGGAGAAGATATCGCCTAATGCATTTTATGAGTACAATAGTCTTGGCCAGAACATCAAAACTGATTCAAAAGAGAAAATTGCAGCCTATTCACATGCAAAGATGGACTACTAGTCAACTGAATTCAAAATGGGAGAATGGTGGCCCAGGATGTTAGAAGCTCAGGGGTGCAGAGATAGTTGAATTCCAAGCAGTTTACAAGCTGATCATCAAAGAAGAAAAAGCTCAGCTCAGTAAATACTAAGGACAGATTTGACAAGATTCTCATTCACACACAGTATTCTTTTTAAAGAGTTTCAGTAGGGTAGCTATGGTGGCACAGCTTTAATCCCAGTATTGAGGGGCAGAAGCAGGCAATTCTCTGTGACTTCAAGGCCAGCCTGATCTACATAGTAAGTTCCATCTTAGCAAAGGCTATATAGTGAGATCTTCTCTAAAAAAGTAAGAAATGAACAAACAAACAAAGAAACAAAGAAAAAGAAGAAAAAGAAAAAGTTGCAGGGGTCAGAGTGAGCAGGGTCGGACAGAACAAGAGGTAGAAGAGAAGGGAGGGGGGAGAAAAAGAAAAGTTTTATTTCATGGTGTGTGTGTGAGTGTGTGTGTGTGTGTGTGAGTGTGTGTGTGTGTGAGTGTGTGTGTGAGTGTGTTGTGTGTGTGTAAGTGTGTGTGTGTGTGTGCATGTGTGTGTGTAAGAGCAGGCATGTGTACTACAGCATGTGTGTAGAGGCCAGGAGAATCGGAGAATCTGTTCTCTCTGTCTACTGTGAGTTCCGGGGATGAAACTCAGGACATCCAGATTAAGTACTTTCATTCCCTGAGGCATCCATCTCTGTAGTCCTATGTGCAGTACTTGTGATAAAGCCTGTACCTGTTTGGTACAAACACACATTTTAAACCATATTCCATCTGCAATTGGACAAATCTACTGATGCAGAACATGAAGACAGGGAGGGCTGAGTGCGAAGAGATGCGACTGACTTTCATGTATCTTGAGGCCTTATAAAATGCACTGGTTTTTCGTTTGTTTGTTACTGATAACCCCAGTCTAGTTAGTGCTGCCCATATGTTCATGGGTGTGGGGCTATCCACTGATGTGAGGGAGACTTATTATCAGCCTCATCTCCCAAGAAGAGTGACTCACCTTTTCTCAACAACCACCCTCGGTCCATAGTTCTTATGCCAGGGGTGGGACCTTGGACAGAAGAACCCTCCCTTATTCATGTTAGAATTGTGACTGGGAGGTGAAGTGGGACAGAGACAGGAAAGGGGGGTACTAGGGGGAGTTGGGGGGAGATAATGCTGGACGAATAAGATATACTGTACAAATGCATAACGTTTTTGAATAATCATCAGTTTGATCCTTGGGATTTGCAATGCCAAGACTATAACTGCTCCCTTGAGCATACTAGGTACCCACTATCAGTGAGCATCTCCCCAGCCCACCTTGGGATTTTCTGCAGACTGGTTTTCCAGATGACTGTGTCCTTCACAAGGAAGTCTGTTTGGCCCTCTCTTATCTCAGAGTCACTAGTACCCCTGTAGTGTAGCTGAGTCATAGTGGGAAGAGGAGCTTTTCCTGCCTTGTTCCTAACATGAGAGGAAGCATTCGAACTGAATGCTGACTGAGAAGGATGTGAACTATGCAGTTCTGCCCAGGCCTTCCCATGAAGGAGATTTCTTTTGCTGAAGGTTCCATGCATGAATGTTGCATTTTTATCAAGATGACCACAGAAATCTCTAATCTCTTGATATGATAGATCATATTGGGGTGTGTGTGTGTGTGTGTGTGTGTGTGTGTGTGTGTGTGTAAGCAAAACTTTAGGTGCCATCTATCTTATTTTTTAAATCTTTTTTTAAAAAAGATTTATTTATTTATTTTATGTATGTGAGTAGACTATAGCTGTCTTGAGACACACCAGAAGAAGACATCAGATCCTATTACAGATGGCTGTGAGCCACCATGTGATTGCTGTGGGATTTGAACTCAGGACCTTTGGAAGGGCAATCAGTGCTCTTAACCGCTGAGCCATTTCTCCAGCCCCATCTTACTTTTTTAAAGGTAGAGTTTCTCATTGGTCTGGGGCTCACTGGTTTGGCTACTCTGACTGGCCAGTAAGCCCCAGGAATTCCCCCCCCCCCATTAACACTTCCCCAATATAAGGACTACAAGTGCATGTCACTACACTCACATTTTTTACAGAGATTCTAGGAAATGAAACTCCTTGCACTACGTGCTCTTTACTGAATAAACCATTTCTCCAACCCCTTGCCCCACGTTGATTTTTAAACAAGGACTCAAGATAAATTCTATTTGTTTGTGAGGCAGTATCATTCTTCTACAAACCTGAATCCAACTTACCTATACGTAGCCAAACATTTTCTGTGTCCGTGAAGTGCTGTGGTCTATGTTTGCTTGTTTTAGGTTTGGGGGAGTGGTGTTCAGTTTAGTTATGTTTTGTTTTTCTTTATCTGTTTGCAGTCTTTTTGCTGTGGACTATAGTAAAGTCTTGCTGGGACTGTCCTCAGTAGTTTTAGAGGTGGCGCCAGCTGAGTGTGAAAGCAGAAGGGGCTGAAATGGGGCCATTCTGATGACTTGGGATGTGGAGACGGCTGGTGGCACTGGGCCTGGACTGGGCATGATGCACCAGCATCTCTTTCTTTTGAAGACCAAGCCTAGCTGACACTCCCTGCTTCCTGCAAGACCTGCATGGACTCCTGAGAGAAGCTTGTCAACTCCAGGCAGGTGCTTTGGGCTTATCTAGGTCTGAGGCCCCTAATTGCTCTGGAGAATTTCTCAGATTCACAAGCAGTTTGTCCTACAGAACATTAAGCAAACAGGACAATGGAGCCACCAGCTTCCTCCTACCCTGCTTCTTTCTCTCTGCTGCCATGGACAGAGTGGCCATGGGGAGAAGGGCCATGAAGGGGTCTGTCCTACTCAGTGTTATTGCTGTGATGAAACACCATGACGAAAGCCAATTGTGGAGGAAAGGGTTTACTCAGCTTACACTTGCACATTGTGGTCTGTCACTGAAGGAAGTCAGGACAGAAAGTCAAGCAGCACTGGAACCTGGAGGCAGGAGCTGATGCAGAAGCCATATAGGGGTGCTGCTTGTTGGTTTGCTCCTCGTAGCTTGTTTAGCCTTCTTTCTTATGACTTCAGCCCAGGGATGGCACCACTTGTAATGGTCTGGGCCCTCCACCACCAATCACTAATTAAGAAATGCCCTACAGTCTAATCTTATGGAGATATCTTCTCAGTTGGGTTCCCTCCCTTTCAATGACTCCGGCTTGGGTCAATTTGGCATAAAGCTAGCTAGCACTGAGTCCTATAAGATGCAGCTTTCTGGTTATTTTGGCTAGACCTGAAGTTTTCTCAGGACCAACAGACATCGAGCCACTGTTGGGCTGGGGATTCAGTCCATGTGTTGGATATCACGGGGCTGGTCTAGCTTCAGGTACAGAAGTGAAGATGCCTCTAGTCTGCTCAATGACTAGTGTCACTGCTGCAGCTGCAAACCACTTCTCCAAGCTAGGCTGGAGACCAGCAGGTAGAACAATGGTGTCCTAGTTCTGACCTGGCACTCAGAATGGGAACCCTGGAGTAGGAGACAGGAAGAACAAAGGAGCTGGCACTGGACTGTTCAAGTCAGAGGATGGGCACTATTCAAGGATAGGGAGGGACCTAAGGTGGAGCTCTGGGAGAAAGAAGAGCTGGGCAGGACACAGGGATGGGGACAGGGACAGTGAGACAGAACTGCTACAGTCACAGCCCACACAAGAGGGTGTGTGTGCCTGAATGGCTGAGTGCAAGGTCCAGGAACAGGTGTTAGGGTACCTGGCTTGATGGGGCAGAGAGTAGGGTGTGGTGGTGCCCTGCCAAGAAAAAGGCTTCCCTGGGAATAGACAGTCCCTGTGTGGGAAACCCCAGCCTTCGTCTCATTCATCCTAAGAGCAGTAGAGACATTTTCCACGCTCTGCTTGCCTGTCAAAGAGTCTCTAGCATTGGACACTTAGCACATCCAGGCTTCCTGTTCTGGGCCAGAAGCTCTCATTCCTAGCCACCTCCTTTTCCAAGGACATCAAGAAGTCAGCTGGGTGGGGCCCTGGAGAGATGACTCAGTCATCAAGAGCACTCACTGTTCTTGCTGAGGACCCAGGTTCAATTTCCAGCACCCAGCTGGTGTTTCACAACAATTCATAACTCCAGTTCAGGAGGGTCTGATGCCTTCTCAGGCACAAGGTATGCACTTGGTGCCCAGACATTGTGATGGTTATCCTTGGTTATGAATTTGACTACATCAGGAATTAATTAATTAAACCTTTGAAAATGAAGGGCACACTTGTGAGGGATTTTTGCTTAATATGAAATAGAAAGATAAACTTCTAATCTGGAGCTTTGAGGTAGAACCCTTTAATCCAGCTCTTATGAGTTGGGAAAAGACAAGCCTCTAATACAGATCATCTGAGCTAGGAAGACATATCCAGAGTTCAGAGCTGAGAAGATACGCCTCTAATACAGATCATCTGAGCTGGGAAGGCATATCCAGAGTTCAGAGCTGAGAAGATACGCCTCTAATACAGATCATCTGAGCTGGGAAAACTCACCTCTAATCTGGGCCATACCTTCTGTTAGATGCCTATACAAGGATATGGAAGAAGGAAGCTTTTCCTTTTACTTACTTTCTAGCACTTTGCTAGCAAGTCCTTTCCTTCTCTAGATTACAGCCTACTTCTTTGGCCTTCCACCATCTACTGAAGGCCAGCTAGCTGAGTACCTGAGTAACTACTGGATTCCTGGACTTTCTATTCATAGCCAGCCATTGTTGGATTCGCTGCACCACAACCTGTAAGCCATTCTAATAAATCTGCTTTCTATACATATAGAGATTCATTCTATAAATTCTGCTACCCTAAAGAACCCTGACTAGTGACAGGGTTGGAGAGATGGCTCAGTGGTTAAGAGCACTGACTGCTCTTCCAGAGGTCCTGAGTTCAAATCTCAGCAACCACTTGGTGGCTCACAGCCATCTGTGATGGGATCTAATGCCCTCTTCTGATGTGTCTGAAGACAGCTACAGAGTATTCATGTACATAAAAGAAATAAATATGTTTAAAAGACACTGACTAATGCAGACATATATGTGTGTAAAGCACTCATACACATAAAATAACGAATAATAAAAAATAAAAAAAAAAATTTAAAAGAACAACAAAAAGCCATCTGGGACCTCTTCCCAATACAACATTCTTCATTCCTGACCTGCCATGGAAGCCCCACTGTCAAAAGGCAGCAAGCCCCAACTGCCAGGACCTATGCACAGAATAGGGCTGATGCTTGTCACTGGTAGCTCTGGAGGCTGAAGTCCGGTGCAAAATAAAGCTGTCTTTCAGATCCTACCAACCACCCAGGCCACTTGGCTCCTTCTCTCCAACTGCAATGACGCCCAGCCTCAGGACCATCACCTCTACCATACCCTTGACTGTGTGCCCTCCTTCTTGTCATTCGGTGCCCCTTAGCTTTTCTGATTGGTCCACAGCTTCTGCACTCCCTGGAGTCACCCCATTTTGTTGCCTCTGAATCAGCTCACTTAGTGGCATGATCTTCATACATGGGCTTGTTTGTTTAGTTTGGCCTCTTTAGAATATGGGTCTTCCAGAGCTGGGAGTGACTGGTTTGGGGACAAAAGCCCCAGAAAAGGGATGAGAGATTCTCTCCTGCATTGTGCATGCTTGGCTTAGTTGCCCTTAGAGGTGAGAGGTAGAGATCTGAGATTCTTAGTGGAATCAAGAAGAATTAGCTCTATGTGGATGGAGCCATTTGCGGGTAAAGGATTCTGCTTACCTTTCAGACCTCAGGAGCAGCCATGACTCACCTTCCTGCCATTCTATGTGGCTCTTTCCTCCTGCATGGAAATGATCATTGCCATTTTGAACAGAAAGGAGCTGTGGTCACTTGCATAAGACCTTCACAAGATTGAGTATATTGGCATTCCCTCATGGAGAATGGGAGGGCTCACTAGGCCCATAAGGACCCTTGCATCCTCCAGGATACTTAGGCAGTTAAGAGTTTTGGGGAGAAAGAGACTGTTCATTTATCACAATGCTCCTGAGTAGCTCCAATAAGCGTGCTAGTTTACAAACTGGATTTGGGTGAAATAGTCTTCTCTGTTCATTCTTTCTCTTTCTTTCTGGGTGGAATATAAATATATCGCCTAGGAATAGTCAAACAACATTTGGAACCAAGGATGGGGACACAACAGTACCACACATGAACAGCATGGGGAAGATAATTACTCACTCTTGGGACAAGCTTTGGGTTTTTGTTTTTGGGTTTTTGTTTTTGGTATTTTGGTGGTTTTGTTTGTTTGTTTGTTTGTTTCATGTGCCACAGAGGTGCACAACTCCCAAGAGAATAGTAGGTGTATCTCTCCTCTGCCAGAACTTACAGCGAGGATGGATGTTTGATGGGACTCACCCTGCAAACCAGTTAGGGTTCATCCCAGGATGTGAACTGTGAAGAAGTCATGTTCACTTGGATGAAATGGGAGCTTACAGAGCTGCCCTGTCCCTGTAGGATGGTAAATACCAAACAGTTTTGTCAGCCTGGAGGACATGACAAAATTACAGAAACTTTCTAGGAATTAGAAAAGGTGGTGATTCTTTTTCCAGGCTAAAGCCCTTTCTACGGATGGGTGTGGCTGGCAACAAGACCACAAATGGGTCATAGAGAATGGCTGGATTCTTGAGAGCTAAATCAAGTATTGTCACCATCCTTGTTATTAATGTTTTTAATGAAACAACTGATATTTAGTGAGACCTTTCCCTACTGTGGGTGCCTTACCAATATTTTCTTTAATATTCTCTTAGCTGCTGAGTTCTGGGACCAATTCCCCTTCCCTTGACATAGGCAATGGTTCACTTTCGAGTCCTTCTCCACGGTTCCTTTCACAGTTCCAATGTTTGTCACGGGATGATAGTCCAAGACTTTGTTTTGCTATCCTGCTTTCCTTTTACTTAAAACAACAACAACAAAACCGGATTCATTGAATAGATGATATAATGCTGACTTCTGAGTGTCTTGCAGATTCGGAAAGCCATCTGGAAGATACACAAACACACTTGAAGGAATGCAGATAAGAGTGAGTACATACAAGGTGCAAGAGCCAGGCACAGCTGTGAAATCTGAGGAGGTTTCGTGGTTGAGTAAGACTTGCTGACACCTGATGAGCTAATCAATAAAATCGTACAACAGGCTAAACTAAAGCAAATACTAGGCTCTCCCCTGCATTGCCTGGTGACACAAGTAACAGAGCCAGGCAGGAATGGGTGGCTGTAGAAATACAAATGAACACCTATGCTACTCAGCTGGACCAAGGAGAAGAGTAGTCAGTGGAGTGAGTTAGAACAGTATGGTGGCAGCAACTCTAAGATTTGACCCACGATGGTCTGTACTGACAATTGAACTCTAATTAGAGGCTGGGTTTTATGGATAGTCCTGTAAGAAAGGAGAACTGGCAAATGCTGGGTCAGCCATAGAGGAGCTAAAATAGGCTGGAAATAGCCATGGTTGTCGCAGTTCATGAAATATAGTGATAGTTTTTGAATTCTCTCCAAACCTGTGAGGCCTGTCATGACAGATGGATCCTATGATTGATGGGGTAAGTACATAAATCTTACCTGTCCTGCTATGATTGCCAGGTAGACTGAATGATAGTTCTGCCTGTCAATGGTGGATGTGAATAAGTCCTCATCTGAGCGGACACTGAAACAGGCCTCTTGTAAGCAAGCATCGTGTAAAACTACCGTCAAGGGTCTCTCCCGGTTCAGTGTTGGGTATGGTTGCTCTTGGAGAATTGGCAGTAGCAGGAGCACACACTTCACAAACACTGATGTGTAGAACTGGGCTTGGTACAACCTAGCTCAGTGGAACAAGGAAGAATGAGTAGCTGAAGGAGCTATTCCAAAGTTTAGTGAACACCTGGTATTAGTGGGAAAACATCCTCCGAAGTCACAAGGTTATTGAGTGAAAAATCCCAGCACTGGTGTGGCCTACCTCTTATGATTTATTGACCATAGAGGTCCCTGAAACTCTTCATATAGTGAAGACTATTGCCACTGATGTGGTTACAGGTCATAAATGGATGGTACATCCGTATTATTGAGGATACTGTGAGCTATTTTTGTAGAACATGTAGAAATTGTGCTGTAGATGATCTTGAAGCCCCCTCTCCACTTGCTGTTGTACACAGTGCTGGAGGGTGGCATGTAGGCTGCTGGGGAAGAATTGTTACCAGTGGTCCTTCTTGGCTATGGACACTTCATCTCCCATCTCCCCCTCAACTCTCAGTAATGCTCTCCAGATGCTAGATAAGATATGTCTGCTAACCCCATGGAGGAAGCAACAGTGTCAACTGGCCAGATCCCCTGGAGCTCCGGGAGACTGGACCACCAGCCAAAGAATACACATGAAGGGACCCATGGTGCTGGCCACATATGTGGCAGAGGAGGGTCTTGTTAGCCATTGGGGGGTTGGGGGAGAGGAGAGGCCCTTGGGCCTGAGGGTGTTAGATGCCCCAGTGTTGGGGAATGCTAGGGAGGGAAGAGGGGAGTGGGTGGGTGGGTGGGAGAGCACCCTCATAGAGGCAGGGGGAGGGGGATGGGATAGGGAGTTTCCAAAGGGGAATACATTTGAAATGTAAATAAAGTAAATATCCAAAAAAAAAAAAAAAACCAACCAAACAAACAAACAAACAAAAAACCCAAAAATCTCTGCTGGTGCAACCATAGTATGACTACGTAGAATGAGTGTAACCAAATGCTTTGCAATTTTATATAAGTCTGACTCTAGAATGGGAAACTCATGTTTGGTATCGTAAATGAGGACAAAAACCTATAGGTGGGGATGTCATATGGCTTAATGAAGAAGCTACTACTGTTGTTTTATTAAATGATATGAAGTACCTGTCAGTTTGTCTTCTACACATTTGAGATTATTGTTGCTGTTAGCCTTGGTCAAGGAGGTTTCTTTCTTGCAGTGAGCAGTGGTTACTAAGGAGATTCCTAGTCATTGAAACTACTGAGAACAAGTCATTATTGCCATGTCACGGCAGCCTGATGCTCACCTCTATTTTATCTATAGGATAAAATAGCCATACGTTTGTCCCATCCCTCCAAGGCTCAGGGAACATTGTGAAAGAGGAGGAAGGAAGAATTTAAGAGCTGGTAGGCAGGGTAGAGAGTGTTGCGTAGCTCTTTTCTCCAGATTGAATATGATCATTGCCATTTTGAATCAGAACAACTGGGACCACTCACACAAGATGCTCACAAGAGTGAATTCAGTAATATTCTTTTGTGAAGGGAGGAAAAGACTCACCAGGTCATCCCTAAGGACATATGAGCAGTTAACAATTTCTGGGAAAGGGAGAGTCTTTGATGGTGTACCTGTAAGCAGGTTGTTCCTGTTTCTGTAAATAACTCTTTACCCTGCAAATAACCTCCAATTAACCCATCCATTCACCAAATGGACTGTGATGGCGTTATTTGTCTGGGGCTTCTGTTGCTCTTTTATCTGGAGTGAATAGAAATAGATTCCCAAGGAAAAGGAGCATACCATGTGGGAGGTGCTTGGCTCTCTGGAGGTTCATTCTGAAGTCTCACCAATGTGCAGACAGATGTGTGTGGGTGCATTTGCTCACGGACATACAGAGGAAAGTGGGTGACTCACTGTGTGGTGAAACCAGAACTTTGGCCTATGGGATAAGAGTCGCTGGCCTGCTTCCTGTGGGCTGAGATAATGCAGTTTAGGTGAAGACTTAGGGATACACACTAATAGATTTACTGCTCTGCCCTACTCAGGGGCAGGGCTCTTTGTCATACCCTTACCATCAGCCCATCTTGCAGAGAATAGCCTTGAATGTCCTCTATCTTCTTAGAGCAGTCCTGGACAGGTCTCCAGCTTCACAAAAATCTCCAACACAGCTCTAGATTGGGCCTTCTGGTGGCCCCACTGCTCTCCCAGAAGTTGAGGGTGAGAATATTTCCCCCTTTCTTGGAGTCTGGGCTTGTCTGACCCTAGAACTTAATATGACCTGTTCCTCCCTCCTCTGATCCCTCTGATAGCCATGGTTGAAGCCAAAGCCATAGACAATCAGAACCCAACCCTCTCTGCTAGTCAAGGTGGAGGCCGAAGGCTAGGAAGAAAAGGTGAACGCCCTTCTAGTGCTCAGAGGGAAATCACTCTGTAGCTAAACATGAAGCAGTCCTACAGCCTATACCACCTCAACCCACAAGCAAATAAGAACTGGCACATGTACCTGCCCATTGTTAGCCTGAGAAAGGGAAGCCATGCCCACCAGGGGCATCGGGGAGGCTCTTGGAAAGGGCCACTTGCAAAAGCTTCAGAACATTGACTCTTAAGCAACTGCCCCTTGTTGTATGAAGTGCAGGTGTGAGGTCAAGAACCTCCTACAAAGAACAAAGAGACCGTGTGCCCAGAAGGATGTGCCCCACTTGAGACAAGGGAGAAGCTGAGAGCTTGGGTAAGACTTGTGGATGCACCCAGACATCCCTAAAGTCAGAGTCACATTCCTTACAGGGCTTGTAAGAGGCACAGAGCTGATATGTATCCAAAGTGGTCATGAGTGGAGAAGGCTTTAGGTAGGAATTTGAGGTTACAACAAATGAGAACAGATGTTTCTCCTAAGTTTTGGTGTCTGTGGCTCTATGCAGCACCTTCCTGTTCTCAAACACACAAAAAAGGGGGACCAGTGAGATAGCCTAGCTGGTAAGGGCACCAAGCTTGACAACCTGAATTTGATCCCTGGAATCTGCATGGCAGGAGAGAATCAATTATCACAAGTTGTTCTCTGATCACCGGTGTATTGTTGGCAAACATGCGTATGCACACAAACACACACAGTAAGTAAATAAAGGGAATTTTTAAATGACTAAATGTTTCAACACAGTAAGTTTCTTTTGTTTGTTTGTTTGTTTGGCTTGATTTTTTGAGACAGGGTTTCTCTGTGTAGCCCTGGCTATCCTGGAACTCACTCTGTAGATCAGGCTGGCCTCAAACTCAGAAATCCACCTGCCTCTGCCTCCCGAGTGCTGGGATTAAAGGTGTGCCCCACCACAGCCCAGCTACAGTCAGTCAGTTTCAATGACTCAGTTCCATACAAACCCTTTTCAGCCGTAATAAAATTAGTCTGAAGTAAACACAAGAATTTGCAGATAATTCTAATGAAAACAAGCTTTATAAATCACCATTTATTTGGAAAATAAAGCAGACAGTTCTAAATGGCACACAGATTAAGGAATAATACAAAATAAACATTAGAAATACTTAGAGAACATATTACAAATTGGTCGATGTTGCTTACACTTGCAATCCCAGCACTCAGGAGGTTGAAGCAGAAAGATTATCGTGAATTTGAAACCATCCCGCAGGACACAGAGTGAGACCTTGTCTCAACCAATAAGCAAGCAAGCAAACACAAGGGAAAAGCAACCTAGTGTCACTGTGATCTTAAATGTTGAGAGATGACACCTTTAATAGCGATCAAGGGAACCAGAGCGATGGCTCAGTTCTTAAGAGCACTTGCTGCCCGTGCAGAGGACCTGACTTTGGTTTTTATCACACACAGTGGACTCACAACTATCTGTAACTCCAGTTCCAGGGGATCCAACATCCTCTTCTAATGTCTTTGGACAACAGGCATGTGTTAGGTCTCAAAATAAAAAGATAACGGAAATGGCTGGATTATATAGGAAAGTGCAGCTGGGGGAATGGCAGCCCAAGTTTGCGAGGTACAGAATATTTCAGCCTTAAACAAACACTTCCAGAGAGAAAAGTGTAGCATCCTTCCCAAACTACTCTTAGGTCAACACATTTAAAACACATTGAGTGAGGGCAGGACCAGAGAGGATAGGCCACCCTGACTCCTAATCCCATGACTATAAGTAGCATACTTGCTCCACAGTGAACATTTTTCAATGTGACAGTGCTCTTGTCCAAAGTAGGGGGTTATAGGAGAACAAGGCTAAAGCTGCAAACGATCTGCCCAGTATCTTCCTGTATCCAATCCCTGGAATCCCCTCTGTAACCACACATTACCCCATCATAGGATAACCTGACTGGGGAGGCTACTTCTGGGGTTCCACTGTACTGCTCCTCTGTGTGAGCAGTCTGCCCTGTTGAGCCTAGTGCTAAACCCCTCGAGGAGGGAGTCAATGGCCTCACCACCAGGCTATCTGGGCCCTGTGTTCTCTAGCATGCCGCGGGTGGCAATTGGGCATACCTCCTTGCTCCAGGAAGCAACTGATGCCTTTGAAAGCTGAGCTGTCAGTGTGGGAAGGCTGAGCTTGCTCAAGAAATAACTAATTTAAGGACCTTGGAGTGGGCTCTGGGTAGGGTTGATTTTATGATGATCATGGAATCATATCAAGGAGCCCATTTAGTGTAAGGAGAACTCTGATTTCAGCAATGGAATTGGATCTGAAGCCTGGAGACACTGAGATTACAGCTGAGCAAACTGGTGAGCTTGCTGTTCTCAGTCTGTCTGAAAGATAGCACAGACCCAGTTCTGGCCAAGACATACTTCTAAAGGAAAGGGCATGCTCTTCTGGACAGCCCATCCCTCACCCCACTCCTGGGTCTCAGCAGATACACGGCTGACACAGATATCTGCCCCCAGAAAGGCCCACCTGGGTACTGGAGAAGGCTCCTGAGGTGATATCCTTCCAGGTTTGAATAAAGATCCTGGATGAGGTCCTTCCTGAGTGACTGGGAGAGAAAGTCAGCAGGAGCCAGCTCACTCACTCTCCTCCAGGGATTATCATCTCCTGGCTCCTGTTGTTCCTCTGCAGAGTGAAAGCAGTGTCCAGTGAGCCTGAGGACAGCCTTACCCTGGAAGAAATCAAGCCCAGGATGCACCTAAGGGACTACAGGAGGAACCTGGAGCTGAGTAGTAGGCTAGACAGCAAATGTCTGATGATACGAACCATCTAACCTCTAGTATGCCATGTACCAGCTTACAAGGCTCCTCAGAAGGTGGGCAAGGATGATGCAGTAGGGGCTGATGGGGTCTCCATGCAGAATGGCATTGTCTAGCCTCAAAAATTACATGGCGCAGCAGCCGAGCATAGACTCTGCTGAAGGTGTCTACAAAAGCAGTCTCCAAGAGAGCAGGCACACTAGTGTCTACATCCAGGAATCCAGGAGGATGGAAATGAGCATGGAAGCACTTATCTCCAGTGCAGAATGCCAAGTTATTTATGTAGCTCCCTCTTCAGGGAAGCAGAGACAATGCTGCACTTTATACATGGATGGCAGCAGCCAGCCAGCCTTCTATACCATTGTCCCCTTGATCTTGGCTTCTAGAAGTGGCCCTGCCAGTGAGCTCCTGTCCTACAGCAACATGCTACCAGGACCCCTGGGGGCTCATGTAATTGCTGATGGAATCTTCAGATCCCACTGCCATTCCTTGAGACCATGGAAAAAGGGCAAGCTGCTGGCAGCTTAGTCCCCCACCTTACCCCCCACCACCCCAGGGCACACTAGAGATTCATTTTGCAATGTTTTAAAGTCCCAGCACCCCACACAGGACCCTACCAGCAGCAAGAGCTCCAGAATGAAGTAACCCAAAGTAACCAGGGACAAAGGGTAGCTGGGGCCATGATGCCTGCCTTCCCCTGCCCTCAGGTGTGCTAGCACCTGATAGTCATCCTGGAAGTTCCAGTAGAGTAACAGCTGTCTGTACACCTGAGATTCCTGAGCAATCTAGGCAAGCCATGCAACTAGTGGTGCCCCTCTCTACCCAGTCCATGACAGATCTAACCAGCTCCTCAGAGGACTCTAGTGCTGCCCAGCTGGCCCTTTCTTTCTGAACTGACCTGGAAGACAATGAAAGAGTCACTGTGAGCAGGTGCCTCAGCAGGGACCTGCAGTCATTAATGCCTGTTTACTCATTGAAATGCTTTCAGCGTCACTGTGAGTTTTTCCATCAGTTGTGCAGGGTCCTCAGGTCGTGTCACAGCCAGCTGCTGGAAGAAGACCACATGGCAGAGCAGACAGGCATGGTGCTGAAGCAGTAGTTGAGAGCTTACATCTTGGGGGCTGGAGAGATGGCTCAGTGGTTAAGAACACTGGGTGCTCTTCCAGAGGTCCTGAGTTCAATTCCCAGCAACCACATGGTGGCTCACACAACCATCTGTAATGGAATCCGATGCCCTCTTCTGGTGTCTGAAGACAGCAACAATGTACTTATATAAAAGAGAGAGAGAGAGAGAGAGAGAGAGAGAGAGAGAGAGAGAGCTTACATCTTGAGACACAGGAGAAAACAAACTGGGAATGGTGTGAGGTTTTTGAAACCTTAAAGCCTGCTTCCAATGACATACCTCTCCAAGCAGCTGGAATGTGAAAGCATTTGGCCTCAGAGGCAGGGACTAAACGAACCCCTATTCCTGGGATATGGACCAGAGCCATATCTTGCTTGTCTAAAATTAGGGAGAGGTAGAAATGGTCGGTTTAAAGATGGAGGGAGGGAGGGAGGGAGAGGGAGAGGGAGAGGGAGAGGGAGAGGGAGAGGGAGAGAGAGAGAGAGAGAGAGAGAGATATTACTCCTCAAATGCCACTTCCATAGAAATGCCAGCTGACCCCTTCGCCTCAGATTATGATGTCCTGAGCATGTCGATTCAGCATTGTCTTTTCCTGACTGGCATTGAATCCTGCTTTTAGGTCATCTTCATGCTTGGGTAGTTTCCACCTGGTTCCTGAGGCCCCTGAGGGCAGGGATGGACCTGTTCTGGTCTCAGCTTCTCTCTGCTGTAAAAAAGTTTCCTTATTTGCTGAGTGACCCTTGTAAGAGCAGGGTTGGGGTGTGGAGCACAGTACCATTTCTTAGTTCTAGCAGATCTAAGCCCAGAGTCTCAAACTGGAGGACAGAAGGATCGCTGTGGAGGCCTGGGATCCTTTTAGAGCCAAGACCATAGATAGATAGAACCTGGGCTGATGCCCTGTAGCTTCTCAGAAGGAGCTAGGAACGAGCCCCTAACAACCGTCCTGAACTTGAAAATTCTGAAAACACTTGCGGATGGTACAAGAACATTCTCAGTACCAAAAGCTTCCCTAGTCCCTGATGTGGGAGCCCGGTGATAAGTAGTACAGGCTGAGAGACCACTGAGGCATAAAAAAATCCAGGAGTCAGAAACACATTTTTCCCGAGACGTGCTGAGAAGTTAACGACTTCACCTGCGAGGTACAGCGGATGCGCAGGGCGGATGCGCAGGGCAGATGCGCAGGCTTTGAGCTAGCCGTGAGGGAGGCCCCATGGGCAAGCATGCCCAGTGGGCACCTGCTTCCCTCTTTTGATCAATAATTAGGTCATAGCTCACTGTGGCTCCTGGCAGCTATTTTTAAATCCAGCTTTATATAAATTCTGAGAAGCATTTTGCAGAAAAGAGCTAGTGCATTCAAATGGACTTTAGAGATGAGATGAACACTTCCAGCTGGGTCCTGAGGTCATTTCCTTTAAGGGAAATGTTCTGCTTTAGAGAGAGGCAGCCAGGTCTAAGTCAAGTGCATGCCTTCTTTTTTTTTTTTTTTTTTTTGAAACAGGTCTCACTATATAGCTCTTGTTGGCCTGGAACTTGCTCTATGAACAGGCTGGCCTCAAACCTCAAAATCACAGAAACCTGCCTGCTTCTGTCTCCTAAATGCTGGAGTTAAAGGTGTGGTGCATCACATCTGGCTCAAGTAAAGTCTCTTAAGAACTTGGTGTTGAGCCTAGGTGAGTAGCTGTTCTCAGGCCCTAAACTCAGAGATACTGAGTTTGAGAAAGATCTATGGGGAGAGCTCAGGGCCACCAGTCAGGTGGGCAGGGGTGCTGCCACAGCATGCCAGCCCTGCCCCCAGGTCATATCCTGCCTGAGGGTAGGGGCACACCCTGACTGGCAGCTCCCATTGCACTGATTTGGTCTTTAATATGGATTTGCAAGGATTTAAATCCACAGCCCTAAAAGCCAAATGCGTCTAAGATGGTGCCTGGATGTAGACTGGCCACACGGCCCTGCTTGGAGGCTGCACCTTATCTTTCCCCATTTCTTCTGGTACTCAGGCAGGACACTGAGCTACCTGCACTGGGCCAGTATGAGGAAGAGTAGCCATGGTTAGGGATACTGGACATGACTTTTTTTTTTTTTAGGAGCCAAGCTAGCTTCACTTTCGACACAGTCACCCTTTAGTGTGCTTAACAAGCTGCTCTTGTCACCAGACAATGGAGCAGTCACATAAACATGGTTCATGCCAGAGAGGAAGACCCCAGAGGCCACTCTGCCACTAGGAGAGCTCTCTCCAACTCAATCCCCTTCCTCTCTGTGAGTCTGATTCCCCCATCCTATGACTGCACTGAGCCAACCCCATTGAGCCAACCCCTTGCATAGGCGCGCGCGCGCGCGCGCGCGCGCGCGCACACACACACACAAACACACCAGGGCTGAGGCAAGGCAAATGATCCCAATGCCTGAGCCTC
>JADRCH010000138.1:6206467-6242960 GCA_019843965.1 Rhynchomys soricoides | reverse complement strand
CACTGTGATATGTGGGTACACACACACACACACACACACACACACACACACCAGGCTTAAGGCTGGGCAAATGGTCCCAATTCCTGAGCCTTGGGACACAGAAGAATGAAGAGGGAGGAGACACCATGATGTTCACAGTGGTGGGTGAGCCCCCCACCTCCACATCACTCATGTGAAAGCAGCATGGTTGGCTCTAGTAAGATGGATGATCTCCCCAAACTCGTCTGCCTGTCATATCCTCCTCAAAGCCTGAGATCCATGAAATCCCAGAATCATCTAAGGATTGAAAGCTGCTGGGCTCCTGCCAACATCTGTATTCTGGAAGATTCCCTGGACATCCTCTCCCTCCTGATTGATAGAACTGCCTGAGATAGCTGTCAATGTGCAGGACCAGACTAACATCTGCTGCCTGGGCCCAGTGCAGAATGAGTATGGGATGCATTATGGTCCTCATGCTTCATGGGCAAGTGGCCCATGGAGGAGTATGGTGGGAGACATGAGTAGTGGATGGTGGGGTCATGGGGGTCAGTGGCAGGCAGAGGCAGCATGCAGCATACGCCTTTCCGGGTTCCTGAGAGTGGCAAGGGATATTAGATGCTCCATTCTGGGGTCAAGTTCTCTCCTGGCCTGCTTGCTGGGCTCTTGGTCTTGTGGTTCTCTTAGTTCTCTTCCCTCTGATTTCCAAACAGACTCAGAGGCCCCCGGGGACACAGTCACTGATCTCACAGAGGGATCTCACAGAGGGAGAGGGAATGGTTCTTTGAAGCAGTGTCAAGGCAGATGGAACTTTACTGCTATTAACATGAAAGCCTGTGGTTATATCATGAAGATGCTCTCAGAGCCTGGAGTCCAAAAAGAGGCATGCTGACTGACCCAGTTTCTTTTCCCAGTCTGCCACATGGAGCCTAGAGCCAGAATATGCTGAGTCTAAGCATCCTGGGCCAGCTTGTGTTCATGGTGGACTAGATTGGGGTCTTCCCATGCTGAGCCTCTCCCACTGTAGGTATGGCAACCTTTCCTGGATAGGTGATCCTAGGCTGTATAAGAAAGCTAGCTAAATATGAGCCTGTAAGCCAGCTAGCAAGTAGCATCCTCCATGGTTCCTGCTGTAAGTTCCACTCCTGGGCTACTTTTGGTGGAGTGTTGCGTCATGGCAACAAGAAGACTAGAGCACTTTGCTTTGCATCCTTGACATTTACAATGCTTAAACATCTCGGGCTTGGAAGATGGCTCAGTCAGTAAAACCCTTGCTGCATAAGGACGATGACCTGAATTGATCTCCAGCACTTGCATAAAAGTTAGGTACAGCAACACAGTTCTGTATCCCAGCACTGGGAGATCCCTGGGGCCCAATGGTCAGTTACTACCCAATCTGTGAGCTTGGGTTCTGTGAAGAACTCTGTTTCAAGAATTAAGGTAGAGAAGCAATTGAGGAAAACAACAGATGTTGACCTCTGACCTCCACACACATATGTAATGTGCGCGCGCGCGCGCACACACACACACACACACACACACACACACACACACTTCAAATGTATCTTTTCATCCTGTCTGCATGGATCACACCACTTATGGCTGCCAAAATGCCCCAGTTGCATTTGAGTCTCTCCAACACTGTGTGGAATCGTTGTCCATAGTTAACTGTCCCTCCAGATAAGCAAGCTTAGGATAGAGGGAGCCGATGGAGATGCTGGGTGGCTTGCAGGAAGAATCACGGTACCAGTGGCTCTTCTAAGGGAGCATACTGTCCCCACCATCAGAGGGATGCACCTGCTGAAGGAACTCACCGGAAATGGGTGGAGTGCTCAGCTTCTCTACCTGCAGTGGCTTCTCCCTCACCTCAGCCTCACAGCCTCTTTGAAGCCTGGGAAACTCAGAGATTATGGTCTCTAGTGCCGCTGGCCTCTGAGTAGAAGTAGTGAAGTAGTTCTTTCATTCAAGCTCGCTCTCTCTCTCTCTCTCTCTCTCTCTCTCTCCTGTGTGTCTGTCTCTCTGTCTCCATACTGCTGAGATTCCAGGTCAGCTTCACCTCAAACAAGCCGCCTCGTAGCTTTCACCCAATTCTGCTCCCCAGGAAACCACGGCCTCTGAGTGTTCTTTGTTCCTCCTCTCCCCACTTTCCACAACACTTGTGATCTCTAGATACTGCACAGGACAAGGACAACAGAGGATGCTCGGGACCCTCACAATAGGAGGTTACACAGAGTCTTCAGCGAAGGATCTCTGATAACCCTCAACTGTTAGAAGAAAGATGCATCAGTAACAATTCTTAGGACTCCAAGGTTCCATTCAGAAGCACAGACTGTACCACTCTCACTCATGGGAGATTCCAGAAAGAACCCCCAACAAAAATACTTTCTGATGCTCTGAGGTGCCTGTTGGTCACTTCCTCTTTGGGAGTCCCAAGTGCTGACAGTCTTTAAACACGGCCCAGTGTTTTTGCCAGCTCTAAGAGATTTTTCTAGGGTATGGAACCAGCCCCTCTAGCCACTGCCTGGATTACTCTGGGCCTCTGGACTCTGTAGTACACTCTTCTAAGGAGGTCTAGAAACAGTGTTTTCAGCTCCTTCTCGTGCTGACCATGGCCTTAGCCACCAGAGAGCTGCATGCCAGCCTCAAGCCTCAAGTCTTGCTTTCCTTGATCACCGTACAGAGGTGACACAGTATCAGGAGAGACCATAGTCATGGAGGGCTGTGAGCTGCATTCTTGGTGGCCTTGGCACTCCATCCTCTATAATGAACTTGGGTCAGAGCCCTGAGGTAATCAATGGGGTTAATAGATCAATCCCTCATGAGCAGAGGCAGACATGGTTTCTGGTTCCCTCCTTTTTCATAATTCCGGAAGGTCGTACTGCTGATGTAACTGTTCTATAGCTCGAGTTTGTTCATCCAAGGGCAGGGTGTCCCCATCGTAATTAGGTGGCTCACATTTAATTTGGCAAAGATATTAAAAAATCATCCCGGAGGAGGCCCCTGGAACACAGGGCTGAGGAGGGAAGGCTCCGTGGAAACCCTTAGAAAGAGGGCATCTGAGGAACAGCAGCAGCAAGGCATATAGTGTCCTGAAGTCTGGCTTTCAATTTCCTTTTGATGTGGCAGGACTAGGAGGTGCAGAAGCCTATCTCTCTGTGCTCAGGAAGGGCTTCTAAAGGTCACACAGGCTGCCATGGGCACTGACAAGCAATAGGAAGCTCTGAAGGTCAGTAACAACCCAAGAGTCCAGCCAGCACAGGACTCCCCCTCTATTAAGGACTGACCAAACCTTTTGAGTGTAGATAACTGTTCACTGCTCCCCCCAGTCCCCTACCTAAGGACACACTCCTCTCACTGTGCATTTACCTACAGCACATCACTCCTATCCCAGCCTGCCTGTCTAATGAAATTCTTATCATCTAGAAGGAAAGAATGGTTCATTAATCAAAGATTATCATCCCTTCTGGTGATATATGTGAGCCCTTTCATATCTTCTATCTCAAGGCCACCCTCCTGAGCTAGGATCTTAGATTGTCTTAAAAAAGAAGCAAGTTCCATGCATGGTGGCACACACTTTTACTACCAGCACCTGGGTGCCAGAGGCAGGTGGATTGCTGTGAGTTTAAGGTCAGCTTGGTCTACATAGAGAGCTCTAAGCCATCCAGAGCTACTCAGTGAGACCCTGTCACAATAAATAAATAAATAAATAAATAAATAAATAAATAAATAAATAATGAGAAGGTGGGCTGAGCACAAATATTTTCATTTTTCTGTTTCCTGACTGTGGTTGCAATATGACCAGATGCTTTGAGCCCCTACAGCCAGGACCTTCCCATTATGGTGTACTATACACTCAAACTAAGACAAAAAACAAAAACAAACTATAAACCTTTCCCCCTCAAGTGGCTTTAGTGAGGGCTCTTTATCACAGCACCAGAAGAAATAACTGAGATGAAAAGCTGGCATCAAGAAGTGGAACAGCTGTGGAAAAACCTGACCAGGTGACCCTTAGACCTGTGGAAGTGTTATGTGGCCAGAATGTGGAAGAGTTGATTAGTCTGGGACAGAAAAAAACTCGAGGAATGTGTGAAGTTGAGCTTTACAAGCCATTTTGGTGGGGGGTTGGAAGACAAGAATGCTAAGGGGAACAGACTGTGGAGGCTCAGCTTTTTGTTCCTGTTTTCATTCTGAAGGGAACGGAATGGGGACTCTATGAGGACCATGGAGAGGGCCATTCGTGTGATATTTTGGCCAAGAACCTGGTGTCCTTTTACCTGTATTCTGAGGACCTGAGTGAGGTTAATTTAAAGGCAATTGATTAAATTGGTTAGCAGAGGAAATTCCAAGACAGGAGAGCATTCAGACTGGTACTAAGAAGCCAGTTATAGTTACTAAAGAGAACATCACTGTGATGGTTTGTGTATGCTCAGTCCAGGGAGTGGCACTGTTAGAAGGCCCTGTTAGAGTAGGTGTGGCCTTGTTGCAGAAGGTGTGTCACTGTGGGTGTGGGCTTTAAGACCCTCATCCTATTTGCCTGGGAGCCAGTGTTCTGCTAGCAGCCTTCAGGTGAAGATGTAGAACTCTCAGCTCCTCCTGCACCATGCCTGCCTGGATGCTGCCATGCTCCTGCCTTAATGATAACGGACTGAACCTCAAGCTGACAGCATAACATGGCAGAATCATCTGCACGGGTGTATGACTGAAGACTGAGGGGGTCATGCAATCCTGCTCCATGGTTTCAGAAGGCAGCCACGGGCAGACAGTCGGTGGCAGGATCAGATCCTCATTCTTTGAAGCTGCAAAGGTGAAATCTAAGTTACAATAGAGACTCTCAGGATGTTGGAGATCCCAGAATCATAAGATGTTCACCAAGGAAAGCTGAAGGCTGGAGAGAGAGAGAGAGAGAGAGAGAGAGAGAGAGAGAGAGAGAGAGAATGAGAATGAATGAATGTGAACTGCAGTAGGCAGCAGAGTATGAAGTGGTGTCTATCTAAGACCTAAGGTCATGTCACTATTGCACATCTTGACTGGCATGTGGATGACATAACATGCAGAATCTGTAAGTAAGAGAAATCACTCATGACAACTCTCTCCTGTAACTCAGCACATAACACCCTCTGGCACTATTAATACAAGCCACTAGGGAGAGAGAATTCAGCTAAGTCAGCCTGATTTCTACATGTCCCACAACCAAAATAGGTGATATTTTGGGCAGTAGGGACTTATATTCTGACATGCAACCACCAGTAGTTGCAATAGCGTGTACCATGTGTGAGCCTGAGGAGTCTCCTTTCCAAGAACTAACTCATAGAAAGGAAGTCCATCTCCAACTCCGGGGATTTATCTAGTAAACTTATAACTTCCGAGAAGGCCTTTTTTAAAAAACCAATGTAGGTATGATTCTTTCATTCAGACTCCTGAATTGCTGTTTTAGCAATCCATCCTTCCTTCCAACTAATGCAATCCTTTAAAGGTTGCAAGGTAGATGGAAATGACATTTGATTTAGTAGTCTTCCACCCAGTTCTGCACACTTGTGTTTATGAAGTGAGTGTCCCTGTGATCTGATTCTCTGGTATACCCATGTGTAACACAGAGTGGGGTGAGGGCTTTGATGGTAGCACCTGTTGTTTGTTTGTATGTAAACGCCCATAAGAGGCCCGTGGCAGTGTCTACACAGATGAGAGAGAGTATTTGAATCTCTCACTGACAGGCATAGGTGTTCCTATGCAGTCTATTTGCCAATCCCACACAAAATAGGCATATGTAAACACTTGCTCAGTTATAGTATTCACCCGACATTCATCTGAGAGGACTCGATGAGCTATTGGCTGTCACATAAAAACTACCAGGAGCTGATCCCTGGTGGACTCTGTTATGTATCCCCTTCCACATCTGTTATCCCCATGGTAGCTAGCCTGCTAGTTCTCATTTTTCCACTGGGCAATCCATAAATCCAGACCTCTACATACAGCCCAGTTGTCAGTAAAGATTATCACCGGCCAGTTTTCTTTCATGCTGTTCTTACCCCAGACTGGGGGTTCCTCCCCTCTCCTCCTTCTTAGCTGCATGCTATCTGTGTCCACTTGTATGCTGAACATCTTAGTCACTATTTCATTGCTGTAAGGAGACATCGTGACCAAGGCAAGTCTTAGGAAAGAACGCCTTTAACTGTGGGCTTACTTACAGTCTCAGAGACTTAGCCAACCATCATCATGGCAGGAGTATGGTGGCAATCAGGCAAGGCACTAGAGAAGCAGCTGAGAGCTCCACCATGTTCTGCAGGCAGGAAAGAGAGAGGAAGAGGGAATGTGTGTGTGTGTGTGTGTGTGTGTGTGTGTGAGTGAGAGAGAGAGAGAGAGAGAGAGAGAGAGAGAGAGAGAGAGAAACGGAGCCTGATGTGGACTTTTAAAACCTCAAAGTCCACCCCCAGTGTTACACTTCCTCCAACAAGGCCATACATACTCCAACAAGGTCCCTCCCCCAATCCTTCCCAAATAGTGCAACTCCCTGATGACTAAACATTCAGCTATATGAGCATATGGGGGTCATTTTTATTGAAACCACCCAGTGAAGTCACCCATTCTTGTGTGGTACCTTTATAATGTTTGTTATTGTACCAGACATCTAGAAAGATATCCAGTGTTTTTTCCCATGTCTGGATTAGTTTGGCATTTGGTTCAGTTACCAGAGGATATTTAGTAGCTTGATCCCAAAACAGCCTGCATGGCATTGGTGACAGGGGTTGCAGACAGAAAACCATGTTGCTGTAATATATATGCCATTTTTTTTTTCAGATTTTGATTCTATGTCACCCAAACCTTGATTAAATAAACTCCTTTTTACTGTCACTCAAATGGAATAGTGGATGCAATTGTTTTATATACAGCTAGTAACTGCTGTTCTGGTGCTGTGTGCTGAGCTTCTGCCCTTTTCCATGACTAAGACCAAAACCCTATCAAAATAAGTTGTTCAGGAGGTTTCTTCAATAGCCTCCATGAACTTCTGAGTTTCTCCTAATTTCTAGTATGAAGGGTGAAGGCATTGGGGCATTTTAGGCTGTCCTACAGGGATCTTAGTTTGCTCAAAATCATCTTAAGACTTTCTGTTTCAATCCTACACAAAACCCCTTTTGATCATATTATACAAATGGCAGACAACTTGAGCAAGGTGGGGTATGAAATGCAACAGCGCTTTGATCCCCCACAACCACCTACAGCTGTTTTAGAATCACATACACAGGCACAACCTTCTCTGGTAGCGTACATGTCTTATCTAATCTTAAGCCTCCCCCAAATTCCACAGCTGAACTCAACCCTTCCTCTTTGTTTGGACTGACTTCCATCCTCATTCCTTCAGGTGTGTTTGACCTTCTTCCAGGGTTTTCTGAATCTGTAAGACACTCAGAAGTTAGCATTATGTAATTTGTGTAATGAAGGCTTTTAATGAAAGATGTGCAGGATGACAAAGCAAGGTCCTGAGCCACCATCTTATGATCAATAGTGGGATTGTGAGGTGAACTGTTACCTACGTCAGTGAATGGGCATTGGTCCTGGGACTCAGCACCTAAGGGAACATTAAAGAAAGTGTTGGTAAGGCACAACACAGCAGGGAAAGATCCCACTGCTTAGCAGTAGTTTCCTCAAAAGAACAATATTGGACACAGTGTCATGGATGGAGAGACTCAAGAATGGTGTTCAATGCTGGGCAGTGGTGGCACACGCCTTTAATCCCAGCACTCGGGAGGCAGAGGCAGGCAGATTTCTGAGTTCGAGGCCAGCCTGGTCTACAGAGTGAGTTCCAGGACAGCCAGGGCTATACAGAGAAACCCTGTCTCGGAAAACAAAAAACAAACAAAACAAAACAAACAAAAACAAAAAGAATGGTGTTCAAGAATCAAGTCATTCTTCATGACACACTTGTGCGTTCTTTAGCCTGGGCAAATAATCGATACCTTTTCTAATTCATAGAAGTTTCTGTAATTTTGTCATATCCTTCAGACTGATGAAACCGTTTGGTATTTACCATCCTACAGGGACAGGGCAGCTCTGTAAGCTCCCATTTCACCCACCTGAACATGATTTCTTCATAGTTCATACCTTCAGTTGAAACCCTAACCTTGGTTTGCAGGGTGAGTCTCAGCAAACATCCACCCTCACTGTAATTTTTGGTGTAATTTCTGGCAGGGGAGGAGCATACCCAGTATGCTCTCAGGGGGTGTCGTGAGTAACTGCCTGCCCATCTGTGACAAGCTTTGTCTTTCTTTCCTGCACACTTCCACAGCTTCTACTATGTTTTCCCTTCCTGTCTACTGCTGCTCATTGCACCAGGAGTTTCTGGGATCGCCATGAATTAAAGTATACTCAGGTTTAAGATCCACAGAAGCCCAAGTATGTTTGTGGCAGGTGTCCTGATCTGACTGAAAAATGACCCTGTAGGCGTTTATGTCTTAGAATACTTTTTCCCAGTTGGTGTTTTTGGAGAGGTTAGGAAGCATAGCCTCGCTGAAGGAAATATGTGACAGGGAAGACTTTAAGGGTTTATAATCTCAGCCTGCTTCCTGTCCTCCCTCTCTGCTTTCTGGATGTTATTGAAATATGATCCCCTCGTGCTGATGCCATTCTGGCCTTTATGGATTCTCCCTCTGGAACCATAAGCCAAAATAAACACTCTCTTTTCTAAGATGCCTTTCATCGTGGTGTTTTATCACAGCATGAAAAAACTAACTCACCCAGCAGAGGACTAAGAAAGCCATAGCTCAATGTGGGCCTTCCATTGCCCTGTGTGATCTTCACCTGTAGGCAAGCTTGGGCACCTGATTAGAGCAGCAGCCAAGGCAGTTTTTAACCCAGGAGATTTTTCCCTCACAGAGGCAAGCACACTGGGAATCACTAGCATTTCTTCTACCTCTTCGGTAACCTGTCATCAGACTTCAAAGCAGTGGACCTGTGGGTCGAGAGCCCTTTGGAAGGGGTTAAATGATTCTTTCACAAGGTCTCATATGAGATATCCTACACATCAGGTACTTAAATCACAATTTGTAACAGTAGCGAAAAAAAAAAAAACTTTATGGTTGGGGTCATCACACCCTGAGGAACTGTATTTAAGGGTTGCAACATTAGGAAGGTTGAGAACCACCGTTCTATTGTCTTTCAGGGCTCACCATCACAGCATCTGGGCCTCTGTCAACTTTTCCCCTAGAAATTCTGGCTCAGCACAAATCTTGCTGGAGAGGCCTTTTGGGCAGCTCTCCCCTTTTCTCTCCCCCCCACTTCCACTGCTTTAGCACCCCCTCAACATGATTAGCATGACAATATAAGTCACTCAAATCCACCATATCCTCCTTCTGCAAGGATTGTTACTGGGCTCAATCCTGCCAGGGCCCAGCAGAAATGACCACAGCTCTTGTGATTCAAGATGAATAGGAATGCCTCCCTCCCCTTAATCTCTTATGTTTGAGTACTCAGTCCTCTATTGGTGACACTGTTTGGGAAAGGTTAGGAGGTTTGGTCTTGTTGGAAGAGATGTGTCACTGGGGTGGGCTTTGAGGTTTCAAAAGACTCAGGCCATTCCCAGTGTGCCCTCTCTCTGCCTCCTGCTGTGGATCAAGATGTAAACTCTTAAATACTGCTCCAGAGCCATGCCTGCCTGCCTCCATGCTCCCCACAGTGATGGTCAAGGACTCTAACTCTCTGGAGCCCCAGTAAACTCTTCTATACATTGCCTTGGTCATGATATCTTATCACAGCTATAGAAAAGTAATTAGAAGAATGGTAATGATCATGTCTAGTCTGAGGAAATAGCCACAAAGCACCACATACCTCTGACAGAGCTTGCCACTGGCACTTGCTGATGCTCAATGTATGTTCCATGTTAAAATGTTCAGTTGTCCAGTGCCATCCCTTATAGAAGTTGTCTTGGGGTTTTATTGCTGTGAAGAGACACCATGACCACAGAAACTCCTATAAAGGAAAACATTTCATTGGGCTGGCTTACAGTTCAGAGGTTTAGCCTGTTATTGTCATGGTGGGGAAACATGGTGGCATGCAGGTAGACATGGTGCAGGAGAGGTAGCTGAGAGTTCTGAATCCACAGGCAGCAGGAAGAGACAGCGAGCCACTAGGCCTGACTTGAGCTTCTGAAACCTCAAAGCCCACCCCACAATGACACCCTTTCTCCAACAAGCCCATACCTCCCAGTAGTGTCACTCCCTATGAGCCTATGGGGGCCATTTTTATTCCACCACAGTGGTTTCCAGGTTGCAATTAGCCCTGGATTTTCTCTGCTCTCCAATGTGTATCTGTCACTTTGCCTCTCCTGATTGGAGGTCTATTGTCAGGGAAGTGTCTCTATTTGGACTAACTGAGGACCACATAGGTCTGCTTTAGTGTGTGTACTGGCTGGTTATGTGTCAACTTGACACAAACTGGAGTTATCACAGAGAAAGGAGTTTCAGTTGAGAAAATGCCTCCATGAGATCCAGCTTTAAGGCATTTTCTCAATTAGTGATGGGGGGGGGCTTGTGAGTAGTACCATCTGTGGGCTGGTAGACTTGGGCTCTATAAGAAAGCCAGCTGGCTGGGCAGTGGTGGCGCATGCCTTTAATCCCAGCACTCGGGTGGCAGAGGCAGGCGGATTTCTGAGTTCGAGGCCAGCCTGGTTCTACAGAGTGAGTTCCAGGACAGCCAGGGCTGCACAGAGAAACCTTGTCTCGAAAAACCACAAACAAACAAACAAACAAAAAGAAAGCCAGCTGAGCAAGCCAGGGGAAGCAAGCGAGTAAGCAGCATTCCTCCATGGCCCCTGCATCAGCTCCTGCTCCTTGACCTGCTTGAGTTCCAGTCCTGACTTCCTTTGGTGATGAACAGCAGCATGGAAGTGTAAATTCAATAAACTCTTTCCTCCCCAACTTGCATCTTGGTCATGATGTTTGTGCAGGAATAGAAACCCTGACTAAGATAGTGTGTAATAATCTAGATCTCAATTGTGACTTTGGGCAATAGCACTTTCCTTGTATATGTGGGTCACCTATGGGACACTGATCCTCTAATAGACTCAGTTTGCCCTATAGGGTTAGATTTTTCAAGACCTACTTTAATAAGGGTTCACAAACACTTTAAACCCCCTTCCTAGTCCACCATCCAAAGGTAGGGAAAAAAGATGGTAAACAGGACAAGGGGATGTGAATCTGTTTAGAAGTTGTTCTTTGGAGAGGTGATTCCAAATCTCCGTTGTCAGGATACCAGCAGTCCAGTTCAAAGGGTGCCGCCAAACATGAAACAGCAGTGGAGTTATGATTCGGCAGAAACAGCCAGGTCTCTGCCAAATCAGCACAAGTCAGTGCAGTGACCAGAACCAGCCAGAAAGCCAAGAGAAGTTCTCTGCTGTGCCTCTCTCAACAAAACGAAGATCAGCAAAGATTCGAGACCAATGAAGCATTGTGCAGCTAGCTGTGCAAATGCCCTGTCACTATCTGTTGGATCTCACTTCTACCATCTCCAGACATCATGTGTCCTCTCATGGGTCTTGCTTCATCAAAACATCACATGAGCCTGAATCACCTGACACAACCAGAAATTTCCATTTCATTGCCCTTGGGTCCGGGACCCCATCTGAGGGAGCAGCAGCCTCCCTCCTTGGCATAGGGGCTTAGCAGGGAACCATCACATGTAGCATCCCTGGGGTCCTCTGCTGGGAACTAACTCAATACCCTGGCTGATGTGAATCATTCTGGTCACTGGGCTATGACCTGGGTTTAGTGCCAGGATGATAAACTTATTCATGGGACTTAGGTAGTCCCATGTCAGGACTGTATTCTTGAGTTGTGGACAAAGGGCAGAGCCTGCAGCACAGCACACACAGCACAGCACAGCACAGCTGCCTACTGGGGCTGTGATAGTAAATATCATTTAGTCAACGCAGTCATAAGGTTTCTGCATGGCCATGCACCTATCCCTATTGTAAAGTGTGTGTTGCCTGAAGATGAACTTTAGGTCAGGGGCTGCATGCTCCCCAGTGTGGCTTTAGGGGCCATGGATGGTTCTGCCACCAACACTTGTGACTGTGTTTCCTATGAGGTGATCATTCTTCTTCTGTTGCCAGTCTTCTATGCTTCTTAGCTGGCACTCGTTTGTAGGGATGAGTGCTCCTCTCTCCTCCACCTTCAGAGCACAGGTTTCCTCTCCCATGGGGCCTGGATTTCTTCTTTACCTGGGACTCAAAGTCTCTTTTGTCTGCTGCCTCTAGAGTTTGGTTTTCTCAGGTTGAACCTGCCGTGCAAACAAACTGAGGGGTGAGCACTAGAGAAGCAGGCTCAAGGGTGTCCTCTACACCACGGGGAGTGATATTATGTATGGAGAAACAACCCAGTTCCAGGGACTCATACCTATTTTTCACTTGTTTGAAGAACTGTACATGCATACAGTAGAACTGTAAGAACAGATGTGGAGAACATTAAGTATTTTTTCTGTGAAAGGAGTTATAGAATCATACCAGTGGAATGTCATTTGTGACTTAGATAAAATAAGAGGGCCTCTTCGTTTGCATGTCTGGAAATGCAGAGAATGTGAAGAGAACCAAGACTCCTAGAAGTGGTTTGATTCTTCGAACAGACTGTCCTTCCCTGGACACTGACAGCTAAGGACAGCATACTATCGGGACACAGGTCTGGAGATGGGTAGGCAGACAGTGATGGGACTCAGGGACTGCCCAGGAGCAACCATGGCATACATGTGTGTGTGTGTCCTGTTAGGCACCAGGCTCACTGCGTTACCCTCTTGCTATCACCATGTGTTGCACAGTGCCGGGGAAGCCCCATTTAATCACATTCTGTACCCTCCTGTGACCTGAGTTCTGTATCTTGTGGCAAATGGCAGCTCCATCCATGTTGGCCAAAAAAGCTGAAGGCTGTGGCTCTCTTTCATCTAGATGTAAGGGAAGACCAGTCTGTGGGATGAGGAGGCCAAGGAGGATGCCATCATGAGGCAGGCTGCAACTTCACACCACACAACACAGCAGGTTTGTACTTAGCATGGCTTTCCCAAGGGAGTTTATCTTCTATCTCAGAGAGACCATGTCAGTCAAGTTTTTTATCTCCTTGTGTGGGTGTAGGGATGGGGCAGAGTCCTCCTCTTCATTGGTAGCCATACCAAAAGCTCTCCTATGATCCATGCAGATGGGGCTTCCCAGCTCTCTCATTCTACCCTTGGGCTGGTATCTTAACAAGGGTCCCATTGAGTTTACCAGATGCGCCACCCTGGCCTGGCCATTTGCATTCTTTGAGAGTGCCAAGAAATCTTCCCTAGAACCTTCAGAAGGACCAGGGCCTTGTGACACCTTGATCTAAGCCTTGTAGCTTCTAGACCCATGATTTAGTGTTATCCTAATGGCCCGGGCTGTGTCTGCCATGTAGGCTGGGGACACTGATATACAGCTTCACAGAATATTGGCCTGAGGTTCAGTGAGTCTTGCTGAAGACTTTGTGACAGAGGAAGAAGAAAATGAAGGCTTTGGCTTCTACAGCATAGTGTAAGCCACTTAGGGTTGCCCTATCTGAATGCTCAGGGTCAAACCTGCAGGACTCCAAGCCAGTGGGAGTTCATGGGAGCGGATAGCTACTTCCAGCTGAGAGGATTCTACCTAGTCAACTTTGGGACTTCTTGGGCCCCACTGCTACCCTCAAATCTCCTCATGAAGTCGGGCTGCCCTGGCATAGGCCTGCTTGATGCTAGGTCCTCTACAGCTCTACAGGGATTTAATGTGTGTGTTAGCCTCTGTCACTGTTGTGACCAAAATATCTGATATAAGCAATGTAACTATGTTAGCTCACAGATCTAGAGGGCTTACTTAGCCCATGGTTATTTGCTCCTGTGAGCTTGGGCAGGTCATCACAGCACTAGGAGTAGGTGGTGATTCTCTACCTCTTGTCAAACAGGAATCAGAGAGAAGACATGCAGGAATGTGCTGGGCAATATATAGCCCTCAAGGACTCAGTGTTAGTGACTTAACTCCTTCAGTGGGGCCCCAACTCCTAAAGGCCCCACCATGTCCCAGAATAGAACCGCCAGCTTGAACCAAGTAGTTAATGCATGAACGAGAAGGGAACATTTTCTATTAAACCCTAACAATTTGGTTTAGTGGCAGACTGCTGTAGCTGAGGTATATCAGGTGAACAGGACAACTGTATCCATGTCCTGAGGTTTGGAAGCCTTGCCTAGTTCCTGGCTTCTCCTTGAAAAGCTTTAGATACACTATAAGGTCCTTGGACCAGCTTTGATGCCCAAGGGTCTGGAAGGCAGAGGGTGCTTTGGGAGACACCTCTCTAGGCCTTTCCCTGCTCCTTCAGAGCTGCATGGCCACAGCAGAAGATTGAGGTAAAAGATCTAGGGAACTGGACATTGGGATGGTGGAGTTGCCAGAGCTCAAGACCCTGGAGGGAAAGGCCAGAATAAAGGCCTGCAAATGGATATTGATAAGTTTTCTCAATATCCCCTATGCAATGAGGGCATAGGCTGCACCTGCAGGGTGGGCAGCTGGTGGGTACGCCTATTTCTCTGTGTACCCACAACCTGGCCTGGAGGACAGAAGCCTCTCCTGCTTTACCTATGGGCCCACTGGTCTCCTAGGGATGCTGTGGGAGACAGGAGCATGACCTGCTTTCTGGTTCCCTCATTTTGGTCTCACCCTTCGCTGTGCAGAATACTTGTATTCCTAGCTACATGGGTGTGGTCTGGGGATCCTCTTACACCCTTATCTCTACTTTTGGGCCCAAAACTAAGCAGGCTGCCAAGGAGGCTCCATCAGCTGCTTGTTAAAGAAGCAAGAAGCAAGACATCTCCAACCCCAGTTGCCACTTTGGCAGAGGGAGGCATACCAGGAACTGTACAAATTAGGCCTAAATATAGCCAGGGTCTTGGTGTGTGGTGTGCTCCAGCGATGTAGACAGCAATGAGTAGGTTGCTCTTCCATGACCTCCTCCCAGGGATGCCTTTCAGTTAGTGAAGGGTGTGCCCTCAATGTGGCCTTGGTCCCTTGGCAGCCTCCACAGCCCACATTCTTGCCTATATACTCCACAGTGCTCTGGGTGTGGGGAGCTAGATGGGCCTGTTCTGCAGCCCACAGAAATCCCAGATGTCTTTTGGTGGCTTCTGGCTGGGGGCCTCTGTAAAGTGGGTGATCCTAACTTCTAAGCCTTCTAAGTCTTTCTTCCTGGTGCCTCCAGGGACAGGGTAGGGGGAAATCTCTCTGTAACTGCCCAATAGTCTATTGACTGCTATCTGCTGGGACCACTGAGTCAAAAGGCAGAGTGATGGGAAAGAAGGAGCTTTATTAGCAACATGCCAACACGTGGGAAGACTGCAGCTTCAGCATTGATCAAAGGGACTTGCATCTGTTCTTTGTTGTTGTAGTTGAATGTCTGGCCAGCACCCTTCTAAGTGTGACTCTTTACCATGACATAATAACAGGAGATTTTTAGGAAGGGAGGGTCTGTATGTTCCTGCAGAACTTCAGTGTGTAGTTAATCTTTAAAAGACAGGCTTCAGGGTCTGAGGTGAGCCCAAATCAGTAAAGTACTTGCTTTGCAAGCATGAAGGCTGGAGCTCAATCCCCAGAACCCATGTGTGGTACTTAGAATGAGATGTCCCCCATAGTCTCATTGAATGCCTGGTCCCCAGTTTGTGGTGCTGTTGGGGAGGTTTAGGAGGAATAACATTTCTGGAGGAAGTGTGTCATTGAGAGTTCTGTGTGGGCTCTGAGAGTTCTCTCTCTCTCTCTCTCTCTCTCTCTCTCTCTCTCTCTCTCTCCCTCTTCCTCTCTTTCCCTCCCTTTATCCCTCTCTCTCCCTTTTCTCTGTCCCCCTCTTCTTTTTCTCCCTCTCTCTTCTTCCCTCCTTTCTTCCATCCCTCCTCCTTCTGTCTCTGTCTGTCATTCTCCCTCCCTCTCTCTGTGTCTTCCCCCCTCCTCTCTCTGTCACTTGCTCTTGTGCATTCACACACACCAAGAGACAAACTTCAGTAGGCAGCTAGTCCCACTGAAGTAGCACAGACAGGACTGAGGAGAAACTTCTGAGAATTGTGTAGAAGAGAACTCAGGTGCACTCACTCCCAGCCATCTCTGTGGTCATAGGTCAGCCTCGGGAGTAGGATGGCTTCAAAATGCAGGTGCCCAGGTGAGCACCTTGCAACTCCTTGAAAGTTTCATGAACCTACAAGTCCAGGGGTCAGGACTCCTGTGTGGCCTTTGTTCCACTTCCTGGAACCCTCAGCCACTAGAGGGAGAAGGTAAACCATTCAGGGCCAGATCCACTGAAGGAGGGCATTGGGCTGTTACTCCAGGCTGAGAAAGAATGCGCTCCAAATAGGCTGAAGATAGGGCCATAGATAAGAGAGGACACAAAGGGGCACCTAGAGGAGCCTGATGTCAGTGCTGATTAAAGCCTAGGTATATATAGCCTTGGGGTTATGTCCCTAGGAGGAGGGTTTTAGGGGTGACTGGAGGTGGAGCAACCACTAGAGGTAAGACATGAGGAGATACTGAATGTGGCTCAAGGGATCAAGCAGAGCAAGATGACAAGAACAAGGACAGTAGTGAGGGTTGACCATCAACCTGAGGGACATCAAGAAGGACTCTGCACTATCTTCTAGTGGACTCACGTTCTCAACCCTCCATGCCTCATACAGGGGTGCAACTGGGTAAGAATTAAGATACTCATCCCCACAAGGTAGTAAATACATGGTAGTAAGGGTCTCTGAGCACTGGCAGTTCCTCACCAGGCTGCTGGAAACCCCACTTGCCCAGTGAGCCCTCATGCTACTGTTCTGTGCATGTAGGATGGGACAAAGCTCATCCTTGGGTGACAAGAAGGAATGATGGCAGCCTTGGTCCAAGGACTTTCCAGCTAAGAACCTAAGCAGCCACTCTGACTAATGTTGGGTTAAGCCCTGGATTTGGGAACTTATCATGAGTGGGGTGGCTGACAGCCGCAAAGGTTGCTGCTGATTAATTCTTACCCAGCAAAATGCCACAGGCTGTCAGACACACAGCTCCTCTGCCTGCAGTGGTAAATAGCTTATTGATCACCAGCAGGAGCTCACAGAAATCTAAAGAGCATCCTGGGAAGGGCCAGACCGTAGGAGCAGCAGGCAGCCAGGGTGGAGCAGTAGTACCCTAGCTCGGACTCATTTGGCTGAGGAGGAGATTCAGGTGCTTCATCTGGTCTGTACCCATTCTGGGACCGGGATTCCCAGGACACAGTCTAAGTGGAGGTAGATATAACAGGGGAAATGGGATACTTTGAACCCAGGTGCTTGATCTGTGATTGATGCCACAAGTCAGCAAGCATGGTGCTCCTCCCAGAGCCTGGCTCTCAGCTGCGCCTGGAAGGGAGACTTCCCTTTCCTAGTTTTTTAAGAAGGACAAAGGTCAGCAGCATCTACATGAGGAAGGTTGACAGATGTTGGGGTGGCCAAGAGCTGAGTCATATTCAGGTTAAGTGTGAAAGCAAAGGGTATAAATGACCCAGCAATATTGGCTCACAGGCACCTAACCCTATCGGGTGGGTCAGGCCTCTTTGTCTCCAGGATGATCAATCAAGAGACACATGAGCATGCATACAACATATTCCCATATGGCAGCATGCACCCATGTGGAGACACACTTGCATATGCCAGCACATACAGGCACACAATGTATTCTCACACTCATCCTAGACATATACATTGTTCACACATATGTATATGTGTACCTATACAATCATATACAACTCATACACATGTATGTGCCCAAAAGCAGCTCACATGGTGCCTGTGAAAAGATTCTCTTTCATGCAAGACAAAGGATATAACAGCAAAAATGATGGTGAAAAACAGAGATAATTTCTAGCAGAGAAATACTTTTTAAATGGCTGCTTTGTGATTTTGTTAAAAATCAAGAAAAACTGGAGTCAGGGTACAAAAGGTTCTTCATAAAAGTTTTCTTTTCTCTCTCTTTTTTTTTTTTTTTTTTTTCTGAGAGGCTGTCTACAAGTCAAGTAAGGATGAAGAGTTTGACAGGAAAGATTACAGAGACTCAAGTACTCTAGAGGAAGGGACATCTGTACAGCTGTGGGATTGAGAAGTCTATTCCTGGTCTCCAATGTTGGCAGCTGAGAGATGATAGCAGACATTAGAGAAAGGACAGGCACATATTGAAATCTAAAATATTTATAGTGAGTCTTGAAACAAATAAAGCATGGAATGGCTTAAACAGTTGGTTACCAAAAATAATTTAATATAAAAAAAGCAGTTCCTAAAACCAAGTAGAACTATATACTACACTGTCACATTTGTTCATCCCAGAGGGGAGAGCATTCCATGAGGGGTGGTGTATGCTGTGATCCTGGCACTCAGCAGGCTAGTCCTGGAGGACTGAAAGTTCGAGTCCCACCTGAACTGTATGGTAAGAACCAGGCTCCAAGGAACTCTCTATGTAGACCAGGCTGACCTTGAACTCAGAGATCAGCCTGCTTCTGCCTCCCAAGTGCTAGGATTAAAGCTATAAGCCACCACATACCACGTGTTTAATTGATGATGACGATGATGATGATGATGATGATGATGTGTATTCCTGTGCACCCATGTGAGTGTGTGTACATGTGTGCCATGTCAGGCTTGCTCAGGTCAGAGAACCACTTTTGGGATGTGGTTTTCTCCTTTCACTTTTATGTGGGTTCTAGAGATAGAACTCAAGTCCCCAGGCTCATCTGCCAGGCACCTTCACCCTCTGAGCCACCTCAAGGGCTCCTACTCGTTCATAACTGAAGTTTTGCCTTTTTGAAGATTCCAATTCTCCACTAAGAATTTCCATCTTTCCACTTAACTTGAACATCTTTTCTTCAATTTCAATGGAATGTTTCTGTGGGTTGTGTTAAAGGTCTGCTATCTAGATGAGTGCTGGCCCCTCTTCTACATCTCTTTTCTCTCAACGATCAGTCATAATAATTTGTTCATCATGGTTATCATTTATTGTGTTTTACATTGTGTATGGGGAAAGTGAGAACCGCATGGCATTGTGTTTCACAGTGAGGGTCCCTTGTTCTTCTGGAAAGGAGGGGTAGGGGTCCATCATATTAGAGAGCAATCAAGAGCAGAGCCTGGTGCACGCAGATGATGACTGGAGCTTGTGTGTCAGCTCAAGGCCTTCTGACAGGGAGGAAGGGCTGCGCAAGGCCCATCTCACCCAGCAGAGATTCCCACAGCACTCTCCAGCTTCTCTCTCTTATTTTGTTATCTGTGAAGCTCTTGGCAGAGGTAGGGATTTGGGACACCCAGGAGCTTCCTTCCCGACAGACAGGATGGTCGAGATGTTGTTCTGCCCTGGGATATCTTACTAGCTCCCAACCTCCAGAGTAGGGAAGCTTGCAAATGCCCGTAGGAAAACCAAGGCTGTACTGGAGCCTTAGGCTCCCAGGCTAGCTGTTCAGCTAGAGGAAGCACTGGGAGTTCTAGGGGTTTCTCATTCTTGCAGAGAACCCTTGCTAAGCCAAACTGGTGCTTAGCCAGTTCAGGAGGGTAAGTTGTGAGTAAGTGGATGTTAGGTGTTAGTGACGGTGTCCGTGTGGTAACATACTGGGACAGGCAGTTTGTCTGGAATAGGTCTTCCTGTCCATTCACCTCTGCTGCTGCTTAGCTCTCAGATACTTTGGGAGGTATTATTTTTACACCTTGTATATTTCTGGAAGCAGTGGCTGACCATGTCCACTGTGCCTTATTTTACAGGGAACCTGTGTGTGCTTCTTTGCCTGGTCTGGTCACTCCTTGATCCTCTGACTCCCTCAAAGTCAAAATTGTTTCTCCTTGGCTCTGCCTCTCTTGCTTGGTGCTTCTGGGTCTGTTTCAGGTCGCTTGCTTAGCTCAGTGAGGTAAAGAATTCTGGCTTAATTTATTTTTTACTTCAGGACTTTAAAGATTTTACGACTCTTAAGTTTTAGATCAACTTAAATCATAGTTTAGCAGTGTGCTGGGTGGTCAATAGGCCCTTGTGTTGGCTGCATGCAAAGTAGATTTGGTAATGGAAGAACTGAGGATAAAGGGAAATTGGAAAGGAGGGAGGGCAGGCCTTTTCTTTCTTGACATCTGTGTCCCCACCAGGCCACTTGGGATATGCTGGCCTTTCAGTACAGACTGCAGTCTACATAGGAGTCCCCTGAACAGTTTATACTGAGAAGCTTCTAGACTCCTAGAGCTTCCCTGGCTCTCTCAGGCAAGGTTCAGCATCACCCCTTGTTCTCCCCCAACCTGGGGATCAATCCTGTCCTCCTGCCTTCTATGGGCCAGCCCATACCGTGGGGTAGCCCCTTATTAGAACTCTGCAGTACAGGAATGTGCAGGGGCTACCTCTGGGATAATTATTCAGGTAATTATGGGGTAGTTCATTCCGTCTTTCCCAAGTATGCATATAAATCAATTCCAGGAGGACTAAAGGACAGTAAAGGGAAACATGGTCATGCCTCAAGGGGAAACACTCACATTCACAAACTCTACAAGCACCCAGCTGCATCCCCAATGCTTGCTTTCTGAGTCACAGTCTGACTATGCAGCCCAGGTTGGTCTTGAACTCACAATCTTCTAGCTTCAGGCTCCCAAGTGCTGGGATTATCCCACTCCACCCAGCCTGATACAAACTTCTAAGCATAAGCCCAAAGAAGAATCATCAAAGAAAAATATGGATACATTTAAGTGGTTGCAATTTTTTCTCGTAGAGAGGCATTCAAAAATCCCTTCAGTAAATTAACAGCCAAGTGACAGAGGAGGGAATATCTGTAACAGATGTAAGACTGTGAAACCAAGAAAAAGACAAATGTCCCAGGGGATTGGAGAAAGAACAGGAAGAAGCAACAGAAATGAAATGTCACTCTCTAGTCACAGAGCCACTAAGGTGAAACCAGTTACAGATGGTCACAGTTCCTCCCCTTCCCTGGCCCTGCCAGACACCCCTTTGCTGAGGCCTCTCAGACTCTCCTGTGCCCAGATTTTCCAAAAGGCTCATTAACATAGTTTCCTAAGCAGACAGGCAGTTTCCCTTGGCGACAAACTCACTGCAGAGCACAGGGACCTGCTGGAAGTCAGAACATATTTATATATATAAATAATATATATATGTTTGCAACAGGCTTCCCCTGGCCTAGTGAGACTTGGACATCTTACAGCCCTCTGGATACATCCTGGACTGAGCCTCTCGGCCTTGCAAGGATCTTCTCTCTACCACCATAGCTTCCCTCACAGACATTAGTTAATAGTTCTTTCTGTCTCATAGCTTTAGCAGTAGCTTTGCTTAAGCAGTCACCTCAGGTTACCCACTACCAACTCTTTGCACAGCCACTCTTCATTCAAGTATTCTCCTCTATGCCCACGTGGGGAACAGCTTGGCTGGGAACCTGCCTGGCTCTCTCTAAAAGCCTGCACCACCACAGTGGAAAGCTATGCTGGTGGCTGATCTTGTCTGTCACAGTTTGGTCAGCTTCCTTCCTAGAGCAGAAGGTGGTTTCGGGGATTCTGCCAATTTTTCTCACTGTCATGGCATGAGGCAAGCATGACTTAGCCAGCAGGAGGCTTGATCAGCAAATATACTCAAGGAAGTTAGGGTTAGCTAGGGTTTCTATGGCTGTAAAGAGACACCATGACCTTCTTATAAAGGAAAACATTTAACAGGGGCTGGGTTATAGTTCAGAGATTTAGTACATTATCATTATGGCAGGAAGCATGGCAGCATGCAGGCAGACGTGGTAGCTGAGGGTTCTACATCCAGATCTGAGGACAGTAGAGAGAATGATACTGGGCGGGACTTGAGCCTCTGAAACCTCTCAGTGACACACTCCCTCCAACAAGGCCACACCTCCAACAAGCCACACCTCCTAATAGTGCCACCCCCTACAGGGACCATTTTCATTCAAACCACCACAGAAGGCCACAAGGTCAAGGGCAGGCCAGAAGGTCATGGCTATTATATTGTTATAACTGAAAACAAACGTTGAGAGGTTGAGTGGTTTTCTTCTATTTTACAAGTTTTCTATACCATCAGCAAGTCAGTTTTTCATTAAATAAGTCAGGAAACATTATCATATGGGAAAACTTTAAAGCATAGTGTGTGTTCATCTGAGCAAATGTCTAGCAAACAAAGAAGTCAGAGATTAGCCTGATGTAGGCAGGCTGAGGGAACCCTCTTGCTGATCCTTGGCCAGCAGGAGAGCTAACCTAACCTCAGGGGAGGAATAGGGCTGATGTAGACAACTGGCTGAGGGGGCTACAAACAGGAATAACAGCAGTTCAGGACAAGGTGCCAAATCTGCAGGTCTTTCAGAGACACGTACGGTTCAGAGATAGCCTCACCTGCCCAACACACTACCAACCCTATTTGTGGGGCAGGAGGAAACCCAGAGGACAAGGGGCTGGCATGAGATCAGGATGCTCAGAGAGGACCTGTCTTCACAAAGCTGCCAAGGCTGTTGCCTCTTCCAGACAGTGAAGCATCTGCCCGAGGTGCCCTCCAGGACACCCTTTCCTCTCTCCTTCCTTCCCTTCTTTTGTCTTAGACACGCAATGGGATAGGTGGCACAAATAATCTTGGGATTGTATATGGGGTAAAACATGAACACCAGTGCTTTCAAGACAGACCAAGAGGACCCATTTCGCCATGAATGTTCTGGGGCAAGAGTTAAGCATTGTTAAGGCAATAATGAATACTGTTCAATCACTGTTCCTGCTAATTAAGGTCTTTGTTGTAAGCACTCCTGTTAATGTTTATTTTTCTTCTAAATAAACTTTAGAAGTCACCAGATGGGGTCTAACGAGTCCTTTCTTAGTACTCTGGCTGACTTGAGCAAAGGACTATCAGCCAAGGGGCCAGCTAGACTGCCCCTGTGCCAGCACCAGATGTTTTGAATACTCCACAGATGCCGGGAGGAACCTACTCAGTAATTGCAGCTGCTTGCTGCCAAAGCACAATGCCAGTTCCTGAAGGCACAGCTTTAGCTACAACCATTCCAGCATTTTGCCATCACAAGCCTCAGAAAACTCTAGATGTCTCTTCAGCCTTTTCCACCCAGACCAATGAGGGAGCACTGTGTTGGTTCATTTTATGTCAACGTGACATGAGCTAGATTCATTTGGGAAGAGGGACTCTTGATTGAGAAAATACCTCTACAAAATTTGCCTGTAGGCAAGTCTTTACTGTGTTTTCTTCATTAATCATTGATGTGTGTGGGACCACTAGGAAAATAGTCCTAGGTGGTATAAAAAAAAAAAGCAGGCTGCAAGCCAGTAAGCATCATTCTTCCACGGCCTTTACAGCAGTTCCTGCCTCCAGCTTCCAACCTTGAGTTCCTGTCCTGACTTCCTTTGACTATGGACTATGAAAAGGAAGAAAAATAAACCCTCCTTCTCTTGTGGTAGTTTGAATAAAAATGGATGGCATAGGCTGAGAGGGAGTAGTATTATTTGAAAAGATTGGGACCTGTGGCTTTGTTGGAGTACCTGTGGCCTTATTACAGGAAGTGTGTCACTGGGGGGTGGGCTTTAAGGTTTTAGAAGCTCAAGCCAGGCCCAGTGGCTCACTCTTTCTCCTTGCTGCCTGCCAATCTGAATAGAGAACTCTCAGCTACCTCTCCAGCGCTATGTCTGCCTGTGTGCCACTATGCTTCTCATCCTGATGACAATGGACTAAACCTCCGAATATAAGCCAGCCCCAATTAAATGCCTTCCTTTAGAGTTGCCATGGTTGCAGCATCTCTTCACAGCAGTAAGACAGAAATTGGTACCAGGAGTAGGCTACTGTTGTGACAGACCTGACCGTGTGTTTTGGGGAGGATTGTGGTGGTAAAAACCATTGAGTTCTCAGAGACCGGTGGGCTGATCTGTGGGAGCTCAAAAGATAAGCATATTGAAAACAATGCAGATAGTGGAGGTCTGGTGTCTGAAGTTTTAGAAGGAAATAAAGGCTCTACTGGGGCCATTTGAGGGGAAATTTGAATTAATTATCTGGGGGTCTGGTCAGCTGGAGCTATGATTAACAAGAGACCAGAATCACTAGGGTGAAGTCTGCTTCTCTGGGATAATTGATGCTGGCTAGCTGGAGCTAAGAGGTTAATGGTGATTGAGAAGACACGAGCATCACTGAGAATATCTGGAAATGTTTCCTCATGATTAGCTCACAGAAGCTGTGGTCTAGAGGGGCTCAAGCCAGTGCTCTGTGTAGCAGCTCAACTTGGTGATGTGTGAGAGTTTCTCAGGTGGTAATTTTGGAGGCATAAAGGGGCCATTTTGAGAAGTTGAGGCTTGGCATAATGAGAGGCCAGGAGAGTTCACTGTTAAAGGTGCAGCATCAATAGCAATAGAAACCCCAGGATTAAAATGGTCATAGAAGTTGACACTTTGTACCATGCAGCAGGGACAGGGTTCCTGAAGAGAGCCCAGGAAAGGCTGCTGGTGAAAGTGCAGCCCACTTGCAGTGGAGACCCCAGCATCTTGGAGATACCAATACCATGGGATGACCTGTGAAGAAGAGCCAGCTCGAACATGTGAAACAAGCTATGTATGCTGTAGATGCCAGAGAGGTGGAGCTGACCAGGCTCTTTGGAGCCAGAACATTTATTTTCACTTGTTTTGTTTTTGAAACATGGTTTCACTATATAGGCTTGACTGTCCTGGAGTTTTACTCTGTTGACCTGATTGGCCTCAAACCTGCCTCAGCCTCCAGAGTACTAGAATTTAAGATATGTACCACCACATCCAGCAAGTATTCGAATTTTTAAAGGCTGAGAGTTTGATTTATTATTTATTTATTTATTTATTTATTTATTTATTTATTGGTTTTTTTCGAGACAGGGTTTCTCTGTATAGCTCTGGCTGTCCTGGAACTCACTCTGTAGACCAGGCTGACCTCGAACTCAGAAATCCGCCTGCCTCTGCCTCCCGAGTGCTGGGATTAAAGGCGTGTGCCACCACCGCCCGGCATGGGCTGAGAGTTTTAAAAGTCATAATATTTTACATTGTGATATTAACATTAACATGACATCTTGGGGACAAATGAAAAAAGAAAGGTTATGGTTTAATAGTGATGTGTTTGCATGTCAAGATGACTAGAAGTCAATTGTGTTGGCTAGTTTTATGTCAACTGGACAGAAGCTAGGTTCATTTGAGAAGATGGACTCTTAATTGAAAAAAATACTGTCCAAAAATCTGCCTGTAGTCAAGCCTTTGGTGTATTTTCTTGATTAATTGATTAATTGGGCCCAGCCTACTAGGGCAGTACCATCTCTGAGCAAGTGGTCCTGGGTGGTATAAGAAAGTAGGCTGAGCAAGTCATAAAATGCAAGCCAGTAAGCACAGTTCCTTCATGGCCTCTGCTCCTCGTGCCTCCAGGTTCCTCTCTTGAGTTCCTGCCCTGACTTCCTTTCATGGTTGACTGTAGTGTAGAAGTGTAAGTAAAACAAACCCTTCCCTCCCCAAGTTGCTTTTGGTCATTGTGTTTTAAAACAGCAATAGAAACCCTAAGACAAGTACTAACTTACTTTGGTGACCTTGCAGAAGCTTTATGACTAATGTAAGCACACTCTTTCATAATGGACTGCTAGGGTTGGAATAAAAGCAGTTTCTCATTTTGCATGAGGAGTTGTACCCTTCATTTGCATGAGAGACTGACGTGATTGGTGTAGGCATGGTTTCTTATTTGAATGAGGGGCTATGGAACAATTGGTGTGAATGCAGCCCTTCATTTGCATAAGCGACTACTGTAATTGGTATATGTGCAGTTCCTTATTTATATGAGGGACTGTGCCCTGATTGGTGTAAACTTTATCCTTTGCTTGTGCTTGCTGTGATTGGAGTAGGCACCCTTTCCACACCCCTTTTCTGTTTATAATAAACAAGCAGTTCAGCTTACATTGTGAGCCAGCTTAAGGACACCCTCTTGTGCTGCACCCTGGTGTTACAATATGAAGCCCTCCACCCCCCAACCCCCCCAAGAAACAAAGCTTCTCGTTTCTTGCCTACGTTTGATCACTATCGTTAATGGAATGGGCTGAGCTGGTAACATGAAGGAAGGAAAGTGTCAGTAGAGGTGAGTAGCAGTCGCCACTGCTCCAGGGGTAGCAATGGTGGCAACAGCAACAGAAGGGTGTCTGAAGAATTCTAGAGAGCAGCCAGGGCAGAGTGACAGAGTCAACAAAGGCTGTGAGAAGACAGAACTGTGGGCCCTGGTTACAGGGAGCTCCAGGATCTCTGTTCCATGACTTTTTCTAGGTCACCAATAGACCAAAGGAAAAGATTGTGTCCAAGTTCTTCTAGGTGAACTAATAACTTTATTAGGGTAATTTTCCGGAGCACTGGCAACTCAAAAGCAGCTATATCATTGAGAAATCCCATGGGTAGTCAACGGGCAGATAGTCAGCTATGCCTCTAGAAGTGCCCCTAATCAATCTTATTTAGTAGCCACCAGGGTGGAGGAGCCTTCAGAGTAGAGGTCATGTGGTTCTCATGAGCTTTGAGAGTATTGTAAGACTTGTACATCTCTTGACACCCCCCCACCCCCCTTCCAGGAGAGTTAACTCTCTCCTTCGGGTTTCATGTGGCTCATCACAGTCGCTCTTCTTCAAGACAGAGATGAAGGAAACAGCTTCATTTCAGTCCCAGACCCTCAAGGCCATAAAGCTGTAACAGGGCCCTAATAAGGACCGAGAAGTATAATACTAGCTTCTGTCAAGGGCTGAGGATTCCAACACTCTCAGCCTGAAAGTTTACCACTTATCATGAAAGACAGAGGATCTTAGCACCTGAGGTTCGTGTCAAAGCTCAAACATTTGAAGGTACTACCTGTTACTGCTTGCTGTTGCCTGCTACTGCTGCCCACTACTGCTGGAAACCAAAGACAGTCATAGTTGCCAAGCGCTGGTGCCACTGGTAGTCAAAGCCCAAAGCAACAAGCCTCTAGCTTGGCTTTCTGAAGCCTGGAGCTGTAGGCATGGAGCTCTCGGGCCTTAGAGCTTTAATGCTCTGGATTTGCCAGTTCACCCCCAACCTCTTAGGCATACAATAGGACAGACTTCCTGGAAAAGAGATTCTCCTCACCTACCCACAATTCCTAGCCAGGTAAAGCCAAAGGACACCAACCATCTCGTTAGTAATACCTTCGCTGAGCTATCCAGCTGTCGTCAACACCCATGCCAAGCCCTGCACCCCAAGGTTGCACCCATCATGTGCCTCAAGTCCTGCTCTTGGGCTCTGCACCCCACTGAAACCCAGGTACCTCCTGCAGCAGTCATTCTTCCCTGCTCGGGAAGTTCTCTTGGCATGTTGCATCTCCTGTCTGGATCTACCCTGGGTAGGAGTCTCTTTGCAAAATAGGGTCTTTTTATCAAGAGCCCAAGAAATAGGAGAGGGCTTTGTTCCTAAGGATCCCATACCCTATATATTAATTCATGGCCATCCCTGAAAGGTATTCCCACATTTAAAGACTTGAGGGTATGCAGGCTGCTGCAGATCACCTTCCTGGGGAGAGGCTAGTAGGGCCCTGTTCTTCTCTTGCTCCCAGCCAGGAAACTACTTGGTGTGGAAGCCACAGGCAAGCTGGACTGCTGCTGTCCAGCCTTGGCGGGCAAGTGTCTTCCTGGGCCGCTGGGAGCACGGTAATGAGATGTTGTGTAATTGCATTGCTCTTCTCTGTGGGCAGCGCGCTGGGCCTTCCCATTTAATTGTGAGTGTATTTCCAGAAGTGTATCTGGGGCAAGGTGGCCTGTAGGGAGGGCTGGGCTGTGGGAGGGGCTGGCCCCCAGGGTCTTTCCCCACTTTCAGCAGGTTTGTCTAAGCCCTAAGGTAGCAGACATGGACTAGGCAGATATCAGTTTTAGGGGGACATTCAGTGTGGAATAAGCAGACAGCCTAGCGCTGAGCCTCTGCCGAGGCTACCCCTTCCTGGCTTCTGAAGGCCAAGCCGGAGGGGCAGCAGGTCAGAAGCCTCACCTCTCTGCTTGCCCTGGTTCTGAGGTAAATAGGTGAGGGCAGGCTCTATCAGGGGCTGTCACATGCCTCTGACAGGCTGGGGCTGGATTTGAGTACCTGAAGATAGATGAATAGAAACGGAGTCTTTCTGCCTAACACACCAACATCCCAGGGAGCTGGATTGCTCTCTGGCTTCTGTGGTCCTAAGCACACTGGAAGATCTGATGTGAAGAGACAAAGAACTGCACAAAGCCCTGGTCAGGCCCGTCTGTGTGTGCAGAGAATGAGGGAACTTGTCTAGCTGCCCAGGACATGCCATGGAGCCTGTGCAGAACTGGCCAGGGTAGGGATAGGATGCACGGCCTGCATTTTCCAAAGGCGATGTCAAGTGTGTTCTCTCCTTCTGCACTCATTCCCTTCCTGTTGGGGAAAGAGTCCTCTCTCTAGTGAGTACCCTATCACTACATAGGCCACCATTTGGCACGGGGTAGTGACTAGCACAAGCTGTGCATTTGGGATAGGACTCTTCCACCCTTGCTTTTGGAGAGGGTGAGTCTTTCTAGGATGGTCTCTATGATCTAGGGACAGCACCTTACCTGGAAGTAAGGAGAATAGATAGGTATGACTTGATAGTGCTAAATCTAGTGCCAAGGCCAAGGCCCTAGATGACGTTTTGAAGAAAGAGGTGCTGGTGAGGGGGCCCAGGTTCCCACCCTGGTGATGGGCACAGTGGCCTTAGCTAGCCAGGAATCAGTTGGAGGGTCCTCTATAACAGCAGGTATTGTTATAGTATCTACTCTGTCTTTGCTAGTTCAGAAAAGGCCCTCAGGTGGACATGGTGGGAGAGATCAGAACTCTGACCTTCATTTGCATATTTTATGCCTTACCACTGTTTTTTATCCCTAATTAAATGTGGGAGGAGGGGACCTCCAGTCCTCTGGTGAGAGACCTTAGAGGTCTTAGTTAGAACCTTGTGTGGAGTCAAGAGAGACCTTGAGGCATCCCGAGCAGAAATTGGGGAGCTCCTGAGTTGGGATGCAACATGAGCATCGTCTCCATAACCTGAGCAGGTGGCCTGGCTAAGGCTCTGGGCAGCCTGATGCTTGAGCAGGAATGATGTTTACTGGAAGAGAGGACAACTTGGGTCTAGCTTTTTCAATTCACCCACTGTGGTCCCCCTGAGGACCCTGCTACCTAACCTGCCCCTTCTTGGATTGGGTCTTCTGGAGTAGGGGATTGGTAGGCATGATGCTATGGCCCAAGTCTCAGGTCACCTCTTCTCACCTCTCAAAAGATACCTGCACAATCAGGCCTGACCACTGCCTGGATACAGCCCTCACATTCTTCCTGTGTGGTTCAGGATCCTTGACTTCTCCAAGTAAAGATGAAGTGGGGATAGCACTCCTGACCTCATACAGGCTTTTTCAGGGTCACAGAAAAGAATACCTTCACTCCCGCACAATGGAAGGCTTCAGCGGGACAGTTCTGGTTTATTTGTAACACAAGCTGGTGCAGCTTCCTGCCACCATGGATGGCAAGGACACCCTGAATTAACCTGGCCCCTCTGACATCACTGGCACAGCTCATGTGATCCCCTGCTTCACCTCATGTGGATAGCAGCATCCAGTAACTAGGGCTTATGATCTTCAGGGTCACCTACAGAGAGTCCCACTAGGCCTCTTATCCTGAGTACACAAACAAGGATGCTGAGAGACGAGGGCCAGGGGGGATCTGCAGGGCTGCTTGTTCTTGGCTGGAACAGTGCAGCTGATAGAAGCTGGATGGTTCTTGCTGACACTGAGCAGAGCTTAGAGGCCACGTAGGGGCTGTGACTCTAGGGGTGGACAGCGCTGGCATGAGTCTGGAGACTTCAAAGGCACAGGGCTTTCATTGGCAATGAGCCTCTCAAGAGAGAGTCCTGGACATGAGGCCACTAATGAGCCTTGCAGATGGAGAGTGAAGAGTGATGTAAGAATGGGAGGGATGCTTACTGCACAGTGCTCTGAGGACAGCGCCTGAAACGGGGCAGGGCAGGATACTGTCATTAGGCCACTGCACTGGGTGTTTGCAGGGCCTTTATAGCTCCGTTTGCTGGCTTGTTTGCTTTGAAACTGTCTCTTATTGTAGACTAGACTGGCATCAGACTCACAGAGATCCACCTGCCTCTGCATCCCGAGTGCTGGGATTAAAGGTTTATGCTACCACACCCAGCCTCAAGATCACTGGAACCCTTGGCTTCTGCTCAATTTAGCCTCATTACCACCCCTACCCCCAAGTCTTTTGGGCTGATAGGAATGGGTAGCCTGTAGGATCAGCTAGAAAGGCTCTAGAACCAAGAGTATGGTAGCTTATACCTATAATCCTAGCATTTGGGTGGCAGACCCAGGAAGATCCCAAGTTCTAGGCCAGCCTGGGCTATATAGCAAGTTCTAGGCCAGCCTAAACTACATAGAGAGACCTGACTCAAAAACACATGGAAAGGAGTGGGCATGGTAGCACATGACTTTAACTCCAGGCCAGGGGAGATAAGCAGATTTCTGTGAGTTTGAAGCTATCCTGGTCTATATAGAGTTTCAGGATATCCTGGGCTATATCGTGAAACTCTGTCTCAAAAACAGCATTCATACACCCATAGAGAGAAGCAGGGGATAGGGAGAGGGCTAGAGGGAGGAAGGAAGGAAGGAAGGAAGGAAGGGAGGGAAAGGGGATGCTCTGCTCTGGTCTAAGCCATGTCTGGCAAGGGGCTGGGGACTGAGGCTTCCAGGTTTCTGCGTATAGCTTTTCCAGGCCAAGCCTGTACAGAGAGACCTGGGACTGGTGCCAGGAAAGAGGCAGTTTAAAATCCTGGGCTAGTGGTTCCCTATGCTGCCATGGGTGGAGATTCCCTGTGTTTAAGGTCCTCACGCTCTCTTTCATACCTCAGAGGAAGAGCAAGGAGGTCCTGAGAGGTCAATATGGCTCGGAGCCCCAGCCAGCAAGACTGTTGATGTGACTTCAGGTCCTGCCTGGGGAGTGGGAGGGGCCTGCCTTGGTCTGCAGACCATCTTGGAAGCTTTTGGGCTGGGGCAGGCCCAAGCTCCTTTAGACTCCTGGCCAGAGAAGAAAACCAGATGGGCTGACTCAGGTCAGGCCTGGCCATTTCCTTTCCCACCACTAGAGCCAGCAGTGAGTGCTCTCCTAAAACTGTGACCTCAGCAGGAGACTCCAGGAGGCCTGTGCCCAGGGACTGAAGTAGGGACATACATCCCATCCATCCTGCTGTGGAGGTGGGGGTAACCCTCTGAGCCCCAGGCACCGTGATGTGGCAGTGGACTTTCTGAGACACTGAGGCTAAAAGGGAGGAGCCAAGAGACCAAGGTCAGCTTAATCATTTCGAGGAGCTAGTTGACTAGACTATGGGGCTCAGTTTCCCTTTTCATCCCCAGCAGCATTGACCTAATGGTCTGGATTAACTCACAAATCGAAAGTTCCTCTAACTGGTTTGCCCCAGGCCTGTCCCAGACCCACTTGTCTGTGTTCCCTCGTTCTGCTTGCCCTTGACTGGTTGTCCCCACACACTTCAGGCAGAGTAGACAGTGTGGAGTTTCTTTGAACATTTGCTGGAGGACAAAGGCCATTCCTGAGCCAACCTCAAGATGGCTCTGTTCCATACAGTGAGGCCAGCTCCCCTCCTTCTGGGAGTTTCCAGGCTTGGAAGAACATGCTGGCTTTCAACTCAGCCAGTGAACATGAGGAGTTGGCTGAGGCTGCAACAGCCCTTCCAAATCCGTAGGCAGGGCTGGGCAGCCCCAGTGTGGCTCTCTAGTGGCCTCCAAGAGGATGCAGGGGTTATCAGAAGTGTCCTTTTTCCAAACACAGATAGTGCCAGACCTGTCAGGTCCATGTCAGCCCTGTCAAGCCTGGTCCTGGGCTTCTCACACCTGAAGAAAGGTGCTACCTCTCTGATCAGCTGTTGTCTCACAGACCTCTGGGGGTATGGGGACAATATTAACTACCCTGAAGAAGACACTGTGCTCTAGTTCCAATGGAGGTAATCTATGGAACTGGGATATTCCTAGGACTGTAGAAGACTCTAGAAGCACCAACCAGTAGGCCAGGCTCTCCAGATTATGCCCACCCACTACTAAATGCTCACAGCTCCACTCTGAACTTTAAAGATAAGACTTTGTTTAAGGGCCTGGGTGTGCCACCTGGGTGTCTTCACCCACCCACCCCCTAAACACACACACACACACACACACACACACACACACACACACACACACTATGGCACATAGCCAACAGGACCAGAAATTTGTTCCTTAAGCAAGAGGAGGATGTTGGAGAAAGAGACAGCCAACAGATCCCCTGTATGGTCATGGCTGGGGAGATGCGCAAAACGAAGAGGATCGGGTGGACAAGACAGATTGAGGCACAGGGCTACCAAACTGGTGACCAGGGAATCCCACCTGGTGTCCCATGGTGTCTGGTGCTGGCTGGTTTGCTGAAGTGATATGGTCCTGGGAGATGTGTCTTTGACGGCACTTAGCTTAAGGCCGTCAGCCATGAGAGGTCCAGAGTTGGTAGCCCCTGCAGTTCTTTCTGGCTACTACCAAGAGAGGGGGCCAGTGACCCCTACTTGTCCCATTGCCTAGCACTGGAATATGGCCTTAAAGAAGGCCAGGGCACCTTCTTTAAGGATGACACACCCTTCCAGGGACAAGACACTACACTCTCCCAAGGAGAGGATATCTTCCTCAGGGCCAGAATACTCTCTCAGGGATGAGACATCTCCAGGGGGAGGATATCCTCTCAGGGACACAACACCTTCCTAGGAGCAGAACACCATCCCTGGGTATAACACTCTCTTACAGTTAAGACACCCTCCTGTGTGGGTAGGTGAAACAAGCCCTCCTGAAGTGTTCTGGCTGCCTAGTTTTCTGGTACATCCAAGGGATGCTTGTACCCCCATTTCTAGCCTGGCCTCTAGATGGTCCCAGTCCCACTGTCTTTCCCCAGACCCCTCTCCTGGTGAAAACAAAGTAGGGGTGCACCAGGAGACCGAAGGAAGGGAGCAGCTTCCCTTCCCGTGTGGAATACTGTGTGACTAACATGCTTCCCCGGGTAGGTCTAACACAAAAGGGGGGAGAAGAATCCTAAGTTGTCATACATGGCGACCTTCCATGAGGGTGCTTCCTGAGCTATGGTCCCCAGCAGAAGCCCTGGACAGTGCTGACTCATGATACTTCCTGCTCAGCTTACCCTGGTACTAGGTCAAGTAATGGTCCAGAGTATACCCATAAATTCCAGTGTCCACCCAAGGGTGCCAATGCCTGTTATCAAGAGGGCAGTAGGCTATTTCCCAGGCCCTTAAGTCTCTGCCAGTCAGTGTCCCCTCAAGTGCCAGTGGCCACTCCAAATGTTCAATGGGGGGAACCCCACCAATTGCTTATGTCATGTAATGCTGCTGTATCCTGGAGACTCAGCCTGCTCCCAGGCACGAGGAGGTATTCAGTGAGAGCTACTCCTCTGTTTTGACAATTCCTTCCCTGGAGAGATATAACAACATCAACCTTCTCCTCATAAGGTCCCAATGGCAAACCAAAGTTCACCCTGGGGAACCAACCAGTTTATTGGGATTACTTGAGAGTAGAGATGAGGGATTACTAGCCAGAATGTGGATGACCCTAAAGAGCTGCATTAGAAAATCAGTCCCCCTGAGAAGCACCTAAAGAGATGCTCAACATCCTTAGTCATCAGGGAAATGCAAATCAAAACAACCCTGAGATTCTACCTCACACCAGTCAGAATAGCTAAGATCAAAGCTCAGGGGACAGCAGATGCTGTCCAGGATGTGGAGAAAGAGGAACACTCCCCCATTGTTGGTGGGATTGCAAACTGGTACAACCACTCTGGAAATCAGTTTGGCGGACCATCAAAAAATTGGACATAATACTACCTGAGGACCCAGCTATACCACTCCTGGGTATATACCCAGAAGATACTCCAACATGTAATAAAGACACATGTTCCACTATGTTCATAGCAGCCACAATTATAATAGCCAGAAGCTAGAAACAACCCAGATGTCCCTCAACAGAGGAATGGATACAGAAAATGTGGTACATTTACACAATGGAATACTACTCAGCTATTAAAAACAACAACTTCATGAAATTTGCAGGCAAATGGATGGAACTTGAAAATATCCTAAGGGAGGTAACTCAGTCACAAAAGAACAAACATGGTATGTACTCACTGATAAGTGGATATTAGCCCAAACGCTCAGAATACCCAAGATTCAATTCACAGACCATATGAAGCCTAAGAAGAAGGAAGACCAAAATGTGGGTGCTTCAGTGTTTCTTAGAAGGGTGAGCAAAATACTCACAGGAGGAAATATGGAGACAAAGTGTGGAACAGAGACTGAAGGAAAGGCCATCCAGAGGCTGCCCCACCTGGGGATACATCCCATATACAACCACCAAACCCAGACGTTCTTGTGGATGCTGGGAAGTGCTTGCTGATGGAAGCATGATAAGCTGTCGCCTGAGAAGCTCAGGCAGAGCCTGACAAATACAGAGGCAGGTGCTCGAAGCCAACCATTGGACTGAGTGTGGAGTCCCGGATGGAGGAGTTGGAGAATGGACTGACGGAGCTGAGGGGGTTCGCAGCCCCATGGAGGGAGCAACTGTGTCAACTGGCCAGACCTCCCAGATTCCCTGGAGACTGGACCACCAACCAAAGAATACACATGGAGGGACCCATGGTGCTGGCCACATATGTGGCAGAGGAAAGTCTTGTTAGCCATCAGGGGGAGGAGAGGCCCTCGGGCCTGAGGGTGTTTGAGCCCCAGTGTTGGGTAATGCTAGGGAGGGAAGATGGGAGTGGGTGGGTGGGTGAAGGAGCACCCTTATAGAGGCAGGGGGAGAGGGGATGGGATAAGGGAGTTCCAAAGGGGAAAACATTTGAAATGTAAATAAAGTAAATATCCAATCCAAAAAAAGAAAAGAAAAGAAAAGAAAATCCACCCCCAGCATAAATGATGACTTTCTCATGGCCACATAGATAAAGACCCTTTCAAGTAGCCTTCTCCAGCCTGTTTGCTCTACCACCTCCCAGCTATTAGACCAGGAGGAGAATGGAGTCTCAGGTAAGGGTCCACTCACCCTCCCTACACCCTCCTTCCATGAGGAAATATCAGCAATCAACTAGTGGGGTTATGACAGTCTCTTGTAAGCAAGGAAACACAGGGTGAATGTAGTAGCTGGTTTTGCTCAGAGGATAGCATTCTACCACACCCTCCTGTCTACACAAGTGCCCATGTTCCCTGCCTACATACATCTGCACAGGTGCCCATCACCCCACCTGCACAGGTGCCTATTCCCCCCGACTGCACAGGTATCCACTTTCCTCTGTGCACCTGGCTTCCCCACCTGCACAGGTGCCTATTCCCCCCGACTGCACAGGTATCCACTTTCCTCTGTGCACCTGGCTTCCCCACATGCACAGGTGTCCCACCATCCCGTCTCTCTCTTTCTTCTTCTCCTGAGTCTTCTTTGCTCCTTTGTTGATCCTTCTCTGGCTGAAGCCTAATCCTGCTCCATTGGTTCTGTTTTGTTCCATAGCCTTTCCACTATTATCTTCTTATTCGAGCAGACATACCCACAGCCCAGCCTTCTGAGAATCACTGGGTCTCCTACCAGCTCTCCACACTGGAACGTGACTCCTGAGGCCCATGGAGCTCAATCATGCTCTGACTAATTTAGAAACAACCTAATGAACCTAATTCTCAGCTCTCCCCGGAGAAGCACTGCCATCTGTCCTGGTTTTGGAGGCTGCCTCCTTATCTCTCTAGAAAGAGCTAAGTAACCTGATTTCACCCAACCTAAAGAAGGCACAGTATGTATACACTCAAGGATCAGACTGTGGAGTGCAGGGTGGCAGGCTGAACTGTGTGAGACAGCTGTACCTGGGCAGGTGTCAAGAGACAGGGCTGTGCAAGACTTTCTACAGCAAAAGAAGGAAGGAGATTCTGAGTTTTTGAGGTCCTCAGGCCAAAAGGTCTACTCTGCCCACATGCATCAACACAAGAGTCCAGAAGCCAGTTTGGTGTGAGCTGCTCCATCCATCCATCCATCCATCCATCCACCCATCCATCTATCCATCTATCCATCCATCCATCCATCCACCCATCCACTTAGTCACCTCATATATCCACCCATCCATCCATCTATCCACCCAACCATCTGTTCATGTCCATTCACTGATACATACATTCCATATATATATCCACCCATGCACCCATCCACCCATGCACCCACGCACCCATGCACCCATCTACCCATCCACCCATTTACCCATGCACCCACCCACCCATGCACCCATGCACCCATGTACCCATCCACCCATGCACCCATCTACCCATCCACCCATTTACCCATGCACCCACCCAACCATGCACCCATGCACCCATGTACCCATCCACCCATGCACCCATCCACCATGCCCCCATCCACCCATCACACCCATCCTATCTGTCTATCCATCCATCCACCATGCACCCATCCAC